>CM059187.1:122991129-123265276 GCA_030323885.1 Branchipolynoe longqiensis
AGCTTCGGTAAAGTGCCCACCACCAACCACCACCACCATCACCACCACCATGTGGGTCCATGTGTAAACTGCCCACCAGCACCACCACGTGGGTCCATGTATAAACTGCCCACCACCACCACCACCACATGGGTCCATGTGTAAACTGCCCACCACCACCACTACCACCAATACCACTATGTGGGGCCATGTGTAAACTGCCCACCACGACCACCACCACCACCACCACCACCACGTGGGTCCATGTGTAAACTGCCCACCACCATCACAACCACCACCACCACCACATGGGTCCATGTGTAAACTGCCCATCACCATCACAACCACCACCACCACCACATGGGTCCATGTGTAAACTGCTGACCACCACCACTCCCACTACCACCACCACCACGTGGGTCCATTTGTAAAATGCCACCACCACCACGTGGGTCCATGTGTAAACTGCCCACCACCACCACCACATGGGTCCATGTGTAAACAGCCCACCACCACCACCACCGCTACCACCACGTGGGTCCATGTGTAAACTGCCCACCACCACCACCACCACCACCACCACATGGGTCCATGTGTAAACAGCTAACCACCACCACCACCACCACCACTACCACCACATGGGTCCATGTGTAAACAGCCCACCACCACCACCACTACCACCACATGGGTCCATGTGTAAACTGCCCACCACCACCACCACCACTACCACCACATGGGTCCATGTGTAAACTGCCCACCACCACCACCACCACTACAAATACATTTGTCTCATGTGTAAACTGCCCACCACCACCACCACCTCCACTACCACCACATGGGTCCATGTGTAAACTGCCCACCACCACCACCTCCACCACCACCACCACGTGGGTCCATGTGTAAACTGCCCACCACCACCACCACCACGTGGGTCCATGCGCCTCACTTCTCAGGGCTGACACTGAATGGTTTAGTTGGTAAGAGTTGGCTGTGATTTGTCCTCACCCAACTCCGCCGACTCTAGTCCTATTCCTCCCCCGACCACCGTCCGTGACTGCTTGTGATTATTAAGGAAGATGGTTTCAGTCGTGGTATTACTATTAGGCGAGCATAGTGGTCACTATGGAAGAGGGCGGTGCTTATAAATGTAGCATTCTGTCTCATCAGTATTTAGTAGGATGGGCACAAATTGCTATATCTATCATTATATGTATATATATAATATATAGCCACGTATATATGTCGACGTCTATGCGGGTGTAGGAATCGCACTACAGTGGTGAGGTCACCACATTTGACTACACCTTTCAATGGGTAGGTGTTAATACTGCTTTGACAAAAGATAGATCTTACTGCTATGAACATTGTTATCTTTTATCGCGTGGTAGAACTTATAAGACTTATTTTGACTTACTTAGGATTGTAGTACTATTATATCCAGTTGAAGGGCAGTCGAATTTTCTCAATTGTATTTGACTAATCACAAAAGCCCCCAAAAGTAAACCTTCAAGAATGGCTCGGTTTTCTCTTTCTTTTAAACCTTCATACTTATATATATATATACATATATATATATATATATATATATTTTATATTATATATGATGTAATACTAGCAGACAGTGAGAAAAACCTACAAGATATAGTGAATAGAATCAATAAAGCTGGAATACTATTCAACATGAAGATGAATGCCAGGAAGACCAAAACAATGGTTATAAGTAAAAAGACAGATAAACCAATGTCAATATAACCATAGATGGCACAAACATAGAACAAGTATCCGAATTCATATATCTCGGACAAAAGATTACAAATGATGGGAGATGTGAGGAAGAAATTAAAAGAAGGATAACAATAGCCCGAACAACATTCTCCAAAATGTATAGAGTGTTAACATCAAGTAAGATATTAATACAAACAAGGAAGCGTATTCTTCAGTGTTATGTGTGGTCTACTCTAATGTATGGGGCAGAGACATGGACAATCTCTAAGAAAATGTACAAACGTTTAGCAGCATTTGAGATGTGGACTTATCGAAGGATGATGAAAATATCATGGACAAAGAAGATCACCAACAAAGAAGTTCTCAGAAAAATTAAAAATAAGAAAAGCTTGTTTGCCACTATACAGACAAAGAAACTTATTTATTTTGGCCACATCATTCGTCAGAGTTCAATATACCGTACATTGTTGGAAGGGAAGGTGAATGGCAGCAGAGGGAGAGGGAGACCAAGAACATCATGGTTTACAAATATTTCACAGTGGACAGGCTTGAATTATTCACAGTCTATCAGAACAGCACACCATCGGGACAAGTGGAGAACAATTGCATCCAACCCTCGACTAGAGGATGGAACTATTGATTGATTGATATATATATATATATATATAAGTTAAACTGGAGAAATTTCTGTTATGGACAATTGGCCTCCCCCATTGCATTGCTCATTCTCTTTCAGTATTTTCCCTATCATAGCAATACTGAATGGAAGGCATAAAAACAGTTAGTATATATGTTGTAAATGTTTAGTTTAACTCGGCTGGGAAATTGAAGCATATGAGTCCCCCCCCCCCCCCCCCGATCTTGATTTGTTAATAAAGCAGCATAGATTTGAAATCGTGCCAAAATTAGTCATCCTTCTTCCACTGCCAACCCCGTCCTGATATGACCTTAGATGTTGTTAGGACGTAAAACAACAACAAACAAACAACAATCCTCTGCTTCCCAACCAGACGGGAGGGTCGAATGAGTTAGAGCGTCCCTCTCCCGTGTTGGTAGATCATGAGGTCGTGGGTTCGAACCCTGATCGAGTCAAACCAATGACTTAAAAATGTATAGTTGTCGCTTCCTAGCCTAGCACTCGGCATTATTAGGATAGGGCAAGGACTGGTTGGTTTAGGGGAAGGATAATGTGACTGGGTGGGATATCAGGTCATGGTGCTGGTGGCCTGGTCTTCCAGTGGGGCAGCACTATAAAGTCGCCATGAGTGTGGACTGTCACAAGTCGGGACCCGTCCTGATATGACATTAGATGTTGCTAGGACGTAAAACAACCAAGAAACAAACAGTACAAACAAACATCCACTGCTTCCTGCCCTATCATAACAATTCTGAGTGTGCTGCATGGTAAGTCTTCAATTGAACTCGGCCTGCACGTGAACCCATGTGGTTCCCCTCCCCCCGACGCACATGTGAGACTGTTAATAAGGTAAGACTGTTAATAAGAGTAAGAACGCTACTCATATGATCCCATCTTGTGCCCACAATTTTCAGATTTCACCAACTGTTATTGTTAACCAACTCCATCACCGACACTGTTCGACTTGCTGAGCACTACACCTAATTTCGTCGTTGCCAGAATCAGAACCCTACTCACCTGATAACGGCTCGGCGCCAACAAAGGGCCCCAAAGTCACGTGGTCAGGAGCCGCGACCTGGGCGCGCACAGCGCCCCACACAAAGGCGCTAACGGCGTGAGGTGGCGCTGCATGTTGGCATTGACAGACATTGCCGGGCCACCTGCCCCTGCAGCTTTACGTCGCATGTCACAGCCCACCCCCACTTACCCCCACCACCACCCACCGCCCACCCTGTCCCCGTAATACCGTTATGCGACTGTTATGTAACCGAACAAAGGCAATCGACACCCTCGAACCGCAGCTTCGTTTTATGACTCCACTGGATTTTATTCATTTTTCATTTTTTTTAAAGGTTTTTTTGTTGTTAATGCATTTTTTTTTTTGGTGTTAATGTTTGCTTGTCGGGGAGGGATGTGTGGAGGTGGGCGAATGGAGGAGGGGAAATCGCCGAATGAAATTACGCAATAATTTGACTTACTCAGGCTATGCTGTGACAACACGCAGACAATCAGGTGGGGGAGATTTGACATGTGCTCGGCTACACATGCATCCACTAGACAAACTCCCGGTCGAGACGGGGAGGGGGGGGGGGGGCTCGAGGGGGGGTGGGGGTGGGGGGCTAGGGGGAGGGGGTGCTAAGGGGGAGAGGGGGAAGGGAGAGGCAATGCTCCAAGGATAGGATATGGAATCGGGAACACACGAAGCTGGGAGTGTACATGGGCATAACGGCAGGTGTCACAGCCCCCTCAAGGTGTGTCTCTTCCCACCTGACAGAGCACCTCCCAGGTGTGCGACAGGGTGGGCCTTTGGGTGTGTGTGGGTAGCTGGGTGCCTGGGTGGGGTGTTCACTACATGCAGGTAGTTGTGAGTGCACCGCATTTGCCACAATGGCGCCTCATGAGGGCGCCACATCACGCAGGCACCAGCGTCCTGGGGAAGGGCGCCTTTAAGGAAGGGCACCGCACATTGCGCGACGATGCGCGAAAAGGAAGAAAGCAAGGCGGGGGTGGGAAAAAAGAGGCGGTTATTGTGGCGCCTCTGGCAACAGAGGGGGTAAACAGGGCACAGTGATGAGGCTCAGGAGGAGCAAGTACATGGTAACAGGGAAGGTAAGGCTCATGATGAGCAGAGAACAAGAGTGTCTAGAGCAGGGGCTCATAAGGAGCAAAGGTGAGGGGAGGGGGCGCCGAGGAGCCCTCCACCACCTGAGAGAGAGGAGAAGATAGGTAGAGAAAGTTGGGTGGGTGGGTGGAGGAAAAAGGGCAGAGCGTGGAGGAGGGCTGGAAGGCGAGTGACTGAGAGAGGCCGGCGGGCGGCCTTATAAGGGAGGGCAGGAGGGCGGTGACAGGTGAGGTGCGAAAGCAACGGCCCGGGGGAGGGGGAGGAAGAGAGCTGAGAGGCGGTCGTCGCGTGAGGTGAGAATGCTGCGCGACGACCGGGGAGGCGGGGGGAGGGTCTCTTCCTCTCCACGCATCAAACGCAATGCTCGCATTACGACCAATTTGACTATCCCTCCCTTCCTGGCCTGACAGACAGCGTATACTGTATAGGTTGGTTGTTGGGGGTTTTTATGTCCTGGAAACATCTACAGTCATATCAGGATGGGTACAGAATTGTGACAGGGCTCACTCATGGCGACTTTATAGTGCTGCCCCACTGAGAAATCAGGCCACCAGTACCATGACCTGATATCCCACTCAGTCTTAGTATCCTGACACTAAGCCAACCAGTCCTTGCCCTATCCTAATAATGCTGGGCGCCTGGCTAGGAAGTGACACATATCAATTTTAAAGTCGTTGGTTTTACTCTACCAGGATTCTAACGCATGGGTTCGAAACCAACGATTTACCAAAAATGGGAGACAGATGCTCAACTCATTCGGCCATCCTGTCTGGCGGGTACTGCGCTGAAGGTGCATACCGCATCCATAGGTGGATAGTGATATTATCATCCAAGTCACATGACTCCTGGTTTTGAGTTTCTGTCTTTTCTGAGATAAACATATTAGGTTGTTCATTATAAGCTACTTTACTTTGGTTTGAAGTAACTTATATTTTAAATCGCTAAAGGGGCTGTCACATTAGGTTTTTTTGCGGGAGCGTATGGTGGCGTAAGCGCGTTACGTCATATACGTCGGCATACACCGTATACGCTACTCATACGCTACTCATACGCCGCCAGATGCCGCCAGATGCCGGCGTATGTGAAGCGTATGAGGCATACGCCGCCATACGCTTTCATAAATCCGTCCGTCCAAATTTTTTGTGCATGCTAAAAAAAACCCGACCTATGAGGGCGTATGGCCCATACTGTCAAAAAATGTCACAGCACGCTCCCATACGCTCCCATACGCTCCTCATACGCTCCTCGTACGCTCCTCGTAGGTTCCACATATGCTCAAAACCACCCGAAAGGTCACCAAATGTCATCATAGGCCAGCACGCGCAGGACCTACGTAGGTTTTCAATACGCTCCCGCCATACGCCGCTTCTGTGTTGATTTATTTTACTGGTATATTTTAGAACTCATCAGGCTTGTACAGTTTGCCCTCTATCTCAAAGTTCCTTCCTCTCATTCTTGCTGTCGTGTTTTAATTTTTTTTCTCTTGCTAGGGTGTACATTTGTTGTACCGTCTTCTGATCCAGGATTTCTCCCTCTCTCCTGTCTGGCCTAAGAATGACATTTTTTAATTTGTGTTCGTTGGTTAGTCTTTTCTTTTTATTGAAAACCTCTCGAATCTGACTTTCTGTTTCTAGTTGTATTTTTATCCCTCTGGGCCTGGGAATAATGAATAGTAGGTTATAATAGTCAACTTAATACATTTATCTAAAAAATGATGCAAACATTCGAACGTCTCCTTGAAATTATGCCAAATTAATGATGGCGTGTGCACTGAAATGGTAGACGAAGGTCTTGTCTTCCTATTTTCGAGCAAATCAGCATAAAACGTGAGAACGAAACTGCAATAGATATGTAATTTGTACCTTTAGGGTCAAATCTATGGAACCAGCTTTGTTAAATAAAATTGATGGTTTTATCGGACCATCACCAACATTTCCGATTCATGTTCTTTGGGGGTGGACAAAGAAAGTAGATAGTTCCTTTTAGTTGAAATATGATCGATTCAAGAAATATATTGTTTTAATTATTTGATAAAAAAAAAGAGCTTCGTTTTGCTTTATCTCTTTGGGTGTGGACATTGAAGGAAGATAGTTCCTTCTAGTAAGTTCTAGTTGAAATATAATCTGTTCAAGAAATCTATTGTTTTAATTATTAGAAAAAAGGGCTTCGTATTACTTCATATATTTATATATATATATATATATATATATAAAATAACTATATTTAATATATATATATATATAATATATATATATATATGTATATATATATATATACAGTTAACACTAACAGTAGACGGGACGGGGTTGATTGGAGGGGAGATAAGGGGTGAGGTGTGGGGAGAGGGGGTCGAGGAATACCATGTGGGAACTGACGAAGAAAGCTTGGAAGACTCGTGGGAAATATGGTTTATGTGACCTGGGTTTTGTACCTCGCGGGGTGGGGAGTCGATGAGAGTGAGGGTGGGGGTGGGGTGGGAAGTGAGGGGGGGCGGCTTCTGGCATCATTCAGCTCTAATGCTAATGCTAACGGTGCTACGGCTGTGTGGTATCTGGTTCGTCTTTAAGACGTATGTTCTCCGTTGTTATGGCGACCATACAATGAGCAACTCGCCATACTGCATGGATTCAAAGTTAATGGTTGTGTCTTCCCGAGCCTACTGAGCACCCTCAGAGAATGCATCAAGTAGGTCAGTGCAAGGACGGAAGTTGAAAGACATGCCTATGTAATTGAGTGTTTGTCTGTGGTTTTACATCCTGGCAATAGCTAAGGTCATATCAGGACGGGGACCGACTTGTGACATTTCACACAGATTGTGACTTCATAGGGCTCCTCCACTGGGAGACCCGATTTCCTACTCAGTCACAATATGCTGATGCTGAGCTAACCACATATTACTCTATCCTAGGACTTCCAAGGACCAGGCTAGGTAACAAGATGTGCAGTAAAACCTCTCTAAATTGACCGACCATTGTCCATTTAGGGCGGTGGTCGAATTGGGGAGGTTTTAAAAAAAATCGTTACAATGGTACTGTGTGGGCGGTGGGTTGGAACCCAAATAACGCGATCGATATAAGGGAGTGGTCGATCTGTGGATGTGGTCGCTTTGAGAGGCTTTACTGTATCAATTGTGTACGTCATTGGGTAGAATCGGTTGGGATTCGAACTCCTGACCTACTACACGGGAAACCTTCGCTGTTACCGATTCGGTCACCGCGCAGCGAACATAGATAATGCTGGTTTAAAAAGTCATCACAGATGCTCCAATTGTCCTTAGACCGGTAGGTAAAGATGTGGCCTTAGTGAATACATTGTAGTTAGTGAACTATGTATACGCTGTGGATAGGCACGTGTCAATCAGGCCCCACATTACTGGTACTTAAAGGTCAGCACACACCACCCTGCAGCCATATTGGCCTCACCTGCCAGCCGCTCTATCTTATCGTGTCCCGTCACCCACATACCCACACACCCACTGACACACGCACACACACATTCACCCTCCCTCCGCCCCTCCCTCCCTCCTTCCCTCTCTCCCTGATATACACCCCGCCCCGTCTCACACAACCCTTCCCGCCCTCACACACACACTTACCGTCCCTTCGTCCCTCTCTCTCTCCCCTCTCTCCCCTCTCTCCCCTCTCACTCCCTCCCTCCTCCCTACTTCACACACACCCAGCCCCGTCACACCACCCCTCCCGCCATCACACACACACTCACCGTCCCTCCGTCACCTGCCTTCCACACACACCCCGCCCCCGCCTCACACACTCACCCTCCCTTCCTCACATACACTCACCCTCCCCCTCCCTCACACACCCAATCACCCTCCCTCCGTCCCTTTCGCCTCCCCATCCTTCCCCCCTCCCCCCCAACAACCATGTCCCACCTCACAGACACACTCACCCTCCATCTCACACACACTCACCCTCCCTCACACACACAATCATCCTCCCTCCGTCCATCCGCCCCTCCATCCCTTCCCCCCTTCCCCCCAACCACCACCCCCACCTCACGGACACACTCACCCTCCATCTCACACACATAATTGCCTCACCCTCCTTCACACACACAATCACCCTCCCTCCTTGACTCGTCCGTGCCTCCCCCCCCCCCCCCCCAAACCCCACACACCCCGCTCTGCCTCAGAGACACACTCACCCTCCAACCCTCCCACACACGCACACTTTGACACTAACACGCACCCACTGACCATCACGACACCACCACGTTTCCCACGTCCCTGTCCACTTGAGTGCAGATAACTACTAGTGTCCAGCCTGCCGGTCCCCGCCTTTATTTGTCCTAAACTGACAACTTCCGGTTGCCATCATGTCAGAAGGCACCGAAGTCCTGCCTCACAAAGGGCCGGGCCACACCCCTCCTGTCAACATTAGCAGTGAAACTCTATAGCCTCACCACTTGTCCCAGCAACCAGTGGTTAATACTAGCACAACGTCCACGTGATGCATGTGGTTTAGTAGTTGTTGTTGTTGTAGTAGTAATAGTAGTAGTAGTAGTAATAGTAGTAGTAATAGTAATAATAATCGTAGTAATTGTTCTATGCAGGCCGTCTTATTGCTCGTAATGTACATCATTGTTGTCATCTTCGTTCTTTATTATTTGTCAACTGTATATTTATTCTCATTTTGCGTCTGATGGACTGTTTAAAAAAAATGTGTATTAAACACTCGTTGATTAAAGGTGCCTAGTCCGGTGGTTTTGAATTTCTGTATTTTTTTCTGATATAAATATATTAGATCTATCACTAGTGTTTACTTTACACTAGTGCAAAGTTACTTTTATTTTAAATGGTCAACTTTTGAGATATTTTGAGTGCAAACATGGAAAATTAGTTTTGGCATGCTTGCCAAAACTCTGACACCATAGACTTCTGCAGTAACAGGTTCTGTTAAATTGACTAATGCCAAGTACAGACCTACCGTTTACGATTCGCACACTAAAACTCACGACTCGACCCGACCCGCTTAAAACTGAAAACGGGCCGATTCATTTTTCGAATTGCGAATCGCAATCGTAATCGGCCCTTTTTAGCCCTAAAACTGAGTTTTTAGTCGGGAATCGCAATCGCTAGGTGTGTGCGGGGAGCGCACACCTAGCGATTTTTGTGTGCGAAACGGGCAGTTTTAGATCGTATACAGTCGGTGGGTGCACACAAACGGTAGGTGTGTACCTGGCATTAGTATTGCCTTCTATGCAGAAATAAATGCTTAATAAGTGCATCAGTCTCTAAGTTAGATATGTAAAATCAAATCTAGATAATTGGTTTGGTTTTGAAAATTTGATATTTCATCAGTCTATGCAGCTTTAAGTGGGATAGATTTCCATTGCGGGTATTTATCTTTATTATTTTTATTGAAGATATATACTGCCTATATATATATATCTAATATTTGATTTTCTTCTTTCCCCCACGGCTTGCTCTATGATGTTATAGTAATGTTAAGTGTCAGGCTAGGTAGTGGCAAGTATACATTGATAAGTAATTGGTTTGACCGGATTAAGCTCGAACCTTATGGGTTCGAATCCCACGACCTACCACACAGGAAGCGGGCGCTCAACTCATTCAGCCATCCCATCGGGTTATTGTTATTATTACGATTCAATTTGTGTTTAAACCTATGCAGATTCATTATTATTGATATCCATTCTTATTTTCCTTCTCATGATCATCATCACTATCTTCTTCATTCCTTTTATTGGTTGCGTTGGTGTTTATAACCACATCTCTGTTGCTGGTGTTGTCACCATCTGTGAGGGAGCGGGACGTACCTCAGGCAGTAGAGTGTACACCTGTGAAGGTTTGTATCAACCGATCGATCTTGCTCAGTGGATACATTTGCAGTTTGGGCTATTTTCCGTTTCTACCAGTGGTCCACAACTAGTTCATCAAAGGATGTTGTATGTGCTGTCTTGCCTGTGGGAAAGTGCATATAAAAGACCCCTTCCTGTTTCTCAGAAAGACTAACCTATGTGGTGGCAATGAGTTTCCTCTAAAGAAATATGTCAGAATGACCATATGTTTGATGTCCAAATGGCAATGATAAATATCAATGTGCTCTAGATGCATCGTTAAACAAAACAAAAACAAACAAACAAACAAAACAACAAAAAGTCACCATCGGTGTGCATTGTGTCATGTTATATGTATAATGTACAGGGATCAACTGAATCACTGCAACCTATAAGACTGCATGCACAAGCTGCAGCACATACGGGCACTTCTACTAATTAATCGAATAATGCTAACTCAAACACAGCAAAGCCTTGTTTACACACTTTGGCGAGTGGCGACGTGAAAATCACCGTGTGGCCCCGTGCCAGTGTGCCGGGGGGCCGGCGTAGGGACGCGGCGGGACCAGTCACGTGACGCGCCGTGCTATACTGCGTCCTGCCATGCTATACTACTCCCGCCGAGTCCCGACGGAGTGGTGTTAACAGGTAAAGGTCAGTGGGAGGGTTTATAAAGCCATCGGGCCGTTCCCATGGCGCTTTTAACGCGGGAAAGGTCTCCTTGTATCCCGGGCTTTTGTTCTTTCCTGTCATTTTGGCATGCAGGTGCTCGCCATTCCCCCCATACCCACCAACCCACCCACACACACCCACACACATCCACACACACAGAACCACACCCACCCACAAGCACACACACCCACACACACACACACATACACAAGCCCACCCACACCAACCCATACCCACGGTCCCACCTCGCTGTCCAATTACTGGCCCATAAATGTTATCCCCACACAGGTAAACAAAGAGTTTGAGCAAACAAACCAAAACAAAACATAATCAAAGCAACCTGAATCCGCCATTCGGATGAGCATCGAAATTGACTGTCTCCACGCAGAATTCACAATAATAAGTGCACTGCATTGTTTACCTCATTCTTGTTCGTTTTTGAGGTTTATCGTCCTAACCATATCTAAGGTAATATCATGATGGGGACCGATGTGTGATAGCACGCGCTCAAGGCAATTGTCTATCACTGCCCAACTAAGCGCAGGTTTTGCATGGCGGTCGGGTGTTCGAATCTCGGCCGAGTAAAACCAATGATTTACAAAATTGATACTTTTTGCTACATAGCTTGACGTTCGGCATTACTAGGATAGCGCAAGGACTGGTTAACTCAGTAGCAGGATAATGTGACTGAGAGGGAAATCGGAACATAGGGGCCAACGTCCTGACTCCTGGGCTTTGAGTGGGGAAGAACTATAAAGTTGCGAGAATGCGCATTCCCACAGCTTGGTATCATTCCTGATATGACCTTAGATGTGACCAGGATGTAAAGCCACAACAAACAAGCAAAACTAGGGCAATTCATGGATGAACATGTGTCAGTTCGGCGACATTTCTGCATCTTATAGGAGGCCCCTGAAAGTGAGTCAATCGCCACCATATTGGTAGAGGCGCTCCATAATGCTCGCCTTTACAGGTGAGGCTTCAGCGAACCCGAACCTGTCAGGTAACCTAATATCAAGGTCGTGCTTGGCCAGTTAATTACACAAAACTGTAATACTGCACCATAAAATGTTGGTGTGATATGGAATATTTATTTATTTAATTTTGTTTCTAGGGCGTGGATGTACTTACTAATTTAATTGACTTTTATTTTAGATCTGAGATACATTTGCTAATTTTAATGTATTTTTTGTTGTAGTAAATATGTTTATTCTACTGAATAAGTCTTTGTCAGTGCCGAAGGACGGTTCTTCCTGCCATTGTTCAATTCCGGATTATCGAAACAATCATTCAATTAAACATTTTTTAAATCTTAGATTCGTTTATGTATGAAATGTCTGGTATGATGAAATATAGATTCAATTTAATATTTAAATCCGTTTTAACATTTACATATTCTTAATAAATACATTGTAATTAATTTGAGCAGTTAGGTGCATTTGATACATTAAAATGTACTTAATAAGTAAATGAGCATTTATTTTAATACATATGGGTATTTCAGCATTTAAATATATTTGAGTATGTATATATCCACTGCTTAGCTTAACTGTTATTTCACCCTTTAAATATACTTTAGCATGTACATCATATTTTGTATTTAATCATTTAAATCTAATTGGGCATTCGAACATATTGGATCATTAAATATATTCAATAACACGATTTACCTTTATTTTAAAGTTGCCTAGTCCGGTGGTTTTGAAGTTCTGTATTTTATCTCAGATAAATATATTAGAACGATCACCAGTATCTACTTTACATTAGTTCAAAGTTACTTTTATTTTTTAGATATTTTGAGTGCAAACATGGAACATTAGTTTTGGCAAGGTTGCTAAAACTCTGACACCATAGACTTCTGCAGCAACTGGTTCTGTTAAATTGACTCAGTATTGCCTTCTACACAGAAACAAATGCTTAATAAATGCAGCAGTATCTAAGTTAGATATGTAAAATTAAATAATTGATTTGGTTTTGAAAATTGTATTTTTCATCAGACTATGCAGCTTTAATATATATATATACATGTTTTTCCCCAGCATGTACAATGTATTTAAGCAAGTAAATCTATTGGAGCATTTATGTGTGTTTAGACATCTCCGCAATGCATGCCAATTTAATCGTTAAATTAATAACAACAACAAACTCCAAATTTCCAGCTATCAGCTTTCTTTTTTATAATGAAATAGTCCATCTCCAAGAGTGCCCCAAGTAGGATCCCAGCCTGAAGGTGCCTTCCTTTAAGTTTAAGTGCTTTCCCTGACACGCGTCTTTGTCTGTGAACATACCGGCACGGTGGCCGAATCGGTAGGCACACTCCTCGCGTGCTGAAAGTCGGGAGTTTGTTCCCTCGTTGTGTCAAGCCAATGACTTGTCGCTTCCTAGCCTAGCGCTTAGCATTAATAGGATATAGGGCACGGACTGGTTAGCTCAGTGTCAGGATAATTTTACTGAGGGGTCATGGTGCCGGTAGCCTGATTTCCTAGTATGGCAGCACTATAAACTCTCCATAAGTGCACACTGTCACAAGTCGGTACCCGTCCTGATATGACCTCAGATGTTGCCAGGGCGTAAAACTCCAACAAGCAACCTTTCCGTGTGAATACAATTTACTCCTCACGCACGTTCCACCTGTACCTGGTAGACTCCTCTATTGTCGACCACATCCGGGTCAGTACCTGACCGACGTGATCGCCCCCTGGCGGGATATGGGTCACCCCCTGGCAGCCATGGCGGCGCGTGCTCGGTAACTATGGCGCCAGGGAGTCGCCATGGCGCCTGTTGCCCGGATCACCTGGTCGTCTGCTGCTCTCAACTTTCATTAGCTAACGTCGGACCGAGGCTCAACTGTCACTCTAACAATGGCGGCCAAGAAGCCCTCTCTGCCCCTCCTCCTCCCACCGCCCACCCACCTCCCTGTGGGTGGTGGAACCCTCCAACCACCCCCCAACCCCCAACCCCCAACCCCACTCCCACCCCCCACATTCCCCACCTTCCCCACTCGCCCCCTGGCGGCCACCTAAAGCATGCCCCCGATTAATCAGCCCGCCAGCTTCTGCGCGCATGTCCAACGGGCGGCTGGCGCGCATGCGCGCTTCACAATGAGGGTCAGCCGACTGGGCACCGTGCGGTTTGAGCGCCGGCAGCGCCCCCGTGTGGGGCTTCTTAATTGGTACCGGAAGTGGTCGGTGAATGTCTGCGCGTCCCATCCAAGAGCTGCTAGGGGCGGGGGTGGGGTCGTGGCGGGACGGACGCTCAGTAATCAAACCTGCTGCTGAAGACGGACAGGTAAATAGTTAGCTGAACGGTAATACCTGCATAATGAACAACCCTAGCCATTTTAAATATACAACACTGTATCAGTACTCAGGTCGTCATCATCATCATGCCCGTGTGGGGCTTCTTAATTGGTACCGGAAGTGGTCGGTGAATGTCTGCGCGTCCCATCCAAGAGCTGCTAGGGGCGGGGGTAGGGTCGTGGTGGGACGGACGCTCAGTAATCAAACCTGCTGCTGAAGACGGACAGGTAAATAGTTAGCTGAACGGTAATACCTGCATAATGAACAACCCTAGCCATTTTAAATATACAACACTGTATTAGTACTCAGGTCGTCATCAGCATCATGCTGTCGCTCGCGATGTGACAAAGACTGCTTTCATTACTTGACTGCCGCTCCATATTTAGCTCTCTGCTGTGAGAGTGATGTCCATGAGTCGGTCTTAATGTCTCTCAACTTCAGGTTTCTCTTGATGGTATCCTTGAACTGGAGACGAGGGCGCCTACATTTCATGAAAGCTGCCTGCAAAAGTGTTGAAGTGCTGGTGCGGTACTCTCTCGGGGAGCAAATAGAGGTTTCACACTGGCAAGAACATGTCCAGACAGGCGCAAAACTATTTGTCCCTGCATTGTCACTAGAACAAGAACAATGTAAAGTGATACCCTCTTAGGTTGTGTATCTATAGACTGTTCCCTTGTGGCATGTTCCCTTGTTCTCAGTTCGCTTGTGACCTTGTGACCTTGTGATGCACCCCACATACAATGAACCTGTATTTTGTTTAGTAACCATTCACATAGATTGGATCCAGAGACCGTATCGCCTTGTGCACGGAAAATGTGATTCGCTGACCGGGAAGATAGAGAATGAACATGTTCATTGTCGGTGTGGTGTGTCACAAGGTCACAATGGAACACAGAACAAGGGAACATGCCACTAGGGAACAGTCTATGGATACACGGCATTATAGGCACATTGAGTGTTTATGTTTACGTCGTCGATTTTCTACACATGCGCATTGTCTGGTAGGCAAAAGTAACCCAATAGTACTAGTAACTGATGTTTTCGCTGATCTAGTATTTTCTCTCTCTCTCGAAATATGCCATGAGTAAATTATATTTAATAAAAACAGTTATTTGAAATTCAATTTCGTTTAAACTCAAGGACATCTGGCGGGAATAGGAAGATAGCTGGAGATTGTATTGGACTTGGCGTATTTTATTTTACAGGTTTTTTTGTGGGGTCAGGTGGGGGGTGTAAGGACATTTTCTTTTCCAAAAAGGTCTGCTCTTAAATAGCATCAACTTATAGCTGCGAAATTTCTATTTGAAAATTGAAATATCAATGGGTGTGAACCTTATTTCTTTTCAGTGGGAGTCGCTGGTGGAAGTGAGTTCATGGCATAGACCTACTTAAATAAATAGATATATTACAATAGTATCTGGTAGGTGAGAACCTGATGGGATGATTAACAGGACACGCCAGCTTTGAAAGAACCAAGTTTCATGTTGTATGTTAAACTCCTCAGGGAAGGCAGGCATATCACCTGGAGCAGCATGTGACCTGCTCATTGAGCACTATCCGCCCCCTGTGTCCTTCCTCATAGACTCAGGTACTATCTAGTTTCAAACTGCCTTCTTCTCTACCCACAGGACCGAGTGGCCGAATGGGTAAAGGCACTGGCTGCTATCCAGTGTGGGAGGTCATAGTTTGGAATCCAAACAGAGTCAAACCAATTGATCATGTTGCGAGAACATGGGTAATTGAATACACATGAACGACGTCTCACTAATTCAATACAAAGCATCTCTTATTCTATTTATGGAACTAAAGTCTAGACGCTTGCCGATGCCTCATGCCGCCTATCTCGAAATCCTCATTAACACTAGCCCGCCTTTCAAATCACTTCGACCTAGGCTGCGGCTCCATCAACATATATACACTACGACTACCGTTATTTACCATCCCACCCACCCATGCTGGAAGAATATTCATAGGGTTGGGTTAAGTTCTGTAAGCCTTGAAATTATGTCATTCTGAACTCTGATATGTAATGATACCGAAAAAGTATGTCAGTCTTGTGTTATTTCAATTGCATGTACTTTCAAAAGTGATCTGTGTCGCTCAGCATTGGTCGTAATGCGAAGCATTACGTTTGATGCGAGAAAAGGAAGAGACCCTCCCCCGCCCGCGTGTCGCGCTGCCTCCACCCCTCGGCCGACCGCGTTCCACGCCGCCACCTCCCCCCGCCCTCTCTGCTGTCACGCGGCGCTCACGCCTCGCGCGACTCCCGCTGCTCGCCACCTCTCACCCTCCCCCGGCCCGCCAGCATTCGCACCTCCCCTGCTGCCGCCGCCTCCTTCCCCCTTATAAGGCCGCCCGCCGGCCTTCCTCAATCACTCACCTCCCTGCCGTCTTCCTGCCGCCTCATTTTCTTGGATTCTTGGATTCTCACCTCGGACCGCTGCCCAATCACCAACACCACCATGCCTCGAGGAAAGGGTCGCGGTCGCAAGAGCTCCCGGGCTGCCCCCCAGTCTCCGGGGCCTGCCTCAACTCCGTCCCGGGAGGAGTCGCCGGCTTCCGTCCCGGCGTCCCCCGCGGCGCCCTCGGGCCGCGCCTCGGGCTCCGAGATGTCGATGTTGATGGCGGCCATGGAGCGCATGCAGCTCGACAATCGACAGGCCGCCGCCGATGCCGCCGCCCTTGCCCGCCAGGCAACGGCAGACCTCCACGCCCGGATCGACGCCCTCGGGTCCGGCGAGGCGCGCCCCGTCCCCGAACACGCGCAACCTACACCAGGAGAGCAGCCCGCCCCGGCGCCTCGGGCGCGCACCACCCCCCCGGAGGACTACACCCGCCACAACCCCGCATCCGCGGCCGACGCCGTGAGGGAAATATTGGCTTCCGCCGAGGCGCGGCACTCCACCAGACGACAAGGCATACCAGCAGACTACATTTTTCCGTCCGATCTTGTCAAACGAGGGGCGGAGAGGAAGCCGGTCAAACGAGGGGAGGCGACAAAAGACGAGTACACGCTCGCCCTCCTCAACCTCATCGACCACCCCGACTTCCCCGCCCAGGGACTCCACCACCACCTCCTCGGGGTTTGCCGGGACAACCTAATATACCCCTGGGCTACCGTCCGCCGATACTCAGAGAGTGTGTTCTCTGCCACCGCGGAGGGGACCCTCCCCCGAGGGTGGCACGACCTGGTGGCCATCGGCCTCCACAGACTCGACTGCCTCGCCATGCCCGACGACCACGTCACCGACGCCCCTGCCCGCCCACTCGACCCCCTCCAGCGAGGCGCGCACTTCCCCCGATCCCAGGCCGACGCCCGCACCACCTACGATAGAGAGACCCACGGGGTGCCCTGCCCGGCCTGGAACCGCACCCCCGCCTCGTGCGATCGGGCCCGCCTCCGGGAGGCCCACGGTGAGGCGGGGGACAGACGCCGTCACGTCTGCGCGTATTGCGCCAACGTGAGGCGCATCTTCACCATGCACAGCGAGGCCGACTGCATAACGAAGCAAACCCGTGAGCGCCAGACCCCCCCGTCCACCTCGGCGGATTTTTGATTCGCCGGCCGCCCCTCCGGCCGGCCCGGGGGGCCCCCTCCGGCGCCCCACCTTCACCACTGCCGACAGCCCCGCACCACCCCCCGACAACCTCCCAGCGACCACCGATCGCAGCGCCGCCCAGCCTCATCCGGGGACCATCACCTCGGACCTCACGCCTCAGGCCACAGCCCAGCCCAGCCTCACCAAGAACCGTCCGTAGACACCGCAGTCATGGACCCCCACGACACCGCCTTCATCGACCCACCGGACCCGCCCCCGACCGCCACCCCGCCCAGCCCTGAGGACTTCGCTGCCCCCCTCCTCGACCTCCGTCGGACCTCCTCACCGGATCTCGCCAAGGAGCGGGCCTCCTCCTTTTTGGCCGCCCGCTCCCTGCCGACGCAGGCCACGGACACTCGCCGCCCCCAGAGGGAACCTGACCCCTGACACACTGCCCCCCCCCCTGCTGGCCCCTGCCCCCGCCTCGGGCGCGCCTCGAGCCCTCTCCCTTCTTTTGGTGGAGGGCTCCTCGGCACCCCCTCACTTACTGATAATTGATACCACATGAACTCTTTGATATCTACTCTTCTTGCTTATTTGCTTGACATTGCTCCTCTTACATTATTTACCTGTCTTTGCTCCTTACGAGCCTTCTATTGTTGCCTTCCACTGTTGCTCTGTTGTATACCCTGTATGTTCCTCTGAGGCGTCATTAAAGCGCCTCTTTCTCCACACCCGCCTTTGCCTCCTTCCTTCTCGCGCATCGGTCGTAATGCGAAGCATTACGTTTGATGCGAGAAAAGGAAGAGACCCTCCCCCCCCCCCGGGTCGCGCAGCATCCACACCTCACTCGACCAGCGTTCCAAACCACGTTGAATCTCATGATCGACGCCCGACCTCTCTGCTGTCACCGGCGCTCAACGCTCGCGGACTCCCCGCTGCTCGCCACCTCTCACACTCCCCCCCGGCCCGCCAGCATTCGCACCTCCCCCTGGTGCGGCGCCGCCGACCTTTCCCCCTTATAAGGGCCGCCCGCCGGCCTTCCTCAGTCACTCACCTCCCTGCCGTCTTCCTGCCGCGCCTCATTATCTCCACCCACCCACCCCATCTCTCCCTCTCTTTCTTCCTCTTCCTACATGTGGAGGGCTCCCGGCACCCCTCGACTTAACTTGACAAATGATACCACATGAACTCTATGATATCTACTTTCATGCTTATTTTGCTTGACATTGCTCCCTTAACATTATTTAACCTGTCTTTGCTCCTTACGAGCCTTCTATTGTTGCCTTCCACTGTTGCTCTGTTGTATACCCTGTATGTTCCTCTGAGGCGTCATTAAAGCGCCTCTTTCTCCACACCCGCCTTTGCCTCCTTCCTTCTCGCGCATCAATGGGATAGGGCAAGGACTTGTTTGGCTTCAGTGGTGGTGACAGCTTATATTACATTGACTTGGTATTATTCCTACTATGCAGCAATAACCAGGGCACTTGCAACATATTTAAGTTGGATATATAGGATCAATTCGAGAGAAGAGTTTTGGTTTTAACAAGTTTGAACTGTGAAGGTTTAGAGGGTCACTGGTCTTCAGAGCCAGGCATATTGGTTCGAATCCTGCGATAGGCATGACATCCCACATAGTTGGAACACTTCCAAAGAACTATCAAAGTGAAAGGTAAATATATATATATATATAATGCAAATATAAATGTCTTAAATATCTTATATAGTACAAAGTATTACACTTTGATTTTTGTAAATAATTAAGGTTTTTAAAGATACATATTGATTATAAGTATAATCTATTTTACTTTAGGTTGAAATACGTTATCTTAGGGAGGTATTTGGAGGGAGGCCATGCAAAATTAAATTGTGTGTGCATGCCAAAATGCTGAAGGTAATACTCATATGTTTCAGTGGCGGTGACAGGTTCTATTAAAGCTGCACAGTCCGATGAAATATCAAACTTTCAAAACCAAACCAATTATCTAGGTTTGATTTGACATATCTAACTTAGATACTGATGCACTTATTAAGCATTTGTTTCTGTGTAGAAGGCAATATTGAGTCAATTTAACAGAACCTGTTACTGCAAAAACTAATTGTCAATGTTTGCACTCAAAATATCTCAAAGGTTTTCCATTTAAAATAAAAGTAACTTTGAAGTAATGTAAAGTAGATACTAGTGATCCATCTAATATATTTATCTCAGAATAAAATACAGAAATTCAAAACCATCGGACTATGCAACTTTAAATTGACTTGATATTGTTCCTTCTAAACAGCAATAAATCTTCAACCAGTGCATCTAAATTGGATATGTAGGATCAAATACAGACATTTGTTTTGATTTTAACAAGTTTGAACCTTTCATCGTACTGTGAAGCTTTAGGCAATCCCTGGTCTACTTATTGGGTTCACAGTCTGCATTATTCCTTCTATCCAGCAATGAATGGTTAATCAGTGCACTTGTTATACATATAAATAGGATATGTAGGATCAAATCTAGACAAGTGTTTTGGTTTTAAGAAGTCAGACTGTGAAGCTTTAGACAGCCATTGGTCTACTTATTGGGTTCCCAGTCATCAGTGCCTGGCCACATTAACCATAATGTTCGCACTCACCATCTCCGTGGGTTCAGAGCCATAACTAGGCCCTTAACCATTGGCGGCGATGTGCGTCACGTGCTAGGCAGAATGTGCGCGTTATCGTCTTCAGAGGCGCGCATGCGCGTAATGGCCCGGCCGGTCGACGCCAGCCGGATGTGACGCTCATAACCGGATGTGACGCGCTGCATCTATGTCAACTGCTGTAATTAGCACGGCCCGGTCGGCTGGCCTTGACGCGCCGCGCCGGGTGCATTAAGGCTGCAAGATGGTCATGTATCATGAAGCTTGCATTAAACATGCGCAGCGCCCACGTGGCGTGCCGCCTTCTGCGCATGCTCGTCTGGAACTGGTGGTGGAGGTGGTGGTGGGTGGGGGTGGTGGAAGTGGTGCTGGTGGTGGTAGGGGCGGTGGTGGGAAGGTGGTGGTAGAAGTGGTAGGGATGGTGGTGGTGAAGGTGGTATGGTGGTGGTGGTTGGTTGTTGGAGTTTTACGTCTTGTCAACATCTAAGGTCATATTAGGATGGGTACCGAATTCTGAGAGTGCGCACTCGTGGCGATTTCATAGTGCTGCCCCAATGGAAGATCAGGTCGCCAGCAGCATGACCTGATAACCCACTAAGTCATATTATCCCGTCTGGTGGATGGGGGTGGTAGTGGAGGTGGTAGGGGTGGTGGTGGAGGTGGTAGGGGTGGTGGTGGGGTGGTGCGGGTGGTATGGGTGGTGGTGGTGGTGGTAGTGGAGGTGGTAGGGGTGGTCGTGAGGTAGTAGGGGTGATAGGGGTGGTGTTGGAGGTAGCAGGGGTGGTGGTGGTGGCACTAGTAGTGATGGTTCTAGTGGTAGTAGTGGAGGTGGTGGTGGTAGGAGTGGTGGGGAAAGGTACTGGGAGCACCGAAGGGAGAGGGAGAAAGGGGAGCGAGAATGTCGAGGAAAGAAAGGGGGATAGAGTGGTAAGGGGAGGGGAAATGATAGGATAGGAGTGAGGGGTGGGTAGTAGGAGGAGGGGTGGAGAGCAAGAGAGCTAGGAAGGGATGTGAGGAAGGGATGTGAGATAGGGATGTGAGGGAAGGGATGTGAGGGAGGGAAGGTGAGAGAGGAGGGATGGGGAGGAGTTAGCGGGTGGTCGTAGAGAGAGGAGGGAGAGGGAGGTGGAGGAAGAGTGAGGGGAGAAGGTTGACTCGTCAACAACATGACTGTGACACTGACGGTTGTTTTGTTTTTGTGTTTTTTTAAACTCTTGTTAATGTATCAAAAATGTTTATCACGTAGAAGGAACACGTAATAAGTACTGGGTGACAACCACCGTCAAAACTGGTCTTAAACATTGAAATATTTCTTTAACGAGCACAACCCAAATAAACACCACCCTAACAGCCGACTCTCTGATGTGTCCATTGCTGGTTGCTGAAGACAGACTGGAGTTGCTACCTGGTGTGTGTATATTCCCGAGTGTGGGTTGTGTCCCCCCCCCCCACCACCCCACCACCACCCATTACCCACCCATACACCTCAATCTGTGATCACAAGCCGGATTCCTTAAAGTCATTTAAAACCAGACACATTGTTGAAGATTTATACTGCCTGTCATGGATAAGTCTGAATAGACTTGTTTTCACCATTAGACAGTTTGTCGATAGAAAGCCTGAGTCTACACTTTTACCGACCCAAGGGATTTTTAACCTCCCACACCATATAGACATGGTATGAGAGCAACTGGCCTTCGATGTCGCTGTAAGTTATACACAGCGGTGGAAATCCAAATTGGCAGAGGTGGGGGCATGGGGAATTGAACCACTGACCTTCAGATTAGGAGTCCGACCTAGAATAAAGTCAGACACTCTAACCACTCCGCCACAGAGAACACCACGTATATGGCTTTTGAGAACCAAGTGGTTACAGCAAAATTAACTGTTTTATATTGGCTGTTGCAGTGCGCTTCACCAGCCACCGAACATGACCCTGGGACTGGCTTGTGGCTGGGTAGACACCACCGCTGGTAGCTCTAATGTGACCTTGTGACATAATGAGTGCATCATCACATTCCTAGATTTCTAGACGCATTTGATTAATTACTAACTAAGTAATTTGGGTTCAAAACGCAACAAAGAGATTCTGATTTGCTCATGTAACTTTCTCAGTCTGGATGACGGGGTCTCCTTAGTATGATGCATTTTATAGGCTAGGGTAGCCCAGCCAAGTTCAACCCAAGTCCAAGCCCAAGCCCAACCGCAAACACAAGTCCATGTCGAAGCCCAACCCCAAACCAAGGCCTACCAAAAACCTAAGGCCAAGTCCAACACCAATACAACCCAACCCAACCAAACACAACCAAACACAAGCGCAGCCAACACCACACATCACAATGCAATGCAGCCAAATACACCACAACCTAACACAACCCAACACAACCTAAACCAACCTAACACAACCCAACAAACAAAACCTAACACCCCAACACAACTTAACACAATGCAACACAACCTAATGCAACATTACCTAACAAAACGCCAACACAATCCAACGCAACCCAACACAACCAAATACAACCACAGCCAAGACAACACAGCGCAATGCAATGCAGCCAAAGACAACACAACCTAACAAAAACGACCCAACCCAACACGACCCAACACAACCTAAAACAACCTAACACCACCCAACAAACAAAACCTAACACCCCAACAGAACCTAACATAACCCAACACAACGCAACCTAACGCAACATTCCCTAAGACAACACAACCCAACACAACCCTAACACACCATAGCACAACCCAACCCAACACACAATAACACAACACAACCCATCCCAAACCCATTTTCCCTGCCCGTGCCACATATTGCGGATGGCATTGAGCGGATTGGGGAGAGGGTCTGATTAACGAGAGCTAATGTCGGGTGGAGTGGGAGGAGGGGGGGGGGGATGCCCGGGTGGGGTGTGGGTGGGAGGTCAACGATTACCCACAGACGATCGGTCGGTGCGTGCGAGACAGACAGCATGGGCCCCTGACATTTGGGGGTCGAGGGGGGGGCGGATCAAATTCACCCGCCTTTTTCTTCCTATTAGTATTGCTATTATATAACATTTATGTAATATTTATTCTAAGTCTGTGGAGGTATAATATATCTTTGGGTGATGCATGTGAGGGGGGATGGGGAGCTGTGGGGAGGACATAGGTGGTGAGTATCGGGGTGTTATTACTTCAGGTAGAACTTACTAGAAGTAGTGCAACCTCGTTGTGAGCGAATATATCATTATGCCACATGGTTTTCATAGCCACACATGCACGTGTGTGCACGCCTGCACGCAGCGTGCAACGCACACAAACAGGACGTTACGTGTGGCTAAGCGGTACTTATATTATACGGTTATATAGGGTTGAATGTGATATGTACATGTGTTTATATCTGTATCTGTGTATGCATGTGTGTATCTGTGTATACGTGGATATGTGGATATATGGATATGTGCATAGGTATATATGAATGAATGTACATATGTATATAGGTGTATATATGTTTATGTATTATATATATATATATATATATGTATATATATATATAAGTATATATATATATATATATATATATATATATATATATATATATGACTCGGATTATACAATCGGATCCTCTCGGATAGCCAATCGCATCCTCTCGGATAATGACCTTATCGCCTGGATATATTTTTATTTGTGTGTCTGTGGCTGAAGTTACATTTATATATTGTAAAAGTTGCATAGTCCGATGGTTTTGAGTTTTGGTAATTTTTCTGAGATAAATATAATAAATTGATTGTAATAATCTACTTATTTCAGGTTGAAGTGACTGATTTTAAATGGATAAGTTTTGAGCTATTCGAAATGCAAAGATATCAAATTAGTTTTGGCAAGCACGCCAAAAGTCTGACACCATAGGCTTCTGCAGTAACAGGTTCTATTAAATTGCCTCAATATTCCATTCTATGTGGCAACAATGCTTAATACATGCATTAATATATAAGTTAGATATGTCCAGGAAAATCTATATAATTATTTTGGTTTTGAAAATGTGATGCTTCATCGGACTATGCAGCTTTAAGTATTAGCTATATATACAGATATATATCCGGAAAGCATAATATGGCTTTTTTTTTCAAAATAGGCAAAGAGAACTGTTATGTATCCTAAATAGCAAACCTATCATTTAGGTAGAATGCATCTCGCTATCATTTACCAGAGACGTGGAATGCGTCGGCGGGTTTCATCATCACTGAATGCTGATTGACCAGTCTTCGCTTTGACTGTCCACCTCCCAACCCTACTAGTACTAGTAGTAGTACTACTAGGAGTAGTACTACTACTACTACTAACGAGGATAACGGGCTGGGTTGGGATGGCAATGCGCTGAGTTGTCATGCAGAAAGTCAGGGGTTCAAATCCTGGTCGGGTCAAACTAAAGATGTACAAAATTGATACTCATCGCTGCCTATATAGGGCGTGCGCGTGATGTCATCACTCAGTGGTCATCACTCAGCCATCTTGGATTACGAGCACCCTTGCCTCAAAGGGCACATTCCTTACACGCGGTATGCGGTATGCGAATGCGACAAAAAATCGAAACGCCTTGAAGCCTATGGGCTACATTCCTTACATGCGGTATGCGGTATGCGAATGCGAATTCGAATGCATTTTCCAATCGGTCCCTGTAGCGATCGGTGCGGCATGCGGTATGCGGCATGCAGGGTGCGAATAGAAACCTGAGTCTGATGTATCTATTAGTTTAACACTAGGAGAGGCGACTGAGCATTACGGAACGGTTTCACACAGGGGTGAGGATGGGAAACACATGGTGAGCTGGGCACCCGGGAGACATATGGTTAGGGGAAAGCTAAAAATGCTACCATATGCACAGAAATAGGAATACTTATCTATAATTTGGTTATAATAAAGGTAGGAACCCCCATGTGACGTACGAAAAGGTATATAGATATAAATGCAATATTTGGTCATATACAGAGCAGTATGGAGAATAATTGTTTATTTTTATTTTTTAAATATAGCCAGTCGTGTGCCGCATACCGCGTGTAAGGAATCATGCCATTCGCATACCGCATGTCGCATACCGCATACCGCATACCGCATACCGCGTGTAAGGAATGCCCGCTTTACCCTGTTGTGAATGTATGCTGATGCAGTAACATCATTTCCGTTGTGTTCTGAGCTGTTATGAGCAGGTTACATCCAATGTGTTTACTTACAGCACTTTAACAACTTCTGATGCCAAACTGCCCAAAACAGTGACAAATAAACCAACAAATAGGTAAATAAGCAGAATGTAAGCAGGTGCAAGCTTTCTGTATGTAATCCAATATGGCCACCGAAAGTCGCCTCGTGACGTTATTACACCCCCTCTATCCGACACTCGGCATAATTAGGATAGGGCAAGGAATGGCTTGTTCGGTATTACCATCAGAAGATTGTGCCTGAATGAGATATTGGGAAATGGTGCCGGCGGCCCGGTATCCCAGTGGGGCAGCACTATTAAGTCACCATGAGTGCGCTCTGTCGCAAATCGTTACCCGTCGTGTTATATCCTAAGACATTACTACGACGTGTATCTCCATGAAACAAATTCATACGCAAACCGTGTATTATTGATTAAAATTACAAATGTGTTATGTGTCGTCTTAAGGGCGCATTCCTTACACGCGGTATGCGGTATGCGAATGCGACAAAAAATCGAAACGCCTTGAAACCTATGAGCTACATTCCTCACGCGGTATGCGAATGCGAATGCGGTTTTCTGATCGGTCCATGTAGCGATCGGTGCGGCATGCGGTATGCGGCACGCAGGGTGCGAATAGAAACCTGAGTCTGATGCATCCATAAGTTTAACACTAGGAGAGGCGACTGAGCATTACGGAACGGCCTAGAGGGGTCCGTCCCGTGTACATAGTGATTAGTGTGTGCTTATAAGGGGGAAGGAGGCGGGAAGGTGAGAAAGCCGTGAGGGGAAGAGAGAGGAGGGGAGAAAGCCGAAGGGAGGATGGCAGGGAGGTGAGAAAGCAGTGAGGGGAAGAGAGAGGAGGGGAGAAAGCCGAGGGACAGCTACCAGATTCACAGAAATATGAATACTTATCTATAAATTGGCAATAATATAGCCAGTTGTGTGCCGCATGCCGCATGCCGCATACCGCATGTAAGGAATCATGGCATTCGCATACTGCATGCCGCATGCCGCATACCGCGTGTAAGGAATGCCCGCTTTACACTACAGACTACATAGCCAATATTCAACAGCCCACACACTAAACCATCTATTTCTCTTTATTTAATTAGGACCCCCCCCCCCCGTACATTAGAGCTCCCATAACATTAAGCTAGACCTCCCCCTCCCCCCGCCAGCACACACACACTCCACCCCTATCCCAGTCATTAACCTATGAGCCAGAGGCCCCCGCACGCATGCGCAATCCGAGCAGCTGAAAACACGCCATTCCCAGAATCCATTGCGCGCTGCCTCGGAACCTCAATCTAACCCTATTTTGATAATGACGCAATCGAGGCATTTTAAATGTCGCCCGAAGACAGTGTAATTAGAGTTGCCCGAGCTGCCTGGGCAGGGTGGTGGTGGTGGTGGATGATGGAGTTGTGCAGGGCAGTGATGGTAGGGTGTTGAGGTTGGTGGGGGTGGGTTGGTGGGGGGGGGGGGGGCACCGCCGTTAATAAACCCAGTTATAGGCCGGTAGTCAAACGTTCGATGAACGATTCGAATAATCCATGGGGGTTATGTTATCATGGCCTAAATTCCCATTTTCTGTGACGCAATTTTGTGCGTCATTATTTACAGATAACGAGGCCCCCAATCTCTCTATTTAATTATCCCCCTCTCCAAGCATGCTCTCTTCCCCATTCCCAACTACAGGAGAACTTCTCTAACAGACCACCTCTACAGATCGACCACTCCCCTATATTGATCACTTTATTTGGGTCCCAAACGATCCCCCCCATACAATACCATTGTAACACTTTTTTTTAACTCCCTAAAGCGATCAGCTCCCGCAAATTGACCATTTAAAGTCGGTCCCATGGCCGGTCGATTTAGATAGGTTCTACTGTAGATGAAAACTGTTATTGTACTGGTAATTACTCAGGTCCGAATCTCAAACAATCTGACTTTTATTTGTTATTATCTCGCACAGAACCCGGCTCGGCTATTCTCTAATTGAACACACTTGTCTTTCCTATTTAATTCTAGCCCTTCACTAACCAGACAGAGATAGCCGCCGTAATGTGGGCCTCTGTAATTATAGATAAAACTATTAATTAACCCTATGCAATTATTCTACCGCGCTTCTCAGAGTTTGATCAGCACCACGATGTATTTGATCCATGAATGTGTAGAGAGATAGCTTCTTTAGTTTGACCTTCGCGCATGCCAGTGTCAGCGGAAGGTCAATGCGCCCCCTGGTGGTCTCATCAGCTAATGACTTCCGGTCGCGGATTAACTAGTAATCTTGCAGTGATACCTGCAGCTCAGCTTTCACCTTTGACCTCAGACAACTCTGACCGACGCGTGACCTTCATGGGGGGGAGGCACAGGTGTGCTTCTGGCCTGACCGGTGCCGAGCCCCAATTGCTGGTGACCTTGGGGCGGCCTTGAAGTAAGGGTGCACTATCCGGGTCCTTGTGGTGCAGCTGGGGATTTAGCTCGGCTTAATGATATAGGACTCGGTGTTTCTCGGCGTTTCTCGGCGGATGTCGGCGGCGTAGCGACTCGGATAATACAATCAGATCCTCTCGGATAGCCATTAATAAAATTACCTCTCAGAGCCTACTCCATGGGAGAGGTGTGCCATACCAGTAACCATGGAGACGCCGACTGTAACCTTTTCACCTATCTGTTCGTCGACCCTCTTTCAGAGTGCATGAACCAGTCTGACCCTACTAAGTTGATGTGTGTATATATATATATATATATATATATATATAATATGTGCATTTATAAATACAAATATACACATTTGAACATATAAAACATAAGGCCATACATATCGACATAATGTATGTACATATGCAGACATATAATAGGTATATGTGTGTATATGTATGCATATGTATACATACGTATGCATAATACATATGCATAGCTATACATACACATGATTACATATACATACACTAGATATGCATACAGGTGCATACATATAATTCAAATACATACATATACATATAGATGTATGTATACATACATACATGATGTAAATACCTATATACGCATATATATATATATACGTATTCATATCTGTACTGTATACATATATACATATAAGTGCATATGGACACAAGTGTATGCATATGCATACATGCTCTATGCATATATACACATATACGCATATATGCATACATGCACATATACACATATACAAATATACACATATATACATGATAATACACACATGCACATATGCATATATACATATAGATACATATAGACATATAATATATATATATACATATCTACAGATATGCAGTATATACCATCTTAATTATATACATATATTGGTCTGAACTGACCTCTCAGGCAAGTAACCACATATACAGGTAGGCATGGGTAGTGTGTTGATATCAAGGACCCTAGGTGGCCCAGAATGCAAAGAGATGTGTGTTTGAGTCCCGCTCTAGGCGCAATATTTCCCATTTTCATCACCCCCATGACACTGGTTGCCGTGATCATGATCCTGTACACGCTATACGCTGAATGGTTGTTGAACCTACCCAGTGTATGTATGTATAAGTGCACTGCCTGTATGTATGTAATTGTAAGCATTAAAATACTTACAATTCCAGGGGGATGAGTGTAGTGGTCTGCACTGACCTCTCAGGCAAGTAACCACATAGACAGGTAGGCGTGGGTATTGTGTTGATATCAGGGAGCCTAGGTGGTGTAATGGTTAGCACACTGGCCCGGAATGCAAAGAGATGTGAGTTAAGTTAGAAGCGTGTTCCTAATACTTGTAATAGTAATACACTGGGCGGAATGCCTCTTTGTCCCCACATGCTGGTGCGGACAACTCGTGTCCAGCCAGCACCGCGTCCTTTCTTCGAAGTTCCCAGTAAAGCAAGATGTGAGGCGTTGCCGTGACCTGGTTGTGGAGCGCTCTGATTCCCCATTTCGCTAATCCTAAAGGACTCCTGACCGGTCAGGTCAGAGTACACAGGTCCCGAGCAGGCTCGGCATCCAGACCGGGCATTGGTGCTTGCACCCGGCGAGCGCTACCTGTCTATGGCCAGCCTCCTTTTGGACATGTTCCTCCTATAAATGCTCCCGTCTTGCAATAGATGCCTTTCCTTCAGTGATCACTTTCAAATTATGTTAAATATGATTTGGTATATTATCATCAGTTAGACTGGTGCTAAGGACTTGTGTGCCTGATCGCTATTGGCGTTCACATTTCGATATGGGTGGCTGTTTTTAGCGCATTCTACTTTAATACGCGACTATCTTGCATCCTTCTCCCATGCTGGTAGTTCGTGGGTTCGAACTCTGGTCGAGTCAAACCAATGACTTAAAAATTGGATACTTGTCACTTCCTACCCAGGCGCTCTGCATTATTAGGACAGGGCAATGACTGGTGTGCTCAGTGTAAGGATAATGTAACTGAGTGGGATACCAGGTCATGGTGCCAGCGACCTGGTTTCCCAGTGGGACAGCACTATAAAGTCACCATGAGCGCGCACTGTCACAAGTTTGTACCCATCATGATATGACTTTAGATGTTGCTAGGATGTAAAACAACAAACAAACAAACAATGAGCACATGGTAAGGGCGGCTATTATGTAAAATTTGAAAGCCGTTTAAAGGCACAGGCTCAGCCCCTTTTGGTGAGATGTTGGTGTTTCCAAAATGATTGCATGATGTACCAGGCCATGAACCACATGCCTTCTCCCCCCCCCCCCGGTCCCCCGCCACACCCACCCACCCACCCCACCCACCCCACCCACCCACACCAACTGGACCACGCTGCGACACCATGCACAACACTGCGCTGTACCTAAAACCTGTGCTATGAGAAAGCTCCATAGTCCGATGAAAACATCAAATTTTCAAAACCAAAACAATTATCTAGATTTGATTCTACATATCTAACTGAGATACTGGTGCACTTATTAAACATTTGTCACCACATAGAACGGATTACTGAGATAAGTAGAACTGTTACTATAGAACAGTATGGTGTTAGAGTTTTGGCATGCTTGCCAAAATTAATTTGGCATGTTTGCACCTCATATATCTCAAAACTTAGCCATTTAAAATAAAAGATACTTCATACCAGTTTGAAGGCAAATTATAACGAGCAAGCTAATAGATTTATCTCAGAAAATGACAGAAACTCAAAACCATCGGACTATGCAACTTTAATGTAATCTGGGTTGGGTCGATATTCTGAAGCGGGAACCGAGCCCCCCCCCCCCCCCTGCTCCCCGCACCCAACCCCTCCACCCTCCAGACGCACGCTGGTTCCCGACCTCTGCCGCCCTGTCAAATGGCAGTTTCGCCGGTTCCCGATGGACCTGTTCAGACTGTGAGTGTTCCTACCTCCACCGCACCCCGCCTCCATCGCCCCCATCGTCCCAATCCCACCTCACCTTCACAGCGTTGCCGCAGCTGCGCGTTCGCAAAAGCAGCAATGTGAACATCCGGTAGCGTCCTCCCGCGCACGTGACTTGCAATCGGGAACGTGCGCACCATATAACATTAATATCCGTTCCCAGCTAAGTCCCTTATATAAATAGGTGCGTAGGTCTAATTTATTCGCCGCGTGTCACCCTGGTAACTAAATAGGACACATGTGCCCAGGAATCGGCAGGCAGCACATCCAAGATGCCTGCTGACTTATATCAAGGGCGGGGGGTGAGGGGGGATGATGTGTTTTATATATATTATTTTCCTTTCATTTTTGTGTGGGTATTTTTTTGTGGTTACCTTATTCCAGAGACTTGATTTGACTGGTATTTTTCTGGGTCTTTTCCTATGGCTGACACATTGCTAACGCTGGAGGAACTGGTGTGGGACGCGATCGGGGATGTTATGGTAGCTATAAGGGAGTTAGTTGGTGAGTGGGAAGAGAAGTGTGTGGATGTAGGAGGGGGTGGAGGCCACACTCGGGCAATTGTCTATTTGCTAATACTACTTCCAGCATAAAGCCCCAGTCACACCTTACCGGACTGAGTACCGGACACCACCGGACAAAGAATTGTCTAGTCCGGTGGTGTTCGGTATCAAAATGTGTCGAACTGTTGCCATGGCCGCCGGATGAAACGGACACTAAACGGACAACGAATGTACATTAACAAATAGTTCACGGACGAGAACCGGACGAGAACCGGACGGCAACCGAATGTCAAACGGATGGACTGAACACCAAATGGACATGTACCAGACTGTTCACGGGGGCGCAGAAAAAACTGACGGACCAAATTCCCCCAACACTGTCAACGGACTATTCAGGAAACAAACTGAAGACAGTATAAATACAGCCTCAATACAAATTTTTTTTTTTTTATAAGAAGACGTAACGGATGGGTAACAGACATGAACCGGACAAAATGGACTAAACGGACTTAAAGTTAAACCGGACACCTTAGTCCGGCGGTGTCCGGTAGAAGTTGTGTGCACGTTCAAAACTTGTATAATGGACACTTGTGTGTGTCGGTTTGTGTGAGGGTGTGTGTTGGTGTGTGTGGTGGTGTATGTGAGGGCGCGGGTGGATGTGATTGTGTGTATAAAAGCGGATGTGAGGGTGTGTGAGGGTCTTGTGAGGATGTGCATGAGGATGTATTAGGGTGTGTGTGAGGGGTGTGAGCGTGGGTAAGGGTGTGTGATGATGTGTGAGGATGTACTGGGATCTATGTGAGTGGGGTGAGTGTGTAAAGGTTTGTGTGTGATGGTTGATGAGGATCTGTGTGCGGGTGGGTGTGAGGGAGTGTGAGGGTATATGTTATGGGGGGGGGGGGTGATTATGTGTTTGAGGGTGTCTGGGTGCGTGGGCGCTGGGAGCAGGGAGCTGGGAGAGGGGAGCGGGTTGCGAGGAGTGGGGAGCGAGGCGCAGGTTGCAGGAACCGATGGGTGGAGAGAGGGGCGCGGGGTACGGGACGCGGGAAGCGGGGCGCAGGGTGCGGAGAGTAGGGTAGGGGTTGTGGGGAGCGGGGGCAAGGCGGGACGGCGATTGGGGGGACCGGGCAGCGTGGGAAAGAATCAGTCGCGGGGGGTCCAGCACTTCCCCCCCCCCCCCCCGCCGTCACCACTCTCCGAGTCCAACTCGACCTTTATCGCGTTTACTGCTGGCCGCTCCTTGTTTAGTGCGCACTAAATCCTGCTCAGATCGGAAAAGGACCCACATTGATTTCCGGGGGTCTCTGCATGGTCGTGACACAGCAATGTTCCGTCATGCTGGCCCCGGTGGCCCCTGGCGATAAAACGGTGGTACTAACATGGGTGTTTACAAGGGCGGCCGTAGGGTGGGACGCAGGTGTACGTACACACGAGAGAGCGCCAGCACCGCATACTGATAAGGTTAAGCTGGTGACTGTTATCAGATACAGCATCTGCGGCTTCTTATATAGTCGGGTTATTTTATACTAATTAATAGATTGTGAGACACAATTTGTCTTCATAACTTACTCCCTTTGAAGGTATCCATTACACTCCCATGTTCGATAAAGAGTGATATTGTAGTTAGTTGCCAGTCCAGTATTACACTTTGGTTACTTTGCTTAGATTAGATTAGATTAGATTTGTTGAGCTGTATGATCAGGCCAAGTCGGAGATTCGACCATCGGGGCTCACCACATGTGGTAAGGATGCTCTGTTCAGTTTTGTCATGTGCAGTCATGAGTTTGAATCTGCTGGCGTTCGCTTGGTGTATCCTGGAATATGTGGTTCATTTGGTATTGTTGTTATTTGTAAAGATGCTTTTTGTTTGCTTGTTTAGCGACCCCGGGCAAAAAAAAGTAAACATCGGCTGTTGGGGGTTAGAGCTACATTTGCATATCAGATTTAACTATTTAACGCTGTTGTACTTAGCTTAATATTTATTTCATAAACGATTTTTTGCAATTAATCAATTATTGTCGGGGGGGGGGGGAGTGTGATTCTCCCAGGCCTCTGGAATAGTAATCTAGCCAATCTCCGTTGATGCTCAAACTGAGTCCCTCCCCCTCTCCCTCCCCCCCCCCCCCCCCTCCCCTCTGACCACCTCCCGACTCCCGGCTCCCACCCCCCCCTCCCACCACCCTCATATCCCCCTCCCACTACCCCCTCCCCTCCTCCCCCCCCCCCGATACCCTCCCCCCTTCTCCCTTCTCCCCATCCCCTCTCCCTCCCCTCCCCTGACTCCCTCACCTCCCCCCTCCCCCCTCCCTCTCCCACTCCCCGTTCCTCTCATCTTCCCCCTCCCACTCCCCCTCCCATTCCCACTACCAATACCAATCTCCCTTCCCCCGGCTTATCCCTATCCTCATTTCCGGAATTATGGCGTTCCCTGAATCATGCGTGGAAGATATAAATTGACTCAATAGCAGTCATATGGGGTGGAGTAACGGTTTATGTGGGGGGGGGGGGCGGGGATGGGGCTGACGTGCACACCTGACAATCGACACCATTTTTTTGTTTTACCTGGATGCGGGGAAAAGTAGCGATTACGGCCCAGTTGATTAGCAGGTGTGGAGAATAATGCTCTGACTGAATGGCAGTATTGCAGCAGTGAGTGATGGATGCTGGTATAAATTATGCATCACAAACCTGGAGAGATATGCTACCTGGTGTATGGCGTGTAAATAAAAGAGAACAGAGAGCACAGAAAGGACAACATGCAGATCGATACGCGCAAGGCGACCAATTGATTGGTTGTTTCCTGCTTTACACGCATGTGTAGGACATGGATGGTGAGGCAGTCGAAGTGGGTGGGTGGGTGTGTGGGTGGGTGGGGGGGGGCTCATGGTTGAGGATATAATCACGGGGTCTTTGTTCTCTGTGGCAGAGTGGTGAAAGTGTCTGGCTTTTTTCTAGGTCTGACTCCTAATCTGAAAGTTGGTGGTTCGATTCTCCATGCCCCCCCCCCCCCAACTCTGCCAATTTGGATTTTCACCACTGTGTATAACTAATAGGGTAATCAAAGGCTGGTTGCTCTCATACCATGTCTATGTGGTGTGGGAGGTAAAAAATCCCTTGGGTCGGTAAAAGTGTAGGCTCTGGCTTTCTATTGACAAACTGGCTAATGGTGAAAACAAGTCTATTCAGACTTATCCATGATAGGCAGTATGAATCTTGCCATGATAGGCAGTATACATAAAGATTCGCAAGGTAATATTACTTATTATTATTGTTATCCTCCGTAAGATACAACGCTTTACCGGTGGCGCCATCTCGCCCACCTCACCTCCCCCGGATGTTGACCAGTGTACAGTAAAACCTCTCTAAATCGACCGCCCTTGGGACCGACTTTAAGTGGTCCATTTAGAGAGTGGTCGGCTTAGGGAGTTATAATATGGTTAAAATGGTTGGTATTTGAACCCAAATAAAGCGATCGATACAGGGGAGTGGTCGATCTGTGGAGGTGGTCAGTTCGAGCGGTTTTACTGTATCTATATATACTTATATTAGGCGATGGAGGGGGCAGCATTGTGCTTCTTTCATTGTCTATTTCTTCATCCACTGTAATCAAGTTTCATGGAAATTGTAACGTTTTCAGGGTAGGCAGCTTCCGGGCAGCGCCGGGGGTGGCGCCGCCAGTCGCGAAATGGAGGAGGCAGTACAGTATATCGTGTAATATTAAATAATAATTAGGACATGATAATAATACAAGGAGTTAATTCCCTTCACCACCTTCATACTCGCATAATGCGTTATACATCACATAATAATGATGTTGAAATAAAGTTTATTGAATTGAATTGAAACGCAGCGAACATAGTTCATTTGGGTTTTACATTCTGTCAATATCTAGGGTCATATCAGGACGGGTAGCACCTATTGACAGTGCACACTCATGGCGACTTTATAGTGCTGCTCCACTGGGAGACCAGGTTGCCAGCACCTGATAAGTGATATCCCACTCAGTCACATTAACCGGACACTGAGCTAATCAGTCACGTGTCCCCACCTCTGCCAATTTGGAATTCCACCGCTGTGTATAACTTACAGCGTCATCAAAGGCCAGTTGCTCTCATACCATGTCTATGTGGTTGTGGGAGGTTAAAAATCCCTTGAGTCGGTAAAAGTGTAGGCTTGGGCTTTCTATCGACAAACTGTCTAATGGTGAAAACAAGTCTATTCAGACTTATCCATAATAGGCAGTATAAAACTTCAAGAAAGAAAAAAGTCAGTGCCCTATCCTAGTAATGATGAGTACCAGACTGGGTAGAGACAAGTATTGAAGTATTAATTGTGTAAGGCATTAGTTTGACTCGGCTGGGATTTGAATTCCCGACCTTCCGCATGGGAAGCATGCACTCTAACTGATTCGGCCATCGCGTCTGATGGCGCCGAACATAGCAGAAAACAAGTAAGGATACTTCTAAAGGAAAATTGCAATATAAGACAATGCAAGATAAGTACATAATTAACCAAATATATATAAATTTATGCATTACACATTATATGTAAATATATATATATATATATGCATATGCATATGCAATACATATACAGAGGTGATATATATATATATAATTATATATATAGGATGTATAATGAATTATGCAGATATAAAACAGGCGGTGTTTCATTATTATTTATTTATTTCGTATACTTTGTTACTTATATTATTGTCCAATCGCTGACCTGCCCGGGATTTGCCCCGGCTAGCCGGGCCCGAGCGCCACCACCGGGCAATATCTGCCCCAGGCAGTCACTCTGCCTTTGGATTTCAAAGGCAGAGTGATTCAAAGGGAATGTGGGATCGGCAGGCTCTCAAGTAGGATGCCAGTCACTGGGTATTGCTCTGACTGCGGATACCCCCACGACAAACAGGATCGAGCCGATTGCGGTCGGAAAAGCATCGACACTCCGGCCGAACCTACCATGTCGACGCGCAGCGGAAAAGCTTCGGCAAAAAGTACGAAAACTTCAGCCGACCATTACGAGAATGTCGATATGGATTCGACCACCTCAGCGATGTCGACCCACTCGCTGGACGACCGAGAAAGAAACGCGCGGGAGGCGATCGACAGGATTAAGGCTGAAATGCGCGTCACCGACTTGGAGGACGAACTAGCCGAGTTGAAGGAAGAGCGTGACAGACGACGGAGTCGACGCGGGACAACGACAACAGAAGAAGGACGACGGGGAGGCGATCAAACCTCCCACGTGCATTCGACCTGGCACGACAAGACGAACACGGACGACCGTAGAGGTACGACTGACGCAGCCCTACCTCCTCCATCCTGGACTCAAGGGTGTGACCGAGAAGACGGTCACTCGTCCTACGGTCGATCTCGTCGACACTCACGAGGGTCAACTAGAAGGAGGAGGCGTTCGTCCAGATCGAGCAGCGGGAGCTCTTCGCGTCGTAGACGAAGTAAGTGGTCACTGTGGAAGTACGGGCAAGGGAAAGACGTTCGTAAGATGAACGCCCACGTACTGATAAAAGCATCTTGTAAATGGTGCTTGGACATCCCAGGCTTGACCGTATCGGACTATAGGGCGTTCATCGAGCACGTAAGCTTTGTGTCCACAAGATCGATGGACGACCACTATAAAGACATTGCGCACGTGGACCACGTCCTTGCAATACGCGAGCTCGGCGAGACCATCAGCTTTTCCGCGTTCTCAAAGGCGCACCAGGCTGAGAGCATAGAGCACTATGGCCCTCACAACATGAAGCAGAAGAAGGGCGGACCCTGGCAACCCAGTGTCGGGAAGCACTCTCCTGGCCGGGGGATACGTAGGTCGTGCTACGCCTGGATCGGCGACACGGGATGCACACGCTCGGGCTGTCGATTCTCACACACCTGCTCTGGGTGCGGATCTAAGTCACACACACGACAGAAGTGTAAAGAATGACTTAGGAAGCCGCGGGTTCTGAGAACCGATAATCGCCAGACTCCGGAGCGAAGCACGGCTGCGGATGACTCTGGTGCTGATATGCTCGGCGTCACTGATCGTGGCCCTTTGGGCGCTAACCTGGGCCATGCTGGGAAAGACTTGGGGACTATTTCCCGCGCTGTTAGTTACGCGAGTACGCCTGACCCCGCCGAGACTGACACTGTCGATCCTTGCCCCGATGACAATGTTCATTATACTGTTGTTAGTCCTTATATTACAGCCGGGGTCGATACAGTTAGTCTGGGGGGGACTAGGGAAAGCCGGATTCAGGATGAATCTCCGGGTGCTGGATTGCGCTGGTTGAGTCCGGCAGGTTCCAGTCGCTATGACCGCTTGTTCGTCGAGCAAGTTGCGGGGGGCAGCCTCCTAGTTCACATTAGGGAACTTGAAGGCGGTACGCCGGTGGCAATTAAGGTCACCAGGGAGTGTGTTCGGGGCTCTTGTGAGTGTACTCACAAGATTGCCGGTGTCGCCACTCAGCTCAGACCATGTAGAGTCTTCACTGAGTTATTTCTGCGTGGCGACACCGACCCCGACTGGGTATACATCATGACGGAATTACGTTTCGGTTTCCGGGTCATCAATCCCGGTTGTTCTGCTACCTACGTCCCTACTAAGACTCGCAGGAAGTCAGACTGGGAGGGTGGGATCATTGACAGGAAGTTCAGGGATGAGGAACGAGATGGTCTCATCACCGCCGTCACTGCCCCCGCATCCTGCACTCACGATGCATTCGTCGTCCCCAAGGACGATGGGGGTGGGCGCGTGGTCATTGATTGTAGTGTTCCTCCTGACGGTTCTGTCAATGGTTTCACGGACCAGGTATGCCTTAAGTTCTCTTACAAAGGTCTCGACGACGTGACAGACATGCTGGAACGGGGTGACGCTCTTGGTACTGTCGATATCAAGGATGCCTACAGGTCTGTCTCAATCCACCCCGAGGACCGCCACCTTCAGGGTCTCCGGTACAAGAGACCCGGTGACCAGGCTTTTTCTTACTTTCTGGACAACCACCTCTGCATGGGCCTCTCTTCGAGCCCTTACAAATCTCTGACTTTATCGTGAGATGCTGTGTTCGGGAGGGAGTTGACCGGATAGTTAACTACCTGGACGACTTCTGTGTCGTGGGTGGAACTAGGCCCGAGGTCGAGAGGGCTCAGAGGAAGCTGATAGCGATCCTTAGACGGATCGGTTTCTTTGTGAGCTTCAAGAAAGTAAGTAAGGCCGACACCAAGGGCCGGTTCCTCGGGATCGACGTAGACTCCTTGAGCCTTGAGCTCAGTCTTCCCCAGGACAAACTGTCGAAGACAATAAGAGTTCTTCACGGTCTTCAGGGACGTAGGAAAGCATCTAAGAAGGAACTCGAGCAGGTGGGGGGGGCTGCTGGCCCACTGCTCCAAGGTCATTAGGGGTGGGAGGACTTTCTCTAGGTGCATATACGACCTGATGGCCAGCCTGAAACAACCTCATCATAGAGCCCGACTAGGCAAGGGGATAAGGGAGGACTTGGACTGGTGGCTACGCTTTGCGAGGCGATTCAACGGCAAGGCTAGGATCCTCGGGAAGTTCGCTCCAGTAGTAGCAACCTACAGCGATGCTTCTAAGTGGGGATTCGGAGCCCTCCATGGTCACGACTGGGTGGTTGGCTCTTTTATCGACGGAGCCAACAAACCTCTCGTTTCCTATACCGGCCACCACCACCTTCTCCCTCCACCTGACGTAGGCTCGTCCCACATCAACATTCAAGAAATGTGGGCGGTCTACGCAGCCTGCCTTCGTTGGGGGACAAGTTGGGCAAACAGCACGGTCATGATCGTGACCGACAGTGAGGTTGTTCGGGCAGCGCTGAACACGGGCAGGTCCAGATGTAAGGGGATCATGGTCTTCCTCCGTAAACTATTCTGGCTGTCGGTCGAGAACAACTTCTCGTTCAGCTCGGTCTATATCCGCAGCAGCGTAAATGTGATCTGTGACTCCCTAAGTAGGCTAAATAATGCTGATAGCGCTGATAGGATCAGGGCTGTGGATGTCAACGGCTCACTCTGCTGTAGCCATGTGTTTGATGCCCCTCTCGTTTCTTGCAGTGATAGTGGCGCTGAAGCGCGAGCAGCAGGAATACCAGCGCCAGTCCTACGCGAAAAACTCGGCCATCACAAGGGGGGTGCAGATCCTGAAATATTTAGAATATGTTAACCTTTCACTCCTCCAGGGCACCAATCCCTTGTTCCGCGGCATATGCCTGTTACCAGGAGACCCTCAAGAGATTCGCCACCAGGGCTGGCTTTGACGCGTCCTCCCTCTCGTCTCACTCTTTGAGGAGGGGAGGCTGCACCTTCCGGTCCATGTGCGGACCTTAAGACTCCCCTCGGGGTTAGGATAGTGAATACTTGAGGGTGGCCGCGGCACTATGCTCGGAGGATGCGGGTGTTGGGTTGGGGGGAGACGCTTAGGCGTTCTCCTCTGGCCCTTTTTATTGTGCATGTCCTAGACGCTCAATAAAGTGTCCGACCCAACACTCGTCTCCTTCTCTACTTTATTACATAGCCTAACTTTATAGGATGTATAATGAATTATGCAGATATAAAACAGGCGGAGTTTCATTATTATTTATTTTGTATACTTTGCTACTTATATTATTGTCCAATCGCTGACCTGCCCGGGATTTGCCCCGGCTAGCCGGGCCCGAGCGCCACCACCGGGCGATATCTGCCCCGGGCAGTCACTCTGCCTTTGGATTTCAATCTTTACCGGTATGCCCTTTTTATTGTGCATGTCCTAGACGCTCAATAAAGTGTCCGACCCAACACTCATCTCCTTCTCTACTTTATTACATAGCCTAACTTTATATATATATATTCTGCTATTATATACGAATTCTGGGGCAAGCTCTCTGTTGAGGAGCATCATTGAAGTGCTTGGCACACACTATAGTGACAATGTCCGGAACCTTGGGAATTGGCTGTGTCAGCATTCCTGCAAACCCAGTAATCAGTAGAGCGTGACCTCTTTATCAACGATGTTCGGCAAATATTGCAAGGCCCACATTGCTGATGATTACTCGCTCTGGAAAGTGTATAGACTAGTGTTTTTTTTAAAAGATGTTTGTGTTTTCCCTTTATCTCAAAATCATTAAGAACACTTCCACCCTGTCGCACTTTAAATCCAATTGCATCCACAAAGTACACATATAATATAATATTATTACAATTCAAGGGGCCGAGTTTAGTAGTATGTACTGACCTCTCAGGCTATGAGTCAGAGAGATAGGTAGGCATGAATAGAATAGGGTGGTGACATCAGGCAACCTAGGTGGTGTATTTGTTTAGCACACCGGCCCGGAATGCAAGATGTGTTGTCGATTCCCGCTCTAGGCGCAATATTTCATATTTTAATCACCCCCACAGCATATATGTATGTATACACACATATGTGTATACATATATATATATACATATATATATACATATATACAGTAAATCCTCTCAAACTCGGCCAATCATGGGGCAGATTTTAAATGGTCCATTTAGAGAGGTGGTCGGTTTAGGGAGTTATTTTATCACTACAATGGTATTGTATCGGTGATCGCTTCGTAGACAAATAAAGCAATCTATATAGGGGAGTGGTCGATATGTGGAGGTGGCCGGTTAGCAAGGTTTTGCTGTTATATATACATATGCATATATATATGGACTACATGGCACTATACTAAGATTGGTATCATTGGAAAGGTAATTAAATTGTCTTTCTATCCATACCAAATCTTATTAGGTTTAAAATATTTTTTAATTCAGTAGATGGGCTTTAAACTTTCAAAATTATTTAAATTGTAGAATTCGACCTGATTGACCTTTTTGACCTAGGGCAAACCATATATGGTTAGAAAGGTCATTGCGCTTCTTCTGATACCATCCCTGACCTTCTACGAGGTAGTGCAAGGAAGCGCGAGCCCATTAAAGATACCCTGTTTTAGCAGTCGTTTTCATTTACATCAGTAATAAAGGAATATTCACTAAATACACTCATCATACAAATGGAGTTTACTTAAATACAAACTTACTCTATATTCTATCCAACAACATCATCGGATAGAACATATGGTGATGTTCTAGGTTATGTAATTTCATCTAAGTCATATAAATACAGAAATAGTTACAAGCATGTAAATATTGATGAAAAAAGCACCATTCCTGGACTTTTAATGGGTGCTGCCGGTATCTATTGATATGCTGTATGAGAATTTATATGTGTTGGGGGTCGTTAAACAAACGAACAAAAACAAAGTTTATATATACATACATATACATATATACAGTAAAGCCTCTCTAAATCGACCGACCATGGGACGGAATTTAAGTGTTCCATTTAGGGAGGTGGTCGGTTTAGAGAGTTAGAATATCCTTACAATGGTATTGTTGGTATCCAAATAAAGAGATCGATTGAGGGAGTGGTCGATCTGTGGAGGGGTCGGTATAGAGAGGTTTTACTGTATGCACATATACACACATATATATAGATGCCTTTCAATGTTATAAACATCGTGTATGCGCGCGCAGCTTGGCTGCAGAAAGAAGGCGCACTGCCATTGAGTTTGCCGATACGCACAGTGCAAAACATCAGTTTAATCAATATTAATAGAAATTCAGACCCCAACCTTATGAATTTAATATAATCTGGTCATTGAATATGTTTTCTATATATCTTCCAATCGGTTTGTTTCTAAGTGGTGTGGTTTTAGAGATATTTCACATGTTCTGTATGAAGATTGCTCATGGCCATTGAAAATGCATTGAGTTTGCCGATACGCGCAGTGCAAAACGTCAATTTTATTCAAAATTAATAGAAATGCAGAAACCTAACCTTATAAATTTAATATAATCTGTTCATTGAATATGTTTTCTATATGTGTTCAAGGCGATTTGTTTCTAAGTGGTGTGGTTTTAGAGATATTTCACATTTTCTGATTGAAGATTGCTCACAGCCATTGAAAATGCATTGAGTTTGCCGATACGTCCAGTGCAAAACGTCAATTTTATTCAAAATTAATAGAAATGCAGATCCCTAACCTTATAAATTTAATATAATCTGTTCAATGAATATGTTTTCTATATGTGTTCCAAGCAGTTTGTTTCTAAGTGGTGTGGTTTTAGAGATATTTCACATTTTCTGTATGAAGATTGCTCACTGCCATTGACAATGCATTGAGTTTGCCGATACGCACACTGCAACACGTCAATTTTATTCAAAATTAATAGAAATGCAGAACCCTAACCTTATAAATTTAGTATAATCTGTTCACTGAATATGTTTTCTATATGTGTTCCAAGCAGTTTGTTTCTAAGTGGTGTGGTTTTAGAGATATTTCACATGTTCTGTATGAAGATTGCTCACGGCCATTGAAAATGCAATGAGTTTGCAGATACGTCCAGTGCAAAACGTCAATTTTATTCAAATTTAATAGAAATGCAGAAACCTAACCTTATAAATTTAATATAATCTGTTCAATGAATATGTTTTCTATATGTGTTCCAATCAGTTTGTTTCTAAGTGGTGTGGTTTTAGAGATATTTCACATTTTCTGTATGAAGATTGCTCACTGCCATTGACAATGCATTGAGTTTGCCGATACGCACACTGCAACACGTCAATTTTATTCAAAATTAATAGAAATCCAGAACCCTAACCTTATCAATTTAATACAATCTTTTTGTTGAATATGTTTTGTATATGTGTTCCAAGCGGTTTGTTTCTACGTGGTGTGGTTTTAGAGATATTTCAGTGAACAGTGGAGGGCAGCGTATATCCACTAGCCACCCTCTGCACCCGCCATCCCACCTTGAGGACTCCTTATAAAGAACGCGTTATGGGCCACTATCTCTCCCTGTGTCACTTTTACCACACTCCCGTAGCGGTTGCTAGGTAACGGCGGCAACTGGCTATAACCATGGTGACGCCGGCGCTGGCGGCTACTACTGCACCTTCCTGGCTGGCTGCTGGGCTGGCTGGTTGCTACTGCCACATGCAGCTGAAGCTGAAGCCGAGCGCATGCGCAGAGCCAGTTAAAATGTCCGCAAGGAGCTGCTCGGAGCTGTATAGTCAGCTACCCGTTTGTGTAACTCTTCATTACTGTGCCAGGGAGGTTCGGTTCGATTGGAGATTGATATTCTCAGTGCACACACTTGAAGATTGATGTTGTGAATAAGTGGACGGGTAATCTTCCAAAGGCAGCCAACGTGTGTGCGGTTAGACTTAAAGCTGCATAGTCGGATGAAGCATCAAATTTTCAAAACCAAAATAATTATATAGATTTGATTCTACATATTTAACTTAGATATTGATGCACATATTAAGCATGTATTGCCACATAGAAGGGAACATTGAGACAATTTTATAGAACCTGTTACTGTTGAAGCCTATACTGTCAGAGTTTTGGCGTGCTTGCCAAAACTAAGTTTACATGATTAAATTTCAAATATCTCAAAACTTATCCATTTAAAATAAAAGGTACTTCAACCTGAAATAAGGTAGATTATAACGATCAATTTGATATATTTATCTCAGAAAATATACCAAATCGCAAAACCATCGGACTATGCAACTTTAAGCTAAGATTCCTTATATGCAGTATGTGGCATACAAATGCGAATGCGGCAAGTGGCATGCGGCATGCAGCATGCGGCATGCGAATGGGGTGATTCCACCCAATGCGGCATGTGGCATGCAGCTATTTGGTTTGATCTTTACAGTAATAACTTTAAAAAGTCCATATTTGTATTATTCAAAAATATTGCGTATAGGGAATCTTAGTTTTACTCACAACTCACCGCCAAACTTTACTCACCCACACTCACTTACACATGCATATACACACATATATACACACATATACACACACACACATAGTGACAGGTTTCTCACAACTGTTTCCTATGGCAAACGCACCAGTATTCGCATTCGCATGCTGCACCGATCGGTCCATGGACCGAGTCAGTTCCCACATTCGCATTTGCATTTGCATTCGCATTCACATTCGGACGTATGGAAGCACCACTATTCAATTACATGCTTATCGATTTGTTGCCACATTCGCATTCGCATGCCGCATACCGTGTATAAGGAATCTTAGCTTTAGTCTTATACCCCTGTCACACTACGACGTAACGAGCCAACGTGAGCCTAACCTGGTCATTTTTCGCCATTACGTTGGGTTACGTCATGATGACTTCATAATGACATTAGAATGACGTCGAGTTACGTCACATTACGTTGTGTTACGTTGACTCACGTCAAGGTTTTGGACATGTTCAAAACTTTCGACGTAGCTCAAACGTAAGGGTTTACGTTCACCGTACGTTCTGTTCACGTCCAGTGAACGTCAATGATGTTAAACGGACGTTATTCCAATGCTGCTCACTACGTTCAACTACGTTCCACTACGTTGACCCACATTAAACCGAGTGCAAATGCCCCCGGGGCGTAATGGGAACGTCAGGAGAACGTCAAGAGAACGTCAGGAGAACGTCAGGAGAACGTGCATTCAACGTACGTTCAACGTCTCATGACGTATGTAACATCACATAACGTTCTTCTGGCGATGGAATAATGTTCATAACGTTCCGTTAGCGTAATGATGTTGTCCTCTCTCGTTGAATGACGGTATCACTACGCTTTACCGATGTTATGCTCTCGTCCACTACGCTGCATCCACGTTCAACTTGTGCCCAAATTTGCATATTACGCTGACAAGTTCAACGTTCTTCACGTTCTCTCTATTTTGACGTCGTTACGTCATAGTGTGACAGCCCCATTAGAGAGCGTGTGTGACTGTGAGTTGCGCCAGCTGTCTTGTACGAATGCATGAATTTGATTTGTTGGGATGCAAGGTGCTATTGTGTGCAATGATATCAATTCTGCATGTATGAGTATTTTAGTATTGATGAATCAGCACCCTTTACACAATTTGGATTGTAATGCTAGTCTTTATATGTGATATATAACGAATTATGCAAGTATAAAAATACGAAGGAATTGTTTCCATTATATATAATATTATTATATTATTTGATTACCATTGTTATTCTCTGTAAGTCTCCGCACTTGACTGGTGGCGCCACCTGCGGCCCACCTCCCCTTCATCAGGTGTCGACAAGTGTCAGCCGCACCGGAGGATATATATATATGCATACACAGTATATATATATATATATATATATATATATATATATATATATATGTGTATATATATATTAGTCTTACAAAAAGAAATAGAAAGACTTCATAAAGTTTACACTTCTCTCTATCTCGGCCTATTCTGCGAGTTACTAAATAGGGCAAGGGCTGGTTTCCTAATTGTCTAAAACAATGTGATTGAATGGGATATCTTATCACGCTTGGTAGTACGTCAAGGTGGGGGGGGGGGGGTAACACTACCAATCCACATTGTGCAGACTGTCACGTGTCGATACTGATACTACCTCGTGCGTTGCTAGGAGTAGGACCTAAAAACAACAAAACATTCTCTCATTGACTTTTTATTGTAACTGCTAAATCAGAAAATATTGGCTGGCCTGTTCGAATGCACTAATGCAGCTGTCTGGCTAAACTATGATTGCTAGTAAATAGTAGTACCAGTGCGAACTGCGTCATTTACAAGTCCACGTCATCCACGTCATTTACAAGTCACCCAAGGCCACCAGTGGAGCAATGCCGGTGGCTTTAGATTTTATGAATGGATTATCAATATTTAAAGCAAGCCCTGGATGACCAGGGAGATGGGTGATACATGAATGCTGCTGCTACTGCCGGTAGAGCGTCTAACAGTCTTGGCACGCGTTGCACCCTGGGTGTTTTGTCATACCTTCTTGCTAATGTGAGTCTCATTTATTTATTGGCTCCCTGTTGCACCTACCTTCCGGCTGCCAACATCTTCAGCCCATGTTGGTGCAGTCACACTACAACGTAATGGTCGACGTGAGTCGACGTGAGGGACTTTAGAAAAACCCGACGTGATATGCAAATACGGGGCCAAGTTGGACGACACTGCGGCATGGTCGACGTGGGTGTAATGATGGTCTAACATATCTCTGTCTCTGTGTCTCTGTGTCTCCCAATCAACCAACAAGCAGCAACCAACAACCAACCAACAACCAACCAACCAACCATCAACCAACCAACAATCAACCAACCAATCAACCAACCAACAACCAACCAACCAACCAGACGACGTGGTCATAACGAGAGCCTAACATGACCGTGAGCCTAACGTGACCTAACGTGACCGAGAGCCTAACGTGACCATAACATGATGCGAACGTCTTATCAACTCATTGCGTCTTATCAACTCATTGCGTTGACGTCCTCCGATGAGAGGCGACGAGAGGCGACGGGAGTGAACATGATTTGACGAGAGCTTAACGTGACTGTAACGTGACTTTAACATGATCCGACGTGATGACGAAAAGTCACCACGCCAGACTCACATTGGCCATTAAGTCGTAGTGTGACTGCACCATTACTGCCTGCCCCCCATCCCCCCTCACCCCCTCACCCCCTCACCCCTCACCCACTCACCACCACCCCACCCCACCCCACCCCACCCTACCCCACCCACGAACACCCACACATCCTCCCGTCACCGGACGCAGTGGCCGAATTGGTAGAGCGCATGCTTCCCGTACGGAAGGTCGGAATTTCGAATCCCTGCCAAGTGAAACAAATTACAGTATAACCCCGTTAAACCAAAGTTAAAGGGACCCTAGAAATTTGTTTGGATTAACCGATCATTGGTTTAACCGAGCTTTGGCATCAGCTTTGACTTTGACGGTGGCCAGGCAAAACACAACCATTTATCATATAAAAAAAGTCTCAGATGACCTTATAACCACATGAGTGTTTGGTTTAACTGTACCGGAAGTGGCCTGGAGCCCGACAATTTTGTTTGGATTAACCGATAATTTGGATTAACAAACTTTGGTTCAACCAACTTTTTTATATGATTTTATATGAGATTTATATGTGTTATAAATAAGGTGTCCGGTAGAAGTTTTGAACACGTTCAAAACTTGTACTGGACACCACCGGACACCACCGGACACCATCGGACACCACCGGACGAGAACCGAACGAGAACCGAACATCGCCGTTCACCACCGGACAGTGTCCGTTTCTTGTCCGGTTCCCCAGTCCGGTAAGGTGTGACTGGGCCTTTAAACATTGATACTTGTCATTCATTACTTATCCTGGTGTTCAACATTAACAAAGACCCGATAATACTAAGACAGCTCACTCCCAATCTCTCCCATGGTAATGTAAATTTTGCAGTGCCACCTTGTGGTGGGTTTGATCAGCCCAGCTGCTGGGGTTGGTGTTTCACATGTAAACACATACAATTATATCATACATGAGATGTATGATAATTATGAAATTGCTATGAACAAATACACATCATCATCAGCATCATCAGCATCATCACCAGACGGGATGGCCGAATGAGTTAGAGCGTCCATCTCCCGTGCTGGTAGATCGTGGGGTCGTGGGTTCGAGTCCCGGTCGTGTCAAACCAATGACTTTAAAATTGATACTTGTTGCTTCCTAGCCAGGCGCTCGGCATTATTAGGATAGGGCAAGGACTGGTGTGCTCAGTGTCAGGATAATGTGACTGAGTGGGATACCAGGTCATGGTGTCGGCGGCCTGGTTTCCCAGTGGGACAGCACTATAAAGTTGCCATGAGTGCGCACTGTCACAAGTCGGTACCCATCCTGATATGACCTTAGATGTTGCCAGGACATAAAACAACAACAAACAAACATCAGCATCATCATCAGCATCGCCATCATCACACATCTTTCACATTTGTATATACCTTTATACATATAATATAGCACCTGTTTAACCAAGAGAACAGCCAGCGCACAAAGCGGTGGGTTTGATCATTTTGATTACACAGTACAGGCTGAGTGAGCCGTCTTAGTATTATAGGGTATTTGGCATTAATAGGATAGGGCGAGGAGCTGTGGAATCAGGAAGACCTGATGGTGATTGGAGTGGGAGTGATGGCGAGTGGGTGGGTAGATGTGAATAGTGAGTGAGTCTGTGGGGGGTGGGGGGGGGGGGGGGTGAGTGGGGTGGTGGGTGGGTGAGTGGGGGGGGGGGGTTAGGATGGTCGGTGGGGATGGGTAATGGAGAGGTGGGAGGGTCGGGGTATTTGAGGAAAAGGTGGGGGCGAGCTGATTACTAGTCACACACTAGTGACACAGCAGAAGGACACACTGGAGTGTTTGGGGCGGGGTGTAGTGGGGAGTGTAGGCAGTAGGGGGAGGGTAGGGGGAGGGTACGGGGGTGTCAACCACACCCTCACCGTGGAGGGTCCTTCACTTCACCTTCACGCCCCCTGGCGGTGATGGGGGTTTTGTCCGGGGGTGACTCAGCCGGAAACTGTGGCCGGCCGCAAACCCCCGGCGGGACCGTGGAGGAGGAGGGGCCGGGGGGGGGGGTGCATGATGCCACTGCAGGGCAGCCAGCACCTGAATGGAGCACCTGAATGGAGCGTCTGAGGGGGTCTGAGGGCAGTTGGGCATTAAGCGGACAGAATGCAGTAAATGGATGAAATGGGCATTATCTATTGAACACTCTCAAATCATTTAGCTCTATTGGTAACAGTAGCCTGATAGTGATAGCTTTTGGTACAAATACAAGCGTACTTTATGTTCGGGAGCATGACACTAGACTGGTAATTGGTGCATATGTGTATTTGTCTATTGGTGAACAGGTTCTGATCTCATCGTATCTTTTTCTAAACATGTGTTTTTTCCCTTAAAGAGCAGTCTGTAGGTTATTTGTATATTAGTTCCAGGAGTCGGGATTTTCTTTTATGGATTATTTTGTTTATAGGGGCAGTGGGAAGACAACCATTAATGGTTACACTGTTCCTACAATTTCTATCGTTAGCAGAATAGTAATAGTATAATTATGTTTGTGGAATAAGAAAGCATGAATAAAACATGTCTAAATTTCTAAATGTCTATGTGGTTTAACAATAGACAGATATATCCACATATAATTTCAACAAATGGTTGATGATTAATCTCTTTTGATTTTTAAACCAAGTATAGCCCCTTAGTAGTAGTAGTCACTATAGCCGTATGAAATCATTAGAATATTACTTCAGTGGTGAAGAGTTGAAGACTACAAAGAAACATGTCCATCTTAGTATTAAATTATTAGTACCATATGAAATCATTATTACATCACCCCAATGGTGAATACTAAAGACAAATCTGAACATGTGCAGTTAAACCAAGCTCTACTTTGCCCCGTTCCAACCACATGGCTTACAGACTCGAACTAATAATAATACATATGCCGACCATTATGTAAAATCGTGTCTTTCGATTATATTATAACATTGCAAGGATGCAGAAAATATTTGTTGCAAAGTAGTCGTACTGAATTCGAGGACAGATTTCCTTGGGGCTGGTGGGTGTGGAGGTGGGGGTGGGGTGGGTGTGGAGGTGGGTGTGGTGGTGTGGAGGTGGGTGTGGAGGTGGGAGTAATGGGTGTGGAGGTGGGGGTGGTGGGTGGCAGGCAAGCGCGGTAGAGGAGAGTGTATTGCCATGATGAAATGAGATTAAATTGTGTTGCTGCATGGGCACAATTGTGTGTTATAAATAAGGGGAGATAGATGCAACAACAAATGGCAAGCAACAATTGTTTGGGTCTTTTCTTTTTGGGGGTTTAATTTGTTAAAATTTATTGTTGCACTGCGTGTTGAATACAGATTGTGCGAACGACCCGCCCGACTCTGCTACATTAATTATGAAGGACCATGCTGATGATTGTTTTTAAAAAAGTGCATCGTCCGATGAAGCATCACATTTTCAAAATCAAAATACTAACCTAGATTTTATTCTACATGTCTAACTCAGACACTAATACACTTATTTAGCATTTGGTGCCCCATACAACGGCATATAGAGCCAATTTAATAGAACCTGTTATTGCATATATGGTGCCAGGGTTTTGGCATTCCTGTCTAAATTAATATCGCATGTTTGCACTTCAAATATCTCCGAAGTTAGAAATTTAAAATAAAAGTTACTCCAAACTAAAGCAAGATAGATTATAACGATCACTTTAATATATTTATCTCAGAAAAATGAACGGAATTCAAAAACATCGGACTATACAACTTTAAGACTGATCACCTTCTGGGGCGCGTTAGGGTGGGCGGGGGGGGGGGTGCGGTGGTGGGATGGTGGGGGAGGGGTGGGGGGGCAAGGTCCAGTCACGTGGTTCTACCTTGTCCTGCTCAAGATGGCTTCCAAACCCACTCTGCTATAATTACCTGTCGGCCTGAGATGATGCACCCCTCCTCCCCAGACTCACGTCCTCCAGGTGTGCGCGCGTGTGTGTGGCGGGAGGGGGAGAGGGGGGTGGGAGTTTCGCCCGGGAGCAGGGAGGGTGGGGGTTGGAGCGGAGGGGGTGTCTGAGTAATTGAGCTGCAGTAGACGCTCACTAAGTCGACCAGTCATTGCTCTCCTTAAAAATAACTGATTCTACTATCAATTATCCGCTTACACCCGTCCCTGTCAACATTGCATAATTCACATGGTTTGGAACTTCTGCTCTGTATTTCAGGTAAGTATTTTATGTTGCTAATTACAATAGGTTAGTAATTACAATCTCTCTTTGTTGTAACATTTACTTTAATGGGTTAACGCTGCAAGTATTTGCGCAGAAAACATTCCAAATTAATTTTGGTGTGCACACCAAAATGCTGCACATCATCAGCTTCGGAAGTGACAGGTCTCATTACATTCAGATAGTTTAGTTATTCCTTTCTTTCTATACTAGAAAGATCCAATAATAATAATATCTAAACTGGATATCGAGGGATAAAACCTACGTAAGTGCTTTACTTCCGGAAAATGTATTATACATTCATCAGACTATTCAAATACCTTTAACTTAAATATTCATAAGGTATATTTCCAAGTGTCACGCTGAGGATGAAAGATAGATTGAGATTTGGTTAGCTGTAGTTGGTATAGCTAGAGTTGGTTGTATTACATGGGTTTCCAATGTAACTAGACATGGTCTCCTGGCAGGGTAGGTCTACACCTTTGCCTAGTGTTCGTCCCCCACCTGGAACCCCTCAGGGCCCGGCAGTAATTACCTGCTGCTGATAGAGTTCCTACGTAGCCTGGGTGGATTAGTCACATACCACATCTATCGACATCCACTCTGAGTGAAGCAGTTGCACTGCGACCTATCATGGACCCTAGCAGATACTTGTTGTTAGCCACTGTGAAAGTGTGATTGGGTGCGCATTGATCTAAGGCTAGCGCGAGAATTGTTGTTGTTTCGGTCAGTGAATGATAGGCTCAATGTGCTCTAGAGGCGTCGTTAAATAAAAAAAAATTTTCTTTCAGTTAGTGACTTTCACCACAGGGTGATTAAGCATTAAGATGTGCCCGAGGTGCCGGGAGGGACCTAGGTGATGGCAGGCAGGCAGACCTAGGTGATGGCAGGCAGGCAGGCAGGCAGACCTAGGTGATGGCAGGCAGGCAGACCTAGGTGATGGCAGGCAGGCAGGCAGACCTAGCGTGCCATGGCTGGCTGACGTGGGTGACATGGGTGACGTGGGTGACGTGGGTGACATGGGTGACCAGCAAGCAGACCTAGGTGATGGCAGGCAGGCAGGCAGACCTAGGTGATGGCAGGCAGGCGGGCAGACCTAGGTGATGGCAGGCAGGCAGACCTAGGTGATGGCAGGCAGGCAGGCAGACCTAGGTGATGGCAGGCAGGCAGGCAGACCTAGGTGACGGCAGGCAGGCAGACCTAGGTGATGGCAGGCAGGCAGACCTAGCGGCGGTCCGAGGTGAAGAAATCCCAAAGAGAAAGAGAAAAGGGGTAGAGTTGGGAGGCGGCAGGAGGGCGAGTGCCTGAGGGAGGCCGGCGGCGGCCTTATAAGGGGAGGGGGACGGGCGACAGCAGGTGAGGTGTGAATGCTGCCGGCCCGGGGGAGGGCGAGAGGCGGTGAGCAGCGGGCGTCGGGTGAGGCGCGAATGCTGCGCGACAGGGGGGCGGGGGAGGGAGCGGCGCGCGGCGGCGTCGGGTGAGGTGTCAGTGCAGTGGACAGCCCGGGGCGGGGGAGGGTCTCTCCCTTTCCTCGCATCAAACGTAATGCTTCGCATTACGACCGATGCGCGAAAAGGAAGAAAGCAAGGCGGGGGTGGAAAGAAAGGCGTTTTTATTGACGCCTCAACAGAGGAGCAACAGAGTATACAGAGGAAGAGAAAGGCTCATGAGGAGCAATGCAAATGAGAATAGAGTAAAAAAGGGGCTCATAAGGAGCAAATGGAAGATAGGGCTCATGAGGAGCAACAGGGAGGTACAAGATAATAGGAGAGTTCAGGCAGAGTCAGATGTCTGTGGGTGGTCAGCGAGGGGGTGCCGAGGAGCCCTCCACCAAAGAGTAGGGGAGGGCTCGAGGCGCGCCCGAGGCGGGGGCGCGGGGCGCCCGAGGCGGGGGCCGGAGATCTGGGTGAGAGGAGGGTCGTGAAGGCGGTGTCGTGAGGTCGGCGGCTGGGCTGTCTGGGGAGGGTCCCTCGTGAGGCTGGGCTGTGTCGTCTGAGGTGTGAGGTGCGGGGTGAGGGTTCCCTGTGTGGGCGGGAGTGTCCGGGGCCTACGTCGACAAGGGGCGGGCGGCCAAAGATAGAGGAGGCCCGCTCCTTGGAGGGATCCGGTGAGGAGGTCCGGCGAGGTTTGAGCAGGATCTCGGGGCAGGCCGTGATCTGTTGAGGCGCCTGGAGGGTGGCGGCCTCGGTGCCCGAGGGCTGGTCCCGAGGCGCCGGGGGGGAACCCGGGGCCGAGCTCGGCGAGGCGCCTCCCGGTGCTTGAGGTGCTTGAGGTGGTTGAGGTGGCGGGGGAGGGTCCTCCCCCCCGGCGACGTGTGCCCGAGGTGCCGGGATGGGCGGTGTGCTCGGCGCCGCTCCCCCGGCGAGATGTGCCCGAGGTGCCGGGATGGGCGGTGTGCTCTGCGCCGCTCCCCCGGCGAGGAGTGCCCGAGGTGCTGGGATGGGCGGTGTGCCGTACGCCGTCCGCCGCCTCGGGGTGGGCGGTGGCGTCCCCTCGGGCACGCCGGTGAGAGGGCTGCCGTGCTCGTGCTGGGGGCGCACTGCCCCCGGCAGAGTCGCTCGAGGCGGCGGCGGAGGGCAGGCCCCGCCCGGGGCGCGCGCCCGAGGTGCTGGGGCGGTCGGCGTGGTGCAGGAGGCTTGTCGCCTCGGCGCAGGCGAGGGGCTCCCCGGCGGTCCTCGGGCGTCCAGGCGGGCGAGGCGATAGAGGGCCTCAAGGTGGAGGACGGCCGCGAGAATCGCCGTTGTCCCGGCGCCCGAGGCGGGGTCCGAGGGAGACGCCGGGGCCGAGGAGGGCGATGCGCCTCCCGGCGCGCCCGAGGAGGGTCCCGGCCTGGCCAGCGCGGTCGCCCGGGAGCTGTGGCGGCCCGTGCCCGTGCCCTTTCCGTGTCTGGGCATCCTGGAGCGGTCCGAGGGGATGCAGCGGTCCGAGGTGAAGAAATCCCAAAGAGAAAAGGGGGAGAGCTGGGAGGCGGCAGGAGGGCGAGTGCCTGAGGGAGGCCGGCGGCGGCCTTATAAGGGGAGGGGGACGGGCGACAGCAGGTGAGGTGTGAATGCTGCCGGCCCGGGGGAGGGCGAGAGGCGGTGAGCAGCGGGCGTCGGGTGAGGCGCGAATGCTGCGCGACAGGGGGGCGGGGGAGGGAGCGGCGCGCGGCGGCGTCGGGTGAGGTGTCAGTGCAGTGGACAGCCCGGGGCGGGGGAGGGTCTCTCCCTTTCCTCGCATCAAACGTAATGCTTCGCATTACGACCAATGAAGATACAATCATTATGAAATGCCAATTATGCTACACTGTATGTATAATAAGCAATATATATGATGTCACTTATAGTTGCTGATTGATCTGACGCGGTGGACCAATCAGCAGAGCACAGGCTTCCCGTGAGGAAGGTCGGGAGTTCGAATCGCGGCCGAGTTAAATCAATCACTTACAACATTGATACGTTGCGCTACCTAGCCTGGCGCTTGGCATTGCTAAGACAGGATAAGGACTGGGTGGTGCGGTGTCAGGATAATGTGACTGAGTGAGATATCGGGTCATGGTGCTGGCAGCCTGATATCCCAGTGGGGCAGCACTATAAAGTCACCATGAGCGCGCACTGTCCCAAGTCATTGGTCGTCCTGATATGACCAGAGATGTTGCTAAATATCTATAAATGTCTATATATATATATATAGTAATATCTATGACTATCTTTAAATATCTATAAATATCAATACATATCCATAACTATCCATAAATATCCATAAATATTAAAAAATATCTATAAATATCTATAAATATCTTTAAATATCTATCAATCAATCAATAGTTCCATCCTCTAGTCGAGGGTTGGATGCAATGGTTCTCCACTTGTCCCGATGGTGTGCTGTTCTGATAGAATGTGAATAATTCAAGCCTGTCCACTGTGAAATATTTGTAAACCATGATGTTCTTGGTCTCCCTCTCCCTCTGCTGCCATTCACCTTCCCTTCCAACAATGTACGGTATATTGAACTCTGACAAATGATGTGGCCAAAATAAATAAGTTTCTTTGTCTGTATAGTGGCAAACAAGCTTTTCTTATTTTTAATTTTTCTGAGAACTTCTTTGTTGGTGATCTTCTTTGTCCATGATATTTTCATCATCCTTCGATAAGTCCACATCTCAAATGCTGCTAAACGTTTGTACATTTTCTTAGAGATTGTCCATGTCTCAGCCCCATACATTAGAGTAGACCACACATAACACTGAAGAATATGCTTCCTTGTATGTATTAATATCTTACTTGATGTTAACACTCTATACATTTTGGAGAATGTTGTTCGGGCTATTGTTATCCTTCTTTTAATTTCTTCCTCACATCTCCCATCATTTGTAATCTTTTGTCCGAGATATATGAATTCGGATACTTGTTCTATGTTTGTGCCATCTATGGTTATATTGATATTTGGTTTATCTGTCTTTTTACTTATAACCATTGTTTTGGTCTTCCTGGCATTCATCTTCATGTTGAATAGTATTCCAGCTTTATTGATTCTATTCACTATATCTTGTAGGTTTTTCTCACTGTCTGCTAGTATTACACTGTCATCGGCATATCTAAGATTGTTGACGTTCATGCCACCTATTGTCACTCCCTTGCAATCTTCAATGTGTCTGAAAATCATCTTTGTGTACAGGTTAAAAAGACATGGTGACAATACACATGGTTATAAATATCTATAAATATCTATAATATATATAAATATCTATAAATATCAATCATATATATTAATGCATATATATGTATAAATACATATAAATATATATTTTTTTAAAATATATATATATGCCCAACGGCTCGCCGTTGGGGTTTAATTGCGCAACACGGAGGTCGCCGCGCCGGGCGATAGCCCAGGACTAATGACCTTGTCGGCCTCGTTAAGATAGGCGGGGGGGAGGAAATCCGACCCCCAGTGCCGGGGTCGGCGCAAGGAAAACGCGCCACGGGGGAAACAGCGAAAGGAAAACGCGCCCCCCCCCACCCGCGGGAGGCGGGGGGGAGGGGGGGAGGGGAGCGAGCCGGGGCACCTCCCGGCTCCCCTAACTGCCCTCACTCTTCTGGCCGCGCGCGCCCTGCCACCACGCATCCCGAGCTGCTCAGCAACCGCTCGTATTTGCATGCCTCGTCCCTCCCCCAGCCTGGCTGCTGCCCTGATGGCAGAGGACGAGCTTTGACCTCTCCCACCCACCCTTTGAACAAGAGGGGGGGGACACTGGGCGCGCGAGGGGGGGAGGGCATGCCGCCCGCCACACAGCGGGCCGGCTGCGGCCGCTCCCCGCAGGTACCGGGTTCAACACCCAGCATATTGACTTAGTCATTGGCAAATGAACTTACACATCATTACATATTATTATTACTTTATCTTAGCGCCCCTTACGCCCATTGGGGCAGCGCACGCGTGCATGTGCGCATCAGGTTGATTTGTTACTTCATTAACATTGTGCATTTGTTTATGTAATACTATTAACCTTAGTGACTTTAATAAAAAGTCTTTTACTCCCCCCGTGTGTTCGCGTCATTTAAATCAACATATCAATATATAACAAAATATATAAATATCTATAGGGTCTCCCATTCGATTTCAGTTTAATAGATGCGTTCCTTTGAAGCAATGTACTGTCAACACTTTAGACAGATGCATTCAAATCTGAAAAAAACCCACCATAGATTATGGTCTAGAATAAGAGGTACATACGCGACCTTACTATAAAAAGGGTCTATCTGAGAAAATGGTGCTTTCGAGATAATGAGGACTGAAGCTGTGTAAAATGCAAAGCAGATAGAACGATATTATTTTTAATATATCTCAGTGAAAAATACCACTTGAGAAACAGTTGTATGATAGCCTTTTGTAAATAGAACATTCTTACGTCCATAATACCAATTCGCTCACTTTGTCAGATATAACCTTTTTTTATAGTCAGGTCAAACATTGGCACTCTAGGTTTCTTAAAAGTCCCATAGCCTTCAGCAGTAACATGTTCTCTTAAATTGACTTAGTATACTCGTCTCTGGAGGAATATCCCGTACTGATATGTTCTTAGATGTTGCCAGGAAGTAAAACTCCAACAAGCAACTGTAGCAATAGATGCTTAAGAAGTGCAAGAATATCCTAGTCGCGTGTTTCGGTCTAAATGTATAAAAGTACTTTCTTTGTACGATTAATCAGTGCACATTTCAATCGCAGACAATTGGTCTTTCTCATTCCACTGATCCTTGCCCTATCCTAGGGATGTCAAACGTCTGACTAGGTAGTGACAAGTGTACATTTTCATATCCTTGGGATAACTCGGCCAGGGTTCGAACCTTCGGACTTTGAATCCCATGACCTGCCGAAATGGGAGGCGGACCCTCACCTCATTCAGCCACGCCATCTTGCTATAAAAGGTGGTGATGTGGTGGTGGTAGTGGTGGTGTGGTGGTGGTATGTGGTAGTGGTGGTGGTAGTGGTGTGGTAGTGGTAGTGGTGCTGAGGTGGTGGTATGGGTAGTGAGGTGGTGGTAGTGATGTGGTGATGGTAGTGGTGGTGTGGTGGTGGTAGTGGTGGTGAGGTGGTGGTCGTTCGGTAGTGGTGGTAGTGGCGTGGTGGTGGTTGTGGTTTGGTGGTAGTAGTGGTGGTGCGGGGATGGTAGTGGTGGTGTCGTGGTGGTAGTGGTGGTGAGGTGGTGGTAGTGTGGTAGTGGTGGTGATGTGGTGGTAGTGGTGGTGGTGGTGGTAGTGGTGGTGAGGTGATGGTAGCGGTGGAGAGGGGGTGGTAGTGGTGGTGCGGTGGTGGTAGTGATGTGTGGTGGTAGTGGTGGTGTGCTGGTGGTAGTGGTGGTGAGGTGGTGATAGTGTGGTAGTGGTGGTGATGTGGTGGTAGTGATGTGGTGGTAGTGGTGTGGTGGTGGTTGTGGTGTGGTGGTAGTAGTGGTGGTGCGGTGGTGGTAGTGGTGGTGTGGTGGTGGTAGTGGTGGTGAGGTGGTGGTAGTGTGGTATGGTGGTGATGTGGTGGTAGTGGTGTGGTGGTGGTTGTGGTGTGGTGGTAGTAGTGGGGGTACGGTGAGGGTAGTGGTGGTGTCGTGGTGGTAGTGGTGGTGAGGTGGTGGTAGTGTGGTATGGTGGTGATGTGGTGGTAGTGGTGTGGTGGTGGTTGTGGTGTGGTGGTAGTAGTGGTGGTACGGTGAGGGTAGTGGTGGTGTCGTGGTGGTAGTCGTGGTGAGGTGGTGGTAGTGTGGTAGTGGTGGTGGTGTGGGGGTAGTGGTGGTGAGGTGGTGGTAGTGTGGTAGTGGTGGTGATGTGGTGGACTATGGAACTTTATGCTCCTCAAATCCCTATAATGTCATAAAGCAGATGGGGAAGAAGAAGGAAGGGCCCCTATCACATCTTAACAGATACAGTACAACCCCTTTAAACAATGCTCGGTTAAACCAAACGATCGGTTAATCCAAACTTTTTTCGGCGGCCCGGCAAAATACTACCATTTATCATATAAAAAAGTTTGTTAAACCAAAGTCGGCTAATCCAAAGTATCGGTTAATCCAAACAAAAGTGTCGGCCCCAGGCCACTTCCGGTACAGTTAAATCAAACTTTAATGTGGTTTTAAGGTCATCTGAGACTTTTTTATATGATAAATGATAGTAATCTGCCAAGTCGCCGAAAAAAAGTTTGAATTAACAGATCGTTTGATTTAACCAAGGTTGGTTAAAATGGGGTTAAACTGTATATACATAACAAACAATAATCATAGTGTCCACATACATTGTACATTCATAATGCACCCCCGTTTTTGCCAAAGCCAAGTCAAATTCAAAGCTCGGTTAAACCAATAATCGGTTAATCCAAACAAATTTCTAGGGTCCCTTCAAGTTTTGTTTAATGGGGTTATACTGTACCATTAAAGATATGCGCCCCATCCCTTTAAAGGAGTATCCTCTGATTAAATCAAGGCCACTTTGCCCCTCCCTTGATTTGCACTTAGTGTAACAATTTACCATACTGTCACCCAGAAGAAATGAGTCTTGAAACGCCAACATAAAAAATCTTGATGGCACAACTTCCGGTTCAGAGTGAAGTGTTTGTTTGTTGGGATTTTACATGCTGGCAACATCTAAGGTCATTTTAGGATGGGTACCGACTTGTGACAGTGCGACCTCATTGCGACTTTACAGTGCTGCCCAACCAGTGGTCCACAACTGGTTCATCAAAGGCTGTGGTATGCGCTGTCCTGTCTGTGAGAAAGTGCATATAAAAGACCCTTTGCAGCTTATCAGAAAGAGTAGCCTATGTGCCGGCAGCGGGTTTCCAACAAATTTTTGGGACTCATTTTCGATGCAAAACTGTCTTTCGTGCCACATATAAAGTACCTGAAAACAAGATGCCTGCAAGCGCTAGATATTCTGAGGGTGCTGTCCAGCTCAGAGTGGGGAGCGGACAGAGATGTTCTGCTCTCCGTGTACCAAACCTTGGTTTGGTCACGAGTGGATTACGGCAGCATAGTATACGGTTCCGCAAGGAAATCGTGACCATATGTTTGAAGTCCAACAGCTGATGATAAAAATCAATGTGCTCTAGAGGCGTCGTTAAATAAAACAAACTTTTTTACGTTGCTGTCCCACTGGGAGACCGTACCACCGACACCATAACCCGATTTGCCATTCAGTCATAATATCCTGATACTGAGCAAAACCAATCCTTGTCATATCAAAGTAATCCTAAGTACCAGGCTAGATAGCGACATGTATAGATTGTGTAAGCCATTGCTTTGACTCGGCTGACATTCGCACTCCAGACCTTCCAAATGGGAAGTCTCCGCTCTGCCGATTTGGCCACTGCGTCCGGTGTGTGGAAAAGTGTTGGATCAGCGGTTGTCTGATTTCCGTGGTGTTTTGTCGGCCTGGAGAAAACGCTTTGGGATGTTGGCACTAGACCATGAATAGTACACGAGCAATGTCGTGTCACCAGTGCCATCCGTACTACACCGGTACCGTATTCACGCAAAGCAGCGTCCCTTTAGTTATATACACACTAATTCTGTTTAGAATCTAGGTGGCATAGTTGTTCTCATGACAAACACATGAATATAATAATACAATTATAAAAAAGAGCCATGTGTAGGGAGTCTGGAACTTTGCTTATCTGTCATTCTTCATATAAATATAAATATATATATATATATATATATGCATATGTTTATATATAGTTATAATTATTTGTGTGTATATGTATACACCACATCAGTCTTATCTTGTTCTGTTTATTGGGGCCAACTGTTTATATGTATATATATGTATATATATACATATATAAGCGTGAATGAAGCCAGACAATCCATGCATCTGGCTATTTGTGTAAATATATATGTATTGTGTAATTAATTAAGTTGGTAATCCTATTAATATCGGAATGTCCTAATTCATGAAGAAACATTCGTTGGTAGTATATATACAGTATAACCCCGTTAAACCCAGCTCGGTTAAACCAAGCGATCGGTTAATCTAAACTTGTTTCGGCAGCCCGGCAAAATACTACCATTTATCATATAAAAAAGTTGGTTAAACCAAACTCGGTTATCCAAATTATCGGTTAATCCAAACACAATTTTCGGACCTCCGGCCACTTCCGGTATGGTTAAACCAAACTTTCATGTGGTTATAAGGTCATCTGAGACCCCACTGACTTTAAAAAAAATCAATTTTGAAGTCATTGGTTTGACTCGACCAGGATTCGAACCCACAAACTCATGGGTTCGGATCTCCCGATCTCCCAAAATAGGAGACGGACTGACTCCTTCGGCCACCACGTCTGGTGTCCTGATATAAATAAACAAGCAAATTCACTTATCAACCAAACAAGTCTGGTTTGATTTTCACGTGTCCTTCAGAATTTTCACTTGTACCTAATAGGACAAGCTGTTATTTCGAACGATGTGTTGGAGATTCACCACCCTTAATTTGTACCACTCCCGCTAGTCAGAAATTACACTATATTCGCTACCTCAATCTGTGTATATGGCGGCTTGGCTATATCTATTTCTCAGTGGGATGACTGGACAACGTCTGTGCCTTATTGAAACAGAACTCCTCCTATCTGCTTTGATCCGTGTACAGGCGCGCCGTGCCCAGTACGTGACTAGATCACACACTATGCGGCAGCCCGCTGCCCTCCGCGCTTTGGCCGTTAAGTCGGTGACAGTAAGTAGTATAGGTGGAGAGCGCCCTGCCCCGGGCGGCGGCGTACCGGCGGTCTGATAAGGCAGCGCCCGCCGGTGACTTGTGGCTGTCAGCCGGGGTGCGCCGGCCCCATACCCGACGTATCATGATAGATACGCGGGGTGAGAGGACAGTGGTTGGCTGATAACATCACTCTGCTACACCATCACTCAGCAACCTCTGGGTGGCTCTGGACAGGCGGTCTTGGAGCATATATACCTTACACTTGCAAAAAATGCAAAGTATTTGTCGAGAAAAACATTTGATATATCCTTTAGATATATATATATATTTATTATACCATATATATATATATATTGTATTGTATTGTATTGTTGAGGAAACCAAATTTTTGGGCCTCATTTTCGATGCAAAACTGTCTTTCGTGCCACATATAAAGTACCTGAAAACAAGATGCCTGAAAGTGCTAGATATTCTGAGGGTGCTGTCCAGCTCAGAGTGGGGAGCAGACAGAGATGTTCCTCTCTCCATGTACCGAACCTTGGTTCGGTCATGAGTGGATTACGGCAGCATAGTATATGGTTCCGCAAGGAAATTGTATATTGGGCTGCTAGACACGGTCCACCACCAGGGGCTGCGCCTGGCCCTATGGGCCTTCCGCACCTCACCGGTTCAGAACCTCTATGTCGAAGCCAACTAACCATCACTTAACAACAGGCGAATCAAACTGGCCATGCAATATGTAGTCAAGATAAAAACTAATGCATTGAATCCTGCACACCATTGTCTATTCAAGCGACATGACAAATCCAGGTATGAAGCCAGGCCGAATTACATCCGGCTACTGAGGCTCCGAATGAAACCTCATTTGGAGGCCTTAGGCGTGGATTTGAACGTGTTGGAGGATATATTGTATATATACTATACATTATATGTATCCTACACATACATATATTATATATACTGTATACACTATATATTCTATATATATATACTATGTACTATATTATATATACTATATGTAGGGCCTACTGTTACTATACTATATATAGTCAGGTAGATCAATGAAAAATTACCACTCTACCCCCAAAGAATTGCTAGAAAACGTTTGTTTTAATTGTTTCTGATAGAATTGGATGTGGCGAATACCATACTAGAAATCTACCAAAATCAACATCGCGGAAAGTTTTCAAATCCACGATGGTCACCAATACCTTAAAATGGCTATAACTTCTTTACTATTTAACCTAGAATGGCAATTAGGGTGGCTACTATATATAATATATATGCTATATATACTATATATACTATATATATTATATATATATACTGAATAGATATATATATATATATAAATGTGAATATATATATATATATTTAAGTAATCATTGATGGTATTCATTTAAAAAACAAGGTGTTTCTAGAGGATACTTGTCATTCTTGCTACTTGCGTGTATTGCTGTTGCAATGTCCCCTTCAATAAATAGAGTCCGCTGTTGGCAGCCTTCCACAAGTTCCAGTCGGGTGGGGCGGGGGGTGGGGGGGGGGTGATGAGGGCTGGGAGGGGCGTTGCGTGGCGTGGTGGGTGTAAGATTGTATACGTAATAGGCTCAGTATCGACGATCGATGTGGGGTATAATGAGCCACTAACGCGCTGATGTATGGGTGCTGATGGATGGTGCGCGATTTGAGTAGCTTTGACGACTTTTACAACGTATCACCGCCTCGTGTTCCGGCAGTCGAGATGCACAGAGCCGGCGTACGGAGCAGGCAGTACCGTGTTGTCTGTGGAGGATGTGGGAGAAGGCGTGGCTTATGGTTTAATCGCTGACATGTCTTGTGTTCTCCTATATATATACATATAATATACATATAATATATATATATATATATATACCAGCTGTATATATATATATATATATAATATAATATAATATATATATATATATATATATATATATATACAGCTGGTCCAGTGTATTATTAACAACCCACCCCAACACCATAATTCATACTCACATAACTAACTACACTAGAGTTACACTAGAATATTTCTAACAAACATACATTTATATACCACTTGCCTAACTGCAAATGAACATTAAAACTTACTACAACTTTACCAACTGAATACAGAAGATAACTTCTGTTTACATTCTAAATACTATGTAAATACTCACATTGATCTGACTAATATTGAGCTAGTTATATGACACTACTGTTACCATATTGCTATGGCACTTTTGGGTTACAGAATTTCATTGTATTACATGCTGCAAATTGTGTATTCAACAGGATTTGTATGCCTTATTCTATATACCTTTTGCATAAATAACCCTGAATTGAAAAATGGCTGGAAGACCAGTGCTTTGGCACTGACAAATGACTTATTCAGCAGAATAAACATATTTACCAAACAAACAAAAAACAAACAAAAGAAACCTCCCTAACCGACCACCTACCCATATCGACCACTCCATTATATCGATCGCTTTATTTGGGTCCCAATGATATCATTGCAACCTCCCTAAACCGACCACCTCCCAAAATGGACCGCTTAAAGTCGGTCCCAAGGTCGGTTGATTTAGAGAAATTGTTTACTGCATATCATCTGGGGGGTCCATGTGAATCAGAGAAGACTGTCTTTTGTTATATATAAATTATAATAGTATGTCACAAACAGTAAAACCTCTCTAAATCTACTGACCTTGGGACCGACTATAGTACAAGTGGTTCATTTAGGGAGGTGGTCGGTTTAGGGAGTGAGAATATGGTTACAATGGTATTGTTGAGACCCAAATAAAGCGATCGATACAGGGGAGTGGTCGAACTGTGGACACTTGACATTTCCAGGATTTGAAAGGAATAGTGGAATAACCATTTGACAGCAGTTGAAATGGCCCATGCTGTAAAGGGTACAACCTCTACAAATATATCCATATCTGATTATGTATACTATGGAAGGGTAATCTACTTCTAAGTTTACTTTTAAAGGAATGGAGGATTTTTGCATGTTTTTTTCTGGTGTTTTATTTTAAGGTGCATAGTCCGATGAAAACATCAAATTTTCAAAACCAAAACAATTATCTAGAAATGATTCTACATATCTAACTTAGATAATGATGCAGTTATTAAGCATTTGTTGCATTCGATATATAAGAGAATATTAAGCCACTTTAATAGAACATGTTACTGCTGAAACTATGGTGTCAGAGTGTTGGTGTGCTTTCGAAAACTAATTTGAAATATTTGCGCTTCAAATATCTCAAAACTCAATCACAGTTATTTCAAACTAAAGTAAGGTAGATTTATAACAATCAATTCATTATATGTATCTCAGAAAAATAGGTGAAACTCAAAACCATCGGATGATGCCAGTTTAATGCCTTCGGTTGCTGAAGGCCTCTACCTGCAAGCTAACCACTCCATTCACATTAAAGTTGCATAGTCCGATGAAATATCAAATTTTCAAAACCAAACCAATTATCTAGATTTGATTCTACTTATCTAACTTATTATACACTTATGCACTTATTAAGCATTTGTTTCTGCATAGAAGGCAATACCGAGTCAATTTAACAGAACCTGTTACTGCAGAACTCTATGGTGTCAGCATTTTGGCAAGCATGCCAAAACAAATTTTCCATGTTTGCACTCAAAATATCTCAAAAGTTTACCATTTAAAATAATAGTAACTTTGAACTAATGTAAAGTAGATACTAGAGATCAATATAATATATTTATCTCAGAAAAAATACAGAAATTCAAAACCATCGGACTATGCAACTTTAAGTCCACTGGGCTGCAATATGTATGGCAATAGAAGGCTACATATACATACCACGCCCATTGCACCCCCTCACGCCGCCCCCACCCCCTCCCTCCGCCCTCTCTCAATATCTGCAACTATCATCATGTGCTCCTATAATAGGGAACCCATACTCCTATTCTACTCCGCCCATTGGACTCAACCCACCCTACTTGACCCCCATCGAACCCTCGGTTATTGGTCACGTGTCCAGGGATGCACCAATCGCGTCGCGTCGCCGGTTATGACATGGACTGGTGTCGCTAGAGTAGCTATCAGAGTGAGCGGCCGTCGTGCTGGGTGAGTGATGGAGCGCTGAGACCCAATCTGCTCTTGACCCCCGCTCTCCTCTTCCCCGACCCATCAGTTGCACCCAGACGGGATTGCCCAGTATGTGTGTGTGGGGGGGGGGGGGAAGGGATCACTCACTTCCGGTGCAGGACTAATCCCCTTCCGGGGGGCTCAAAGCACATATTTCATGAAATCGGTGCATGCTTGTTGCTATACATGTGATGTATAACGTATTATGCGAGTATAAAGATATGTAAGGGAATTGTTATTATATTGTTGTACTCCGTAAGACTCAACACTCAGTGTACCAGTGGCGCCGCTTTCGGTCTGCCTCACCTCCTCCGGATGTCGACAAGTGTTAGTCACATCGGAGGATTTTTGATATTTCATTTGACAAATTACTGTGATAGGCCGCGTAGGGGGGTATTTAACCAATTTGATTTTTTTATAGGTTTTCTTTATTTCTTAGGGTTTTAGAATTTTCATTATTAATTCTTTTTTTTTTGCAAATGTGAACATTTCCCATAGACCTGTCTATGTGGCTTCTTGCCTGAGACGTCAGGGCAGTAGACTCATTCTTCTAGAATCAGAAGTCGTTTAAATGGGTTCCATCCATCAGTCGTCTAATGTTTATGATGATTTCCCACAGATAGGCAATTACAATACACACGTGGTAGCTTCACCAAGCATACAATATATAGTTTGAACAGATCACAACAACCTCTGTTATGTTTGTATGGGCTGGTGGGGGTGAAAATGGGAACATTGCGCCTCAAGCGGGATTCGAGCCCATACTTCTTCCCCTTCCGGGGATTAACGTCCAACCATTAGACTGTATAGGCTCACTCTATTCCCGCCTACTTGTCTATGTGACTCCTTGCCTAAGAAGTTAGTGCTCACTACTACTAGTGCTACTAGAATGACAGTACATATTCATACCCCCAAACATACACACACATTCGCACACACTGACACACACACTGACACACGCACACACTAACATAAACTCACACTCACCCACCCACACTCACATACACTCACAGACACACTCACATGCATTCACTCACTCACACTCACACACACTCACGCTCACACACAGTCTTATACGCTCTCACGCACTCAGACATTCACACACACTCACACACACTCACACACACTCACACACACTCACACACACTCACACACACTCACACACACTCACACACACTCACACACACTCACACACACTCACACACTCTCACACACTCGCACACACTATCAAACACTCACAAAGATCCCCACACCTTCCCACACACACTCACACAGTCGCACACACTTTCACACACTAACACCTACTCACAAACACTCACACACTCACACACATTCACACACACTACCTCACTCTCACATACACCCTCACACACTCACACACACTCACACACACTACCTCAGTCTCACACACACTCTCACACACTCACACACACTCACACACACTACCTCACTCTCACACACACTCTCACACACTCACACACACCCACACACACTCACACACACTACATCACACACTCACACACGCAAACACACGTGTGGCCTAGGTTACCACTGGTGGCAGGCTATCCGCTTAATGACTATTTAACCCTGAGTGTTGACTGGCCTATTATTTAGCTGTCGGCACCAGTGACCCCTGTGAGTGCTTGCTCATAGATAGCTCTGTCGGGTGGTCAGTGTGGGAATAATAAGCTCGATTGACTGTGCATGGAAGTGGGGTAGGTGCGAGGGGGTAGGGGAGCGTTTGATTGCTCCTCGGAGGTCATTACCGGGCGCGCCGTGGGGGAGGGTGAAGAGGGCGAGGGCAAGGCGGGGGAAGGCGAGGGGTGGGGGGTGGGGGAGCTATCGGCACTTCCCACCCGGCGCGTGGGGCCCCGGGCGGTCACGGTGGTGGCTAGCTAACGGTGCATCTGGGCAGGTCACGCCTCTCCACCCCTTGGACTGTCGGTCAAGCGTAACCGGGGAGCGACAGCCGAAACTATAAGCGAAACCACAGCTGAAACTACAGCCAAACTGAAACTACAGCCAAAGCAGGTCAAAAATCGCAATTGAATCTAAAGTCGAAGGTACAACCAAAACTGTAGCAAAATTTACAGCGACGGCTGTAGACAAATTCACAGCCGAAATCACAGCCTAACACCCGCATCACACCAAACTAGTTCTCAAAATGTCTGACCACGTTCTAAAACGGGTTGTGGTCAGGGTAAAACGTGGCTACAAGAAAACTGTGGGCACGCTCAAAGAGTTCTGGAGCACCGTTCCGTTCTACCCCATCCATTCCATTTGTAAAGAGACTGTAAACTGTTGCTACTACATCCATTCCGTTCACACACAGTTTGCATCCGTTCAGCACCATTTTCAAGAACGTAGTGAGAACTAGTTGGGTGTGCTGGGGGTATAAGTTAAACTACAGCTACAACTATAACCAAATTCACAGCCGAAACCATGGCCAAAACTAGAGCAACGACAAAAAGCACATTCATAGCCGAAATCAGAAAACAAAACTACAACCACAAGTATTTATAACCAAATTCACAGCCAAAACTACAGCCACAACAATAAGCAAATTCAGAGCTGAAACCACAGCCAGACCTACAGCCACATTTCAATATAAAATGGAGACGACAACCAAAATTCGGGTTAAACCTCCAACCAAAAGCACAGCCGAAATCACAGTAGGATCCATCGCTAAAGCCTAGTAACGGTAAAATCAAAACCACAGTTAAAATTAGCTCCAAATCAACAGCTAAAATTAGTACCAAACCCAGAGTAGAAACCACAGCTAAAATTACATCCGAAAGCAGAGCTAAACCCTCTGATCTCCCAGTGAGACAACACGTGAAAATCACAAAGAGGGCGAACTGTCACAAGTCATTAGTCGTCCTGTTATGACTCTAGCTGTTGCTTAGACGTAAAATCCCAACTACACCACATTCTTAAGCCGACGCTATCCCTATGTTAAAATTAAATCGTGTTTTCCAATTATAGTCCTAAGTGTCTCAGTTGTCGGGGGTCGACGATTTGCTGTGATCGATAGTAATACAATATAACAATTAGATAGAATGTATAAAACTGTATGCATATATAAATCGCCGGAGGGAAATTGTAGGGATTATTTAAAATAAGTATTAATAATTATATTTGTGAATTATTATGTATATTATTCATTACACAATCAACACAATACCAATATGGCTCTCAAATCTCTGGCTGGAGAGCAGCAGAGCCGGTGTGGTCCGATGTGGTCTGAACAAAATTCTGTGGCAGCAGACTTATAAATCCCACGACAGCACGCAATCCCTAATTGCATGCACACACAGGTGCTGACCATACAGCTCAAGCTACTTGTTCTAGAACTTTCCAGAGGTCTTCATACACCTAACCGACTCTTCCAGTTCCATTAATATAATATTCATATAAAACTCCATTTTATATTTCACATAGTTCTATATATAGACAAGGCCGGGCTGCGCCACGGGGAGACGTCACGTGACTGATATGTAGGCGGCGAATAAACCAGTTGTTACACGAGACTCAAGCCGTTCGGGTATTTGTTAATACGCGACAGTATATAAATATAGTTTATTCATTGAATAAAGTATTTTATCAGCGATGTGGCTTTTAAGTTCCAGCCATGTGACAGTACAGTTATTTAGAACATATATATTATCACATTATACCATCAGTAGGTATGCAGGTATTGCAGTTATTGCAATACCTCAGGGAGTTTGATGCACCTGCCCTGCAGAATTGTAAACCACTGCCTTGTGGTACAGGTTCTTGACAGAACCGAAGGCTAAGGGAGCAAACCCTAAACAGAAAACCATGTCACTGTGACAGCATTACGGGCGGTTGATGTATGGAACTCCCAACATCTCCCGACCAGCCACTGCAGGGACAAAAAGTTTTGCGCCTGTCTGGACATGTTTTTGCCGGTGTGAAACCTCTAGTTGCTCCCTGAGAGAGTGGCGCTGGTAACTTGCAAAAGCCAGCAGCACTTCAACACTTTAGCAGGCAGCTTTCATGAAACGAAATGGAGAGCGGCAGTCAAGTAATGAGAGCAGTCTTTGTCGCATCGCGACCAACAGCATGATGATGATGATATATTATCAACATTACGATCCGGTTGTTGTGCAGACTTATATTAGTTGGGGTTTTATGTCAACAGCTAAAGACAGCATTGTGTACCCCCCTCAACCCCCCACAACCCCCCCCCCCCACCCCCTTCCCTCTACCGCCCGTAGGCCTCGCCGCGACAAAACCACTCTTCAGGAGGGGTGTGGGTAAGGGATGGGGGAAGGGGCGGAGGATAGGGCCGGGAGGGGAGAGGAAGGGAGGGGAGAGGAGGGGAGAGGAGGGGAGGGGAGAGGAAGGTGGAGGAGATCACGTCATCACAAGGACTGGGCCACGAGGCGACTGGGGACAGAATAGGTGGACATACCAGGACTAAGTGTACCTTGGGGAGGATCCCCCAAATCTTGTGGAGATCACTTAAAGGCCATTAGAGGTATCTCGCTACACGATTATACCATCAGAATGATATACAAACAGCACCGCGATAGGGCCCAGGGTCTGAGATCCGTAAAGCAAGGAAGGAGTGCATTATGATACAGTCTTCAATGACAATATATAAAGGGTTATTGCTTGTATGGGTTATGAATGAGTGTATGCAGATTATGTAGGCCTAGTATGGACGTATGCATATGGAAGTATGGATGGATGTGTATGTATATGTGCTCTATAATGTATTATGGGAATATAAACAAGGACAGTGCCACTTATCAGTTCTCTTCTATATATTAGTTATTACCTACTCTCCTGCTATCATATGAGTTAGTTCCTGCTTCTGCCACTATGGTGCCACCTCTGAGTGGCTCCTGACCACCCTGATACCAGCTGTGTCTGGTCACTATCGCCTCCTGACCTGCTCGGATGGTCAGACTTGAACCAAACATTGTATATACAGTAAAACCTCTCTAATTCGACCGACCTTGGGACCAATATTAAGTGGTCCATTTAGGAAGGTGGTCGGTTGACTGAGGTAGAATATGGTTACAACGGTATTATTTTGACTAAAATATAGCGATCGATATAGGGGACTGGTCGATCTGTGCAGGTGGTCGGTTCGAGATTTGTTACTGTATATATATATATGTGTATGTATATATATATATTTATATATGTATAGTTATATGTATGTGGTGTACATATTCTATGAAAATTTACATGTTGAATATATCAAATGTTATGTATAGCTTACGTGATATGACTAACAATAGTAACATACAATACACAACATATGTTCTGACCAGTCGGGATGGGCGAATGAGATAGAGCGTCCGTCTCCCGTGCTGGTAGATCGTGGGGTCGTGGGTTCGAAGCCTGGCCGAGTCAAACCAATGACTTAAAAATTGATACTTGTTGCTTCCTAGCCTGGCGCTCGGCATTATTAGGACAGGGCAAGGATTTGTGTGCTCAGTGTCAGGATAATGTGACTGAGTGGGATACCATGTCATGGTGCTGGTGGCCTGGTTTCCCAGTGGGACAGCACTATAAAGTCACTATGAGTGCGCACTGTCACAAGTGGGTACCCATCCTGATATAACCTTAGATGTTGCTAGGACATAAAACAACAACAAACAAACAAACAAAACATATGTTCTGTGTTTGAACTCCAAACGTGTTAAACCAATGACGTACACAATTTACATGTATCACTACCTAGCCTGGCACTTGGTATTAATAGAATGGGGTAAGGACTAGCAGGATAATGTGACAGAGTAGGGTATTTGGTCATGGTGCCAGCAACCTGGTCCCCAAATGAAGCAGCACTATGAAGCTGATTGATTGATTGGTGGTTGCTTTATGCCGTGTCGGCAGCATAGGCCATATTCATGGCAAGAAATGTTAGTTTTTGTTTATCAAACTATCGTTTTTACATGTAAAAGCAGACAATGACTTATGTGCCAATAGACACTCATTAAATTAGAAAGCTCACAATCATATATTTGTGGTCAAGGGAAACAAATTCCCATGGCAAAATAAAAGTTTTATTAATAATTGATAGAAGTAAACTATATGAGGTGGTACAGTTCAGCGGCCCTCAAAAAGGCTAAAATGTTTTCTTTTTTAGCTTTAGTAAAAAGGTCATGCATACTGTCTGCAGTGTAGAATCGTTGGCGCATGGGCCAAAAAATCAACGCAACTTAGAAAAATGTATTTGAGTGTCAGCAGGGACTGACACCCAATACATTCAGGGGGAGGTTCCCCCTTGAGCAGAAAAGCATGTGTAAGCCACGAGTGGCCAATACGGCAGCGGCTAAGGACCACTTGGTCCCGCCGACCTCCCGCATGAGTCTGTGTTGGTTTTCCCACCGATGCTTCAATTTCTTTAAGTTTATTAATGTTGAACTATGAAGCTGATATGAGTGTGCACTGTCACAAGACGGTACCCGTCCTGATATAACCTTAGATGTTGCTGGCAGGTAAACTCCCAACATATGAACACATCTATGCTTTCACTGTTGTGGCATTTCTATGTATGGGCATTGATCTCACTGGTTTATTATCATGCCATCTTGCATATATGTATGGTAATTGGCATATATTGCAGGAGTGGGAACCAATGTCACGTGTATAAATATATACTCTGTAATACGCAATCTGAATAGAAATGGCAATATCGAAGCTATTATCTGCTTCTGTGTGTTATTATATATTGTGTTTCTACTCTGTGCTGTATATTCTCACATATAGTCATAGAACGTGGTATATACAATATTCAGTATAGTATTTTATTAGTATATTATTCCATGCGAAACATTCAATACATGACTGTGACCTTTGACACTGTGGCGATTTCTGCTCGTTAGTCCAATATAAAGTTTCTAGACATTATCAATGTCAAAAGTATAACTCTGTCCTCGTGCAATCAAAAAGGAAATGCATGATTGAAATATTAAAAGCGTTCATCCATTCAAAAAAAATCCCATCACACCCCTTCAGCGGAATGTTAACTATATCTTCTATGCGCTTTGTATAACCATGACTGTCCGTTATTATGTAGCCCTTGGATTGTTGGTTGGTCGTTGGGGTTTTACATCCTGGCAACATCTAAAATCATATCAGGAAGGGTAGAGACTTGTGGCATTGCGCACTCATGGCGACTTTATAGTGCTGCCTCATAACGCCGCCAGCACCATGGCCCGATATCACACTCAGTCACATTAACGTGATACTGAGGTAACCAGTCCTTGCACTAGCCTATTAATGCCGAGCGCCAGGCCAGGAACCGAAAAGTATCAATTTTATAAGACATTGGTTTGACATGACCGGGAGTCGAACTCAGCATCTCCCGCATGGGAAGCCTGCGCTTTACCGATTTGGCCACCGAGTCCTGGGTGTAAGTACTTGAAAATCAATTTCACTGTTCCAAGTGAATCTTTGGCGCTCAAATCAGCTGGACAAGAAATTCAAATACAGTACAAATCCATTAAACCAAGTTCGGTTAAACCAAACGATCAGTTAATCCAAACTTTTGTCGGCAGCCCGGCAAAATACTACCATTTATCATATAAAAAAGTTGGTTAAACCAAAGTAGGTTAATCCAAAGTATCGGTTAATACAAACAAAATTGTCGGCCCCAGGCCAGTTCCAGTACAGTTAAACCAAACTTTCATGTGGTTTTAAGGTCATCTGAGACTTTTTTATATGATAAATGGTAGTATTTTGCCAGGTCACTGAAAAAAGTTTGGATAAACCGATCGGTTGATTTAACCGAGGTTGGTTTAATGGGGTTAAACTGTATATACATAAAAGAAAACAATAATCATAGTGTCCACATACATTGTACATTCATAATACACCCCAGTTTTTGCCAAAGCCAAGTCAAATTCAAAGCTCGGTTAAAGCAATGATCGGTTAATCGAAACAAATTTCTAGGGTCCCTTCAAGTTTGGTTTAACGGGGTTATAATGTACAAAATACTGGCAAAATACTACCGTTTATCATATAAAAAAGTCTCAGATGACCTTAAAACCACATGAAAGTTTGGTTTAACTGTACCGGAAGTGGCCTGGGGCCGAACATTTTGTTTGGATTAACCGACACTTTGGATTAATCGACTTTGGTTTAACCAACTGATAAATGGTAGTATTTTGCCGGGCCGCCGAAAAAAGTTTGGATTAACCGATCGTTTGGTTTAACCGAGCTTGGTTTAACAGGGTTGTACTGTATATAGCATATTAAAAAATAATGCTATGCAGCCTTTGTTAGTGGAACTGTCTAGAACTTGTTCACTCCCCTGTCTAATTTACTGAGCGATCATGGTGATAACTCACTGTTCCTGGGAGGTGTTAGTAGGGGAAGGCGAAGGTGTTGGCAAATTAGTCAGTTTTAAATAGCAATCAGTTTCAGCTAACACCGTTAGCCGTTGAGTGAAGACCATTCAATCATAGCTAGAGAAGGTTAAAGACAAAAAAAATGAAGAGATAATCTGTCTTGATAATTAAAATGCGGCGTTTTTATTTGGCATTGTTTTCCTACGAACAAGAGAATTTAAATAATGAATGCGTTCCTGTTGAAATAGTTCCTATAATGCGATTGTGTTGTGGAAATGTGAGCAAATGGCTAGCGAATGCTACATGGGTGAGCAGCTATGGCTGAGGCAGAAAATGTGGGTAGATGCTGTGTTTGTGAGAAGACATTTTGGGTTATGACACTGCCCTGTTAATGTTAGTGATACAAATGGGAAATTGGTCAGAATCAGCCAAGACAAGATTTCTCCTTAAGGGCGCATTCCTTACATGCGGCATGTGGCATGTGGTATGCAAATGCGAATGCGGCAAAAAATCGAAATGCCTTGAAGTCAATGGACTACATTCCTTACACGTGGTATGCAAATGCAAATGCGAATGCGAATGCATCAACTCGATCGGTCTCTGTAGCGATCGGTGCAGCATGTGGCATGCGGCATGCGGTGTGCGAATAGAAAGGTCAGTCGCACTTGTCCATTAGTTTTAGACGAGGAGAGGCGACTGAGCATTACGGAACGGTCACACACAAGGGTGCAGAGGGGAAACATATGGTAGTGGTGGTGTAGGGGTTCAGGTTGGTAAAAATGCTACCATAGCCACAAAAATATGACTACTTATCTATAATTTGGTAATTATAAAGGGAGGAACCCCCATGTGACGTACAAAGAGGTACATAGATATAAATGCATTATTAGGTCATATACAGTGCAGTATTGAGTATACTTGTTTATTTTTATTTGTTAAATATAGCCAGTCGTGTGCCGCATGCCGCATGCCGCATGGCACATGTAAGGAATCATGCCATTCGCATACCGCATGCCGCATGCCGCATACCGCATACCGCATGCCGCGTGTAAGGAATGCGCCCTTTAGGAAAGTATGAATGTGCTTGTTTGATTGGGTACTTGTTGGAGTTTTACATCCTGGCAACATATACGGTAATGTATGTCTCACCGTAGGAAGGGATAACTGTGCTTGTTTGATAGGTTAGTTGTTGGAGTTTTACATCCTGGCAACATGGAAGGTCATATCAGGACGGGTACCGACTTGTGACAGTGCGTACTCATGATGACTTTCTAGTGCCTCCCCACTGGGAGACCATGCTACCAGCACTATGACCTGATATCCCACTCAGTCACATTATCCTGACACTGAGCCAACCAGTCCTTGCCCTATCCTAATAATGCCGAGCGCAAGGCTAGGAAGCGACAAGTATAAATAGTTAAGTCATAGGTTTGACTCGACCAGGGTTCGAACCCACGACCCCACGATCTACCAACACGCGAGACGTTCGCTCAAACTCATTCGGCCATCCCGTCAGGGGCCGTATGCAGGAGTCAGTGTTAGCGAGGCAAAACGGTGTTTGTCGGGAATTCCGGGTTAGCGGCGAAAAAATGGTATGCACGAGTCAGTGTTAGGCCTAACACCAAAGGCTTAACCGGTGTTACCTTAACCCTAAAAAATATCAGGTTTACCGAGTTTATTAGGCCCAAATCTATTCAATGCTGTCATATTTAACAGAATTACATACGCAATAAGTGAAATTTTATCAATTTAACCCTAAATTCGAAGCAATATTAACGCTGCCGCCGTAACGGCGGAGATATTAATACTTATATTTTCGAATCAACGAACGTAAAGTAAACAAATCGCCGCCGTCGCGACCGCCGCGTCGACGTCGACATCCATACTGGCCGACGTTTACGCATTGGCGGCAATGTATTAGCGATTTGTTTAGTTTACGCTCGTCGATTCGAAAATATAAACATTAATATCACCGCCGTTACGGAAGCAGCATTAATATTGCTTCGAATTTAGGGTTAATTTGCTCAAATTTCACTTATTGCATATTTAATTCTGTTAAATATGATAGCATTTAATAGATTTAAGCCTAATATATGGGTTCAGACGCAGAGGGATTTCCCAAATCTATAAATAATTTCACGTCTAGCTAAAATGTAAGTGTTACGCGCTCATGCATACGACTTGACACAGTTCCTGACATCGGCGATAACTACTCGGTAATAGGCTGTAACACCAAACCCCGCTAACACTGACTCCTGCATATGGGCCCTGGTCAGGTGGTGGGGAAGGGAGAGTTATTGGCAAACGAAGGGGGAAAATGCACTTCAATCGGACCGCGAACCCTCTATATTTGTCTTTCTGGGGCTAGCATGCTAACCGTTAGCATGCTAGCTCCAGATGCTAGCTCCTTGATGCGATTACCATATCCACACATACCGGTTTATGCGGCTATCACATCAACTACCATAGCAACAAACGACAGTGTCATCATCATCATCATCATGCTGTCAGTTGTCATGATGCGACAAAGACTGCTTTCATTACTTGACTGCCCCTCTCCATTTAGCTCTCTGCTGTGAGAGTTGTGTCCAGGAGTCGGTCTTAATGTCTCTCAGCTTCAGGTTTCTCTTGATGGTATCCTTGAACTGGAGACGACGGTGCCCTCTCTTTCTGTAGCCAGAAGACATCGCAACAAACGACAGTGTACTGCACAATAAATAGTAATTGACCCCAACACCATACCTTGCCCTTTCAATATACCAACTACAGTAAAACATCTTTAAATCGACACACCATAGGTTCGACTTGGTCCATTTAAGGAGGTTGGTTTGATTGATTGATTGGTGGTTGCTTTACGCCGTGTCGGGAGCATAGGCCATATTCACGGCGAGAAATGTTTGAAAGGAGGTTTCGCTCAATGGGCGATCATTTGGAACCCAAATAAAGTGATCGATATAGGGGAGTCTTTGATCTGTGCAGGTGGTCGGTTACAGCGGTTTTACTGTACATCATTGCCTGTTAGTGTTACTAAATCCATCCTGTCAATATCGGACAGTCATTGATGTCAAGCTTATGTTATGTGATTGACACTGTAGCACTGTCACTAGTTTCAGCGTGCTAGTACGAATCCTTCTGTCAAATCTTCTGTCAGCGCCTGATATGTCACTGTCACTGTCAGTCTGTCGGGATCCTAGACTTCTCCGCTGATCTCCAGACTGTTTCTGCAAATGAGACCCTTGGACAAATTATACCATCTTCGCAGAGCTGGCTGGCCCCCTGGCGATGGTGTTATACTGTTCGGGGCAGGAGGTTTTAGTGAAATTTATCAGAATTTTCGAGCCGCAAAGAATCGCGACTGTGCATAGATGCTGTAGCTGCATAATGTTTCCATGAAGTGTATCAATACAATATAATAGTTATTTTAACAAAATTATCTTTCTAAATTCTATGGTTTTCATTTTATAATGTAACCATAAAAGCAATGCCCTCTAAATAAATAAATAAATAAATAAATCCAATTAGAGTCCACAGCATGTAATTGAACTCGTGTGGGGTGGGGGTGGGGTGGGGGTGGGGTTGGCCTGGAGGGGATATTTAAACCCATAACTATGTTTTAAAATGTTACTCCCTGCAAACACAATTAATCTTCATTTAAGTTGCATTATGTTGCTTGTTAATCTGGATGGCGGCCGGCTGTCTGGGTTTCTTATCAAAGACAAAACGAGCCGCTCAGGGGGTCGTTTGTCAACGGGTGTGCCTTCGTCCAGGGTCCAGGATGGAAGCACTCCCCCTGGTGGCATTGTTTAGAACTTATAAGGGGTGGGGTAGAGGGTAGGTGGGGTGGGGGGAGGGGGGCGGGAGTGTTCGGTATGAACTGAGATCATATCATACAGGGTAGGGTGTGCAATGCGGCTTTGGAATGGGCGGTACAGCAGACTATGTATATTACATCGAAGCTGGTTTTAAAGGGACTGAGAGTAAGGGTTACAGGCAAGGAATCAGTGGAGCGTGACCGAGCTGGTACAGAGTCAGCAGTGCGTAACAGTCGTTGGTTTCGTGTCGGAAATGAATTCGTAGTATATATATATATATATATATACAGTTTTTGGGTGTTTATTATAATATTTCGACGGTGCAGTGAATGAGGTTAGGACTGGGGGGAGGGGGGGGGGGCGATAGCGTGGTGGCCACACTGTTGGAGCTGCTGAGGTTGGGTAGATTGGAGCAGTAGATGACCAGCCCAAGGCTCCATCACCGGATTACTGGCGGTTGGAGCTGAGGAGCAAACCTGTAGGGAATTTCGGGTTATTATACTCATATGATTTTTATACAGCATATATATATATATATATACAACAGAAATGACCAGTTATATATGTTGTGTATAAGGATGTGTATGAATTATATAAGTTAAGTATGCATAGGGGAAATTGTCTGGATCTCACACACAGCCCAATCAGGTGTGTCTGTATCTCGTGCAGTATCACCTCCAACTATACAGATGACACCACCACCGTACGCCCAGCTCACTGATATATATATATATATATATACATATACACACACATATATTCAGATTAAAGCATCACACTTATAGTGATTTGATCTTACATTTCCAACTTAGCTGCTAGTTCCCGGGGACAACTAATTCTGGTGCAGTTATTAAACTTTTATTTTGCTCAATGGAAAGGAAACTAATTCAATGAAATCGATCCTGCTGGTGTCCGAAATATTAATATGCATCCGACATATTAATATGCATGCTAAAATTTATTTAGCATATTTGCCATTCAAATATCTCCACCTTTATCCCATTAAAACAAAAGGTAGACTACACTGATCAACCTAATATAGTAAAAGCTCTCTAACCGCCCACCTCCACAGATCAACCACTCCTCTATATCCATCACTTTATTTGGATCCCAAACGATCGCCCATACAATACTTGTAACGAAATGAAAAACTCCGTGAACCGACAACCTCTGTAAATGGACCATTTAAAGTTGGTCCCATGCTCAGTCGATTTAGAAAGGTTTTAGTTTATATTTATCTGAAGAGAATAGCAAACCATCCGACTATGCCGCTTTAATCAACAATGTCATGCCAACCACCATGCGGCTCCTCAGTTGACAACATTCCCACATTTGTTAGTCAGATTTTCACTCATTAGTCCCTGATTGGCTAATTACTAAATGCATATACTAAAAGCCCCTCCGCCGACCATCATCATTTCGGTAATTGAATTCAAAATTGTTGTTTTCTTTTTCTTTCTTTTTTTGTTCTCTTATCTGGTAGAGCAATTTACTACCCCCCTCTCCCCCCCCCCCCCCCCCCCCTGCGCCTTGCTGCCCGTTTTCGACAGAGCCCACATCAATAAGTCAAGGGCTGTCATTTTGCCGTGATTGCTGATCCCCTCCCCTCCCCCTTCCTCCCCTCCAACCTCCTGTCGACATATACGGGAGCGGGGAGGGGAGGGGTGGGAGGGAGGGGTCAGTCTGGAGGAGGGTCTGAGGGGGGGGGGGGGGGGCGGAGGTGTTGCGGAGTAGATGGTGGTGGTAGACGCAGCAGGAGTCTGGTAAATAAAATGCCATTCAATCTAAACAGTATTACCCTATTGGGAGTCCAGCCGCACACCATTACCTATTTAGATATCAAATCCAACCTGTCCCCTCGGCTGAATAGCCTAGCCTACACAGGGAATTTAGAGTGGCAAAGTATGAGGAATGAGTGGGGGGGGGGGGGGTTCTTCTTATTTCATATTCTGTAATTTTTTTGAAATAATTTTTGTTGGGGGTGTGGGTAAATAAATGTAATTCATGTCTCAATTATCAGTGCCATGGGATGTAAGTTCTAATTTGCATCGAGCATGTCAGGCGCGAATTTGGTGCGTAGTATTGGGAGCATAAGTCATTCATTTCTTGATGTAGACCTGAAGGGTAAAAAGAGAGAGAGAACAAAAATTGATGAATTGTTTTAAAATTCAGGTCTCAAAAAGGTGGTTGCAACAGAACGATTTTGACGCATCAGCAGTAAGTATTGTATGTTTGGCAGATTATGACCATCTACTTAAGGCATCAGATATTTTATTTATATTTGTTTTCATTTGAGCTGAACTTATCTGTAAATTATAGTAGCACGAGCACCAGAACAGTTCCTTTATCCAACTCATAATGATGGGATCTTTCTATTTTCCTGTGTTGATGGCTGTTTGAATGGTAGTGCTGTCTGTGATGAAAATTACGAACTTATCACAACAATAGGTGCACCAGCGTTTGGTCGCTGTAATGACCATTTCCTTTACGTTAATGTGAGCCGTCGTGCTTAGCGATTCTGGAATTGCATATTGGTGGCCAACTTCTTGACTGATGTCTGGTGACGCATCAGAATCAAAAATGCCGAGACACCAGTCATTACCATGTATTGCACCGAAGCCATTACCGGAAATGTCTGAGTAGATGGAAATTAGTGGTGCGTCTTTCCCAAAAATTCAGGCATAGCCATTAAATGACTCAACAAAATTTATCCACCACAATATTTACTCCCTAAATAGGGCGTTAATTCGAAATTTGTAGTATGGTAATTTTAGAGTTTGTATAGCATCATCAATTCTTGTTGAAAATGAATGGCCACCTCATGTAATGGAAGCACAGTCTGACAGATGGCCAGCCAGGCATTCCAGTTCTTGTCTAGTTGCTTTATGCATGTTCAGAAAAGGTTTCAAACTTTTTATTAGTTTAATAAACTTTCTCTCAGGTAGGCATAATTGGAGGTTAATGGTATCAATTTCGATACCCAAGAATACTGTGCATTGCGATGGGGGTAATATTTTTGAATAACTAATGAAAAAGCCTAAATGTTGTAATATTTGGTTAATTATTAGTAAATTATTCAAACAAACTTGTCTAGAATGGCCTATAAAGGCAAAGTCATCGAGATAATTAATTTGACAAAAACCACCGCGTCTTGTAACGTTGGGACTCACAAAGTCACCTATCTGTGTAAAAATATCAGGACTCGATGAAAGTCCCATGGACATACGGTTGTCTAAAAAGAATTCAGGGCCGTTACCAAAGTCCCATAATATGTGCTGAAATTGACGACAACTTGGGTGTATTGAGACAGAGCGTTATGTGTTTTTTATGTCAGTTACACCAATGTAATCTGAAATTGACATATTATCAATCAAGGCATCTATTCCAGTGTATGCAAATGTCTTACAGACTTCAGAGACATAATTATTAACACATTTTGTCAATGGCTTATAACAATCAACCACCACCCTGTAATCGTCAGTAGTCGATTTTTTATCACAAAAAAACATTGTGAGTAGATGTTGTTTGTTCAGATACAGGTGTTAAATAACCTGCTGAAATTTGCTCTTCTTCATCACTTGTAAAGTTATTATGGGCTGGATAATGTGTGTGACAATCTCTGTTCACTACTTGAAATCCAAAAATGAAGCCATGTAATAAAAATTCCCTATTTTGGTCAGTTTCGCCTAATAAAAATAGTTCTGAGAAGGTGCGACAAGGTTTCAACTGGGTTAGACATTTTGCAATGTAATGTTGGCAAGTAGAGGAACCGGTTAAACACAAATCAGAAACAGTAAAATAAACAGTGCGATAATTATCACTACAGTCAATTGCAGTAACATGTAACAGTTCAGGTTCAATGCGGACTGACAGCCATGTGGAGTTAATTGGTTGCCAATTTGATATAGCCGGTGTCCGCTCACGCGTCACTGGCGTGGCAAATTGTCCACATGGGTTTGATATATTTATGTTTGAGCAGTTGTTGTTTTTATAGTGAATGATAGTGGTTGGTTAGTAGAAATGTCTGGTTTGTGTTGTTCCTGATAGTTCACATTACGTTCGTTTCAGCACTTATTAAGGCTTAGTGTTTTTTGCACTGGTAGCTTTTATGTGCCGTGCTCCCACACTTGGAGTACCAATGACCGTACAAACAAATTTTTTTGTATTTTTTTTTGTGACAAGTTTTTTATTCTGCCCATAACGTATAAGCTCCCGTGAGGGTGCTTGTTTTCAACGCTGGACAGCTGTGGTACTGGATTGGTCTGGTCCCGCACTCAGGAGTCTTTGCCTGATTTTTCTCGGGCCAACCTTTGCGGTTTTGGGTGTTAGTAGTTTCTATATTAGTTTTTTTTTAATTTTCAAGTTTTTTCCTAACCTGTATATGATAACTTAGCCTACTATGTACATCTACATAGATGACATACAGGCCTGTGGGAGAGGATCCCATCCCAAATACGGTCGGTCATTGAGCAGTTATTTACACAAAGGTAGACATGAGTTTTAAAGGTATTACAGGTCATATTGTATACCGGATTACCCATCGTGTCCCTTTGGGTGGGTATCCAAATTCCAGTGTAATAAATCAAAACAAAGACAAAGTGGAAGATTGGCTCCAGTATCCAAAGTGGCAAACTTTAAAACCACGTAGTTGGTTCTCCCTCATATACTGTTTTCCACTGTAAAGCTTTGGTTAGGTCCCCCCCCCCTCCCTCCCCTTCCCCTTTTCCCCTCCCCGCCCCCCTCCCTCTCCCCCTCCTCCATCCCCTGACCCCTCTCGCACCCCCTCCCCATCACCCTCCCCCTCATCCCCTCCTCCCATCCTGATATGACCTTAGATGTTGCTAGGACGTAAAACAACAACAAACAAACAAATCATCCCCTCCTCACCCCTTCACCCACTCCCCCTCCCCCTCGCCCTCCCCCCCCCCCCTTCCCCCTCCCCCTCCCCCCCAGCCGGCCCCTGCCCGCCCTACTTCCGGTTGGGGGTTGCAGTGGGGCGCAGACTGATGCTCACTGGCAGGCTGATTGGTAGCCATGCATTATGCAGGCTTCTGGGTACAGTTTATTGATACATTAAAGTTGCATAGTCCGAAGGTGTTGAGTTACTGTCATTTCATTCTTTGGTTAAACAGTTTATTCATCAGAACATAAATTTGTTCAGCGCCGAGGCACTGGTCTTCCGGCTGTTTACATTACATTGGATCAGCGTGTACTTAGGTAGGGCATATTAGTATATTATGAAGGAGGTTAGTGTATTAGTGGGTTAGCCATAATAAGTTCAGTGTTATGGGCTAAGATGGTGGGTCGTTGAAAAAAACTGTGCTGCTAGTATTATGGATATGGTGTTTTGGTTTAGAAAACTTCATGGTTGGTTGTTAGAATTTTACGTCCTAGCAACATCTAAGATCATATCAGGATGGGTACCAACTTATGATAGCGCGCACTCATGGCGATTTAATAATGCTGCCCCACTGGGAAATTAGGCCGGCAGCACCATCACTGGATATCCCACTCAGTAACATTATCCTGACACTGAGCTAACCAGTCCCTGCCCTCTCATATTAATGCCGAGCGCCAAGCTAGGAAGCTACAAGTATCAATGGTATAAGTCATTGGTTTGACTTGACCGGGAATCGAACTCCCGATCTCCCGCACTAGAAGACTGCGCTCTACCGATTCGGCGACCCCATCCCGGTGAAAATTTGATGTTTTTTTTGTTGGGAGGGGTGGGGGGGGGGGCTTTGTGATGAATTTATTTACCCTACTCCTAGCGGGATAAGTGTCTAAAACTTATTTTCGCCGCTGGGCAGCACTAGTCCAATTTGATTCAAATCTTTTGAATTTGGTTTCAGTAGTAATTGTCAGCGGACTGTTCAGCTTGAAGCGCTCCATTCCTCGCCCAGTTCTCGCCACTCTCAGAAGGCCGGGCCTCCGGCCCATTAGCGCGACCTCGCTACCTCGCTGGTACCACCAGGAACGGCTGAGCATTACCTCCACCAGGACTACAACTGGGACAAGCTTACCCACTAACTGTGTGTGTGTGTGTGTGTGTGTGTTACTCTATGTATTGTAAGCCATTCAAACCAAAGAGAAATTACTCTATGTAAGCCATTCAGACCAAAGAGAAATTACTCTATGTAAGCCATTCAGACCAAAGAGAAATTACTCTATGTAACCCATTCAGACCAAAGAGAAATTACTCTATGTATTGTAAGCCATTCAAACCAAAGAGAAATTACTCTATGTAAGCCATTCAGACCAAAGAGAAATTACTCTATGTAAGCCATTCAGACCAAAGAGAAATTACTCTATGTAACCCATTCAGACCAAAGAGAAATTACTCTATGTAAGCCATTCAGGCCAAAGAGAGATTATTCTAGGTAAGCCATTCAGACCAAAGAGAAATAACTCTATGTAAGCCATTCAGACCAAAGAGAAATTACTCTATGTAAGCCATTCAGACCAAAGAGAAATTACTCTATGTAACCCATTCAAACCAAAGAGAAATTACTCTATGTAACCCATTCAGACCAAAGATAAATTACTCTATGTAAGCCATTCAGACCAAAGAGAAATACACTCTATGTAAGCCATTCAGGCCAAAGAGAGATTATTCTATGTAAGCCATTGATACCAAAATGAAATTACTCTATGTAAGCCATTCAGGCCAAAGAGAAATAACTCTATGTAAGCCATTCAGATCAAAGAGAAATTACTCTATCTAAGCCATTCAGACCAAAGAGAAATTACTCTATGTAACCCATTCAAACCAAAGAGAAATTACTCTATGTAACCCATTCAGACCAAAGGGAAATTACTCTATGTAAGCCATTCAGCCCAAAGAGAAATTACTCTATATAACCCATTCAATCTACATTGGGCCTTAACCTATTAAAGTTGCATATCCGATGGTTGTGGCATATCTGAGGGAAAAGATCACTAAATTAGTTTCTGTGTTAATTGTAATAATCCACTTTAAATTACTTTGGAGTGACTTTCATTAAAGCTGCATAGTCTGGTAAAAGCATCAAATTTCAAAACCAAGACAATTATCTAGAATTGATCATACATATCTTACTGATGCACTTATTTAGCATTTGTAGCTGATTAGAACAGAATGCTGAGTTAAGTTAATGGAATATGTAACCGCTGAAGCCTATGTTCTCAGAATGTTGGGTGTGCTTGGCAAAATTAATTTTGCATGTTTGTACTTCAAATATCTGCTAAGTATCCCATTTAAAATAAAAGTTTCTTCAAACTAAAGTTTGGCTGAATGAACCAGATGGGATGGCCGAATGAGTTAGAGCGTCCATCTCCCGTGTTGGTAGATCGTGGGATCGTGGTTTCGAATCCTGGTTGAGTCAAACCAATGACTTTAAAATGTATACTTGTCGCTTCCTATCCAGATGCTCGGCATTACTAGGATAAGGCAAGGAGCAATGGAATGAGGAAGACGAGTTGCCTGTGACTGAAATTTCCCCTGCTTAAACAACTAATGTACCCCCCAAAAAAAGTACAGTAGATTATCCGCATCAATGTAATATATATTATATCTTAGAAATGACAAGCTCAAAACCATCGGACTATGCAACTTTAAATGCTAGATAACTTTGGATATGTTTGAACTGAAAACATGTAGAATAATGTTGGTATGCACACTGAAATGCAGGATATCATCGGCTTCTATGATTACTCTCACATGCCGAATGAAACAAGGGCGGTTTACACATTGAAAAAGTGTCCACTAATGGCAGAGGTCCAGCCATCACAAGGGGTGCTGAAGATAGGTATTTAGTACGCTATGTAGTAGAACCATTCGCATGTGGAAGCACCTTACCCACATTGAAAAGATGTCCACTCATGGCAATGGTCCACCCACCAACATGGGTGCTGAAAGTATGTATATGGTGGAAGGATTGATATGTTGAAATACTCTACTCATATTGAAAAAATTACCACTCATGGGAGGGGTCCACCGATCACAAGGGGCGCCGAAGATGGGTATTTACTATGCTATGTGTAGCAAGCTTAATATGTGGTCACACTGTACCCACATTGAAAAATTGTTCACTCATGGCAGAGGTTCAGCCATCAAGAAGGAAGGGGCGACAATAGGTATTCAGTGGCGCAAGTGGAGCAACTATTGGCATTGCTCTAGCAATCTTGGCGCAGACGCACTGATTCTGGTGAGTCATGTGTATGGACCCCCCTCCATATTAGCCCCCCCCCCCCACGCACATTCACACACAGACACACACAGACACACACAACACACACAGACACATACAACAGACACAGACACACACAGACACACAAATACACACACATACATACACATACACACAGACACACACACGGACTCACACAGACACACACACCAACACACAGACACACACAACACACACAGACACATACAACACACACAGACACACACAGACACACAGACACACACACGGACTCACACAGACACACACACCAACACACAGAGAGACACACACAGATACACACAGAGACACATACAGACACAGATACACCCACACAGACACCCAGAGGCCAGCACCCGCGCGCATGCGCACTCACCTGGGAGGTGTACTGGGTATCTTATTTCATCTGGCACAACAAACAAAGGACAGAGAAACAAATCATAACAGATCATTGGTATGTGCACCGCTTTCCCTCTCTTCCCCTCCACACACACACGAACACACACAGACACCCACTATTTTGAGCTTGATCCAAGTACAGAAGGCCATTACCGTTATCATGTGTGAGTGAACAGAGGAATGATTATTCACGTGTGTGTTCATTTAATGTTTAAATCAAATAATAATACAGAATACTACATACAAACTAAATGTTATTCATTTAATGTTTAAATCAAATAATAAAAATAAATTACTTTTTTAAATAGAATGTTATTCATTTAATATTTAATTTAAATAACAAATACAAATAAAAACAATGTGTTATTCATTTCATGTTAACTGAAAGAATAATAAAAATAGAAAACAAAAACAATTTGTTATTCATTTATTGTTTAAATCAAATAATAATAATAAATATAAAATAAAAACAATATGTTATTCACTTAATGTTTAAATCAAATAGTAATAACACAAATATAATGAAAACAATAAGTGCACATAGCCCAGCCCCCAGTTCATAATTACGGGGCAGGAGGCTCTGGCCCAGTGGGTACTCGCCCATTGTGATGGTGTGAATCAGAAATCAGTAATGGATGCATGCCTGTGGTTCGGAGAGTGACAGGCCGACAGTCGAGGGATGGCAGGCGGCCTGGATCGATGGACGGGGATTGGATTGAATCAAAGTAACGCGGCTACGCTGTGAGACTGATCGGGCCGTGGTGGTGGGGGGGGGGGGGAGCTGAGATGTGGAGTGAAAAAAGGAGAGAGAGGGATGGGATAGGGTGGAGTAGTGTAAGGAACATGTAGGAAGGGTGGCCCTGGAAGTGTGGGGGGGGGGGGAGGGGGTAAATAGCAATTGGTGGTTAAATGGATGATTGCTGACATGAGCTATATAAGGTGAATGTGGGTGGGGTGCGGTTTTGGGGTGGGGGTTAGAGTATTGTGGGGTGGGTTTTGGGATTGAAGTTCGGATTTGGGTTTTAGGTTGGTGGGGGGGGGGAAATTTTGGTGGAGAGTGTTAGATTCGTTGATTAAGTAGGGGGAATTTTAACCACAAACAATTGGTGTTCCTTACCCTCATCTCGCTGTCCTATAACTGCAATGCCGAGCACCAGCTTATGTAGTGATAAATATCAATTTTTTAAGTTATTGGTTTGACTCGACCAGGGTTCGAACCTGGGTGTCAAGTCCCACACAGTAAAGCTGACGGTCAACTCACTCAGAAATTTACAAAGGTGGCAAGTGGATAAGAGTGTGAGTATGGAGATGCCCCGAATTCACAAATTGTAAATGGGGAGAAATGGAATGGTTGAAGGGCAGAGAGTGGCACTGATGGCTCCATCCCAGGGGGAGCTTCAGGGATCCCTCCCCTAGAAGATTTGGGGAGAAAGGGTTTTACAAAATGGGGCATTTTGGGGCACTTTTAGTAAGGATATGCGAACATATTTTTGTATTAATCAAATAAAACAGAAACTAACATGATTCATTGGTGGGAGATGACAAATTATACTTGGAAAATCAGGAGATTTGGGTTATTTTGCTGTACATTAGGGAGATCTCCCCCCCCCAATTCGGGAGACTTGGCTCCTCTGCATTTACGGGATGGCAGAATGTATATAATAAGAAGAAGAAGAAGAAGAATACAAGTCCCATGTTCATAGCTCACACCATCACACATCATGTGTCCACTTGCTATCCGGACCGCACTTCATCCACACCTCTCTGTATCTCCTCTCTGCTGGCCATGCTCCTCCTTGATATTGTCTGAAAAGAGTTCCAGGAGGGGGAGCCCACCAACATTTCACTTTCTACTCTTACTCTGTCAATGTCTTTGGCTAGCCGGCTGGTCACCAGTGAGCAAATAGACACGGTCCTTTGACTCAACTCTCCTCATTTCTCTTTCTTATACTCTACCCTTTTTTGGTTCTCCCAGGCTTACTTCTCCCCCTGATCAAGGTAGTTGTTTGCTTGTGTGGGGCCCTTTACCTTAACATTTATCTCACTTTGTTCTTGTTGCTGGAACCACTGTACCCACCTTTGCCCATCCCTTCCTCCTAAACCCTTGCTGCTGTTGACTGGATATGAGTGCTCTGCTACCACCGGACCGGAGAGATTTGGGTCCGCCCAAATGCTTTGCCATTTTGAATGTTGTGAAGACATCCCCAGCTTCTAAAACCATCCCTACTGAAGATTAATCTTCAACCAAAGATTGGACCGATTTATCGGGCCCTTTCTATAGTGCTGGAGTTCTGCAGCTGGTAACTGTCGTAAGGTTACAAACCACCCCAAAAGCAACATCATGTCCTGCATAAATTACCCACAATCCTCTCTTAATAATATCCACACTTCATCACCTTCCTATTACATGAATGACAGCTGCCAATGCCAAATCATACCCCTGCTTTCCGTATTCCATGGGGTATTCTCCAATCCACAATCATATTAGTAAAAAAAAGACCTCTATAACTCTCGTCGTTGTGAACATCTATGAAATGTATTAAAGAGGCACCATTAAAGGAAGCTGGGTTTTGTGTGCATATGCTAATCGTAGTCTTTCCTTGTGCAAATTACCGTAATCATTGATGACAGGTTGATTCCCTCTCATCGGCAATGACGTCATTCAGAAGTACAATGAATAGCATTAATAATCCCAACCCATAAACCTGTCGATACCTATTAGTTACGCTGTCAGTTGCGGATCCATTAAAACGCATGTGCTACTCTTAGACTTTCTTTCTCTTCCTCGGTAATTGGTATAGTTTGGATGGCTTATATATATATATATATATATATATATATGTGTATATATATATATATGCAAATATATATATATATATATGTATATAAGCCATCCAATCTATACCAATTACCGAGGAAGAGAAAAAAAGTCTAAGAGTAGCACATGGATGGCTTATATATATATATATATATATATATATATTATATATATATGTATATATATATATATATGCAGATATATATATATGTATATGAGCCATCCAATTTATACCAATGTATATATATATATATGTATTGCTTATATACACATATAAATATACAGGAAAACCGCCCTAACCAACCACTTCCACAGATCAACCACTCCCCTAGATCGATCGCTTTAATTTATTGGGTCCCAAACGAAAGCCCATGCAAAACCATTGTAATGATTTTGTTTAAATGACGCGAACACACGGGGGGAGTAAATGACTTTTTATTAAAGTCACTAAGGTTAATTATATTACAAACAACAAATGCACAATGTTAATGAAGTAAATCAACCTGATGCGCACATGCGCGCGCGCTGCCCCAATGGGCGTAAGGGGCGCTAAGATAAGTAATAATAATATGTAATGATGTGTAAGTTCATTTGCCAATGACTAAGTCAATATGCTGGGTGTTGAACCCAGTACCTGCGGGGAGCGGCCGCAGCCGGCCCGCTGTGTGGCGGGAGACGTGCCCTCCCCCCCCTCGCGTGCCCAGTGTCCCCCCCCCTCTTGTTCAAAGGGTGGGTGGGAGAGGTCAAGGCTCGTCCTCTGCCATCAGGGCAGCAGCCAGGCTGGGGGAGGGACGAGGCATGCATATCCGAGCGGTTGCTGAGCAGCTCGGGATGCGTGGTGGCAAGGCGCGCGCGGCCAGAAGAGTGAGGGCAGTTAGGGAGCCGTGGAGGTGCTCCCGGCTCGCTCCTCCCCCCCCCCCCGGGGGGGGGGGGGAGGGTGGGGTGGGGGGGGGTGGGTGGGGGGGTGAAGTAAAGGGCCCACTCAAGAAAACAACTACTTGATCAGAGGTGAGAAAGTAAGCCTGGGAAGAACCAAAAGGGTACGAGCATAAGAATGGAGAAATGTGTGATGAGTTGTGTCAAAGGACAGTGTCTATTTGCTTACTGGTGAACAGCGGCTAGCCAAAGACATTGACAGAGTAAGAGTAGAAAGTGAAATGTTGGTGGGCTCCCCCTCCTGGCAGCGGGTGGGGCGGGGGGGGGCGCGTTTTCCTTTCGCCGTTTTCCCCCGCGGCGCGTTTTCCTTTCGCCGACCCCGGCAATGTGGGTCGGGTATCCTCCCCCCCCAGCTTATCTTAACGAGGCCGACAAGGTCATTAGTCCTGGGCTATCGCCCGGCGCGGCGACCTCCGTGTTGCACATTTAAACCCCAACGGCGAGCCGTTGGGCATTTAAATGACGCGAACACACGGGGGGAGTAAATGACTTTTTATTAAAGTCACTAAGGTTAATTATATTACAAACAACAAATGCACAATGTTAATGAAGTAAATCAACCTGATGCGCACATGCGCGCGCGCTGCCCCAATGGGCGTAAGGGGCGCTAAGATAAGTAATAATAATATGTAATGATGTGTAAGTTCATTTGCCAAAGACTAAGTCAATATGCTGGGTGTTGAACCCGGTACCTGCGGGGAGCGGCCGCAGCCGGCCCGCTGTGTGGCGGGCGGCGTGCCCTCCCCCCCCTCGCGCGCCCAGTGTCCCAAGTCCCAGCAGGCAGTAGTGGTAGTGGCGTGGTGCGCCCGGCGTTTCCTTTTAGGAGCGAGGCAAAGCCGCGCCCAGGGTGCTGGTGGTGCGCGCGATTCCCACGGTATCCGCGATGACGTAGGCTGTGTAGGCGTTGGAGACCCAGCCGCCGAGCTCGCGGATGGTCGCTTCCGGCGCGCCCGCGTTGAAGAGGGCGCAGGATCCGCCGCGCCGGAAGCTGTGGGATCCGTAGTCCGCGGTGACATGTCCCGCTCGCTGGAGCGCGCCGCGGATGATCGCCCAGAAACTGGCGGCGGTCAGGGGGGTCCTCCCCCGCCAGAGCAGCGGCCCCGCGGGGGGGGCCAACGGCGTGAGGGCGCATGCATTGAACAGGGCTTGCGTGGGGCAGAGGGGGTGTGCGGGCATGCGCGGCAGGGTGATGATACGCGCGGGGCCGCGATACTGGTTGGTTTTGGACCAACGGATGGTTACCCCAACCCCAGTGCGCGAAAAGCGCGCGTCAGATCGGCGCAGGTGCCGTGACGCGTCAAAGGACCCCACGGTGGTGGGGATGAGGTTTGATCTCCTTAAGAGCCCATAGAACATGGCTAATGCTGCTGCCCAGGCGGCAGCATGGGCGGGGCCGTAGTGTCAATGCTGCGCAGTATGGCGTGGAGCATATCCGGTGTGATGGGCGCCTTCCGGCGCACCGCGCTCCCGCGTTCGCGGCGTATGCCGCGGAGCGTCATGGTCAGGGGGTGGTCGCCCTGGAGTGGGTTAGGGAGGCCCCTCTCCTGGTGAATTATTCTCACGATGTTGAGGTATTGCCGCACGGAGGCATAGCATAGTCGCCGCGCCAGGTGGGCGGCGTAACGGCAGAGGAGGGTGGAAGTGGCGGGGGCCGGGGGGGGCGCCCAGCCACGCGCAAAATCGCAAGTATGCGGCCCTATGCGATCTGTATGCCCTGCGGGTGTTGGGGGCATGCGCAGATTCCTGGTATTGCGCCACCTCTCGGTCGAGAGCGGCGACGTCCATGCTAGCGCGGGGAGTGGTTGGTACCGAATGGGGCGCGGGGAGGCCCCGGTGGGGGAGCCCGGCGGCCGTCTGTGATGGTGCGGCCCAGGGCCGCGCGCAGGCGCTCGGGCCCCCCGGGGAGCATGAGCCGGCTGGCAGCGTCGGCCACCACATTGCGCACCCCGGGGTGGTACAAGGCGCGGATTTTGAAATTGTAAGTTACCGACATGTAGTAAATCTGTCTGAGGTACCCCATGGTGAGGGGGTCCTTTGCGGTGCCGCGGTTTATGATGGCCGCCGCTGCCTGGTTGTCGGTGTGCACATACACGCGCTTGTGCGCCCAGGTGTGCGCCCAGAGGTGCGCAGCTGGCAAGAGGCTCAATACCTCTTTATAGTTTATAGATAGGGCCTCTGTGCCGGGCCAGTCGCTGAACGCGACCATAAACCAGTCGCCATTGTGGTAACCGCCAGCTCCATCCAGGCACGCGTCGGTTGAGATGGGGGTGGTGGGGGAGGCCTCCAGGATGGGGGTGCGCCCGTTGTGCTGGCGGGCGAAAAGGCACCACCACCGGAGATCCTCGCGCATGGCGGGGGTGACACGGGCGCGGTGGGAGGGGCGCACGAGGGCGCCCATCACATCCAGTAACCTGTGCAGGTGGGTGCGCCCCCCGTATATTACCTGGGCGGCCCAGCTTAATTTTCCGCATATCGACTGGATCTCTTTTTTTGTGAGACTGCGGCGCTGCGCGGCTGATTCGGCCTCAGCTATGAGTGCGCTGAGTTTTGCGGGCGGTAGCCCGAGGGTGAAAGTGACCGTGTCTATGGCCACGCCTAGGAAAGTGATGGCTGTGCTTGGCCCGACAATTTTGTTGTAATTGATGGCGAACCCCAGCTCGCGCAGGAGAGCCATGAGTTCGCCCATGAGGCGACGACAGCCGTCGCGGTGGAGGTGGGTGACGAAAAAATCGTCGCAATAGACCAACACATGGTCACCCCGACAGCCGCCTGCGTGAGCTGGTTGAACGTTATAGCGCTCAACCGCGCGCCGAACATCAGTCGGGTATCTTGGAGGTATGTGGGGGAGCTGTCCCCCGCAAAAGTCCACTGTAACCCTGCATAGGGATAACCCGCGGGGTGGATCTTGACACTGCGGTAGGCGCTGGCCAGGTCTATCTTTCCCATGTATCCGCCGCGTTGGAGGAGGGCAGCGGCCTCCTCCACGGTGGAGCAGCTGTAGCCGTCGCCTTCCGCGTAGTCGTTAAGGGCGCTGCCGTGCGGGCGGGAGACGTCGTGGATCAGACGGATCCCGCCCCCTTCCTTGGGTATAGCACCTAGAGCACTCGTGATGTGCGCGGGGCCGTTGCGGATTATGTAGCGGCCGTTGCTGATCTCCAGCCATATTTGCTTTTCTACCGCGTCCCGCGCATCCGGGCGCGTGGCCGAAGGGTGGTTGGGCTGTCGGGAGGGCCCGCCCGTCACGGGCGCACTGGTGACGCGGAAACCCTCCCGCACCCCGGCGATGATGCGCGCGCGGTCCGGGGTGTCGGGGGGGAGCAGCCTCTCCCAGGCGTCCGCGGGAGGGCGCCCCCCAGACAGCCCTATTCTTTCTTGACGTGCTCATATTTGCAGGGGGAGTATGGGCACTTTCCCGTGTTGGCGAACAGCCTGCATATGGTTTTGTCGGCGGCGGCGGTGCCTGCTGCGTCTGAGCGCCCTCCCCTGGCGTAGTGGTGGCCGGCGCCGGGGGTGCCCTGGGTTCCGCGCCCTTTTTGCATGGGGGGGGGGGGGCGCTGCCTGGGGACCAATAGCTGCATCTCCAGGTAGGTCGCCGCCGTGCCCCAGGCAGAGCCGTGCTCGGCCTGCACCTCCCGGTACTGAGTGTCATACTCGATCACCGACTGCCACTCAGATTTTGCCGCCAGGTTGTGGATGCTCGCGGTGTATGCGAGGTAGTATTCCACGTCCTCCCTTTGTACCTGGCCAAGCTGCAGGAGGTGCGCGAATAAACACTGGTTTGCGGCGCCCCACTCGCCCTGTGTGAGGTAAACACAGGCGCAACTGTGCTCCTCGGTTTTGAAGTGCACTTGCCCCGTGGGGGGTTCCAGCACCTGCAGATACTCTTTTCTCTTTTTTTGCGATCCTGTCGCGCACCGTGCGCGGCAGATAGTCTATGATACGGAGCGCTTTGTTGGACTTAGCTCGTATGGTGAGGCTATGCCGAGGGTCCGGGCCGGCGCCGTGTCGGCTCGGCTGGTCCGTGGGGGGTGGGGGAGGCGGTATGTAGCCGACTGCGCCCGAGGGGAGGGTTCGCTCGGGCGTCTCGACTGTCTCGCCCCTTGCCCGCCCCAGTACCTTGCTGGCTGCTGTTGATGACCACAGTTGGTCGAAAGCCACCCCCGCCTCCAATATAGCGTGGCGCTCCTGCCTGGCCTTTTCTTGGGTGTCGGCCACCGCTCGGTCGGTTTGGCCAGGGGTGGGCTGGCTGTCCTCCCCCGGGCTTGAGGGGGCGCTAGGCCTGAAATCCTCGTTGCCGATTCCGCTGAGCGCTACCCGGAGGAGGGCGCGCTGGCCGCGCGATATGTCGAGGGCCGCGAAATCCGACTTGTCCACCGCGCGAAGTGCGGCGATGGTGGTCACGTCCTCTTGTGCCATTACGCCGGTAGTTTTCCTGCTGAGCCCCGCTAGGGTGGCCCAGTCTAAAATCTGGAATTCGTCCTCTGCCATCAGGGCAGCAGCCAGGCTGGGGGAGGGACGAGGCATGCACATCCGAGCGGTTGCTGAGCAGCTTGGGATGCGTGGTGGCAAGGCGCGCGCGGCCAGAAGAGTGAGGGCAGTTAGGGGAGCCGGGAGGTGCCCCGGCTCGCTCCCCTCCCCCCCCCCCCACCCCCCTCCGCGGGTGGGGCGGGGGGGGGGGCGCGCCATTAGCCGATTGGATCGATTTCATCAGCGGCTAATCATAGCCTCACATATATATCCTCTTACCTGCACCCTGAGCTTTTCCTCCGCGGGCGTTTTCTTTCGCCGACCCCGGCAATGTGGGTCGGGTATCCTCCCCCCCCAGCTTATCTTAACGAGGCCGACAAGGTCATTAGTCCTGGGCTATCGCCCGGCGCGGCGACCTCCGTGTTGCGCATTTAAACCCCAACGGCGAGCCGTTGGGCATTTAAATCAGAATCTCCCTAAACCGACAACCTCCCTAAATGGACTATTTAACATCGGTCCCATGGTCGGTCGATTTAAAGAGGTTTTACTATACATATAATATACCAGATGCGGTGGCCAAATCTGTAGAGCGCAGGCTTCCTGTACAGAAGGTTGGAAGTTCGAAACCCAGCCGCGTCAAAGGAATGACTTAGAAAATTGATATTTGTCACTATATAGCTCGGCATTAGTGGGATAGGACAAGGACTGGTTAGCACAGTACTATCAGGATATTGTGGATGTGTGGGATATCAGGTCATGGTGCCAGCTACCTGGTTTCTCAGTGGGTCAGCACTATAAAGTTGCCATGAGAGCGGTATCACAAGTCGGTATCTGTCCTGATATGACCTTAGATAGTGTTATCACGTAAACACCAACACACAAACAAAACAATGTATGTATTGTTTGTTGTTATTGTTTTACGCCCTAGCAACAGCTAAGGTCATATCAGGACGGGACAATGTAAGAAAATTGTACATCAGTACTAATAAAATAATATAGCAAAATATGTGTATCTTTGTTATATATATTCTCATAACGAATTATATAGCAATGTTTTATATATATATATATATATATATATATATAATATTATATATATATATATATACAGTAAATCCCCTCTAAATCGCTCGACTTTGGGACCGACTTAAAGTGGTCAATTTAGGGAGGTGATCGGATTAGGGAGTTAGAATATGGTTGGCACCCAAATAAAGCGATCGATATAGGGGAGTGTTCGATCTGTGGAGGTGGTCGGTTAGAGAAGTTTTAATGTATGTATATATATATATATATATATATATATATATATATATATATATATATGTATATATATTTAGTCCCCCTCCCCCTGACCAGGCCCTGGGAAAAAAATACACAAAAATCATCCCAACTGTTCGCAATAAATAAAGTGGGGATGCCCTTTGTCCTGCCCCGAGTGCATCCGTTTACACACTGCCACCTGTCGGTGTGTTACATACTCGACGCGCGCCCCATAGCGGCATCTGTCAGGCCACCAATTCGCGCACTGTAGCGACTGTAGTGGCGCAGTGTACTCAGAGTCAGACCCGACTGCAGGGCCTCATTGTCCGCACGCAGCGCGGAGCTGACAGGTAGCGAGCGGCGAAATCCATTTGTATGAGAGTGATCATCGGCTTAGATCAATATCTACCGATGATTCATCAATAATGAACATGTGAGCATCATGTGCGGTTCCACTGGTTCCGCCTCCCTCGTCACCCCCCCCCCTACCTCCCACCCACACCTGATGTCGGCGTATTGTTATTATTATGGGTGTTCGCCACAGTGGCGCCATGCAAGCATAGCGGGCGTGCTTCTGATTTAAGCATGAGAGACAATTAAATGTTTAAAATTAAATGCATAAATAATTCAAATTCAGCGCTGACGCATTTGTGGACAATTGCTCTTAATTCACAGGATGTTTTTTGTTGTTACATTTGCCTAATTATGGCTATGTGTATAGAGAGAGGGAAGAGGATATGGCTCTTTTTAAAGTTGCACAATCCAATGCTCTGCTGTTCATTTGCATTCATATATTAGATTGCTCATTATCATCTACTTTGTTTGTGGTGTGTCTGATTATAAATGACCAACTTTACATATATTTAAAGTGAAAACATGCAGGGTTAATGCTAGGGTGAACACCAAACTGTTTGTGTTATATTTGGATAATTATGGATATGTGTACACAGGACAGAGGATACGACTGTCGTTAAAGGTGCACAATCCAATCCTTTGCAGTTTATTTTCATTCACATATTATATTGATTATTATCTGATGACTACCTTCGTTTGGGGGATGTTTTATTATGTATGAGCAACTTTATTAATATTTAAAATACAAACATGCATAGCTAAATTTAGTGTGCATACTAAACTGGTGGATAAAGGTTTGGTTTATTCGTGTTTGAGTATAAAGGCATACCATGAAACTACAATGAAAGATTAATGAGTGTGCAAGTGTTGCATGTTGGATATCAAACTTCTAATGCCAAGTACACACCTACCGTATAGGATTCGTGCACTAAAACTCGCGACTCGACCCGACCTGCTTAAACCTGAAAATGGGCCGATTCATTTTTCGAATCGCGAATTGCAATCGTAAGCTAGGTACACACCTACCGTTTTAGCCCTAAAAATGAGTTTTTAGTCGTGAATCGCAATCGGTAGGTGTGCTAGGGGAGTGCACACCTCACGACTTTTGGGCAGTTTTAGATCGTATATGGTAGGTGGGTGCGGAAAAACGGTAGGTGTGTACCTAGCATTAGTCAAATAGGTGTTTTGGGTTTTGAATGTTTTATCTTTTCATCGAACTGTGCAGCATTAAAGTTGCCTAGTCCGATGAAAACATAAAATCTTCAAAACCAAACGCACTTATCTAGATTTAATTCTACATATTCCACTTAGATATGGTGCACTTAATAAGCATTTGTTGCTGCATAGAACAAAGTAATAAGTCAATTCATTAGAACCTGTTACTACTGAAGTCTATGGTGTCAGAGTATTGGCAAGCTTGCCAAAATTAATTTGGCATGTTTTCACGTCAAATATTTCCAAAGTTAGCCATTTAAATTTAAAATTACTTCAAATTAACGTAATGTAGATTATAACGATCAGCATAATGTATTTATCTCAGAAAATGGCAGAAACTCAAAAGCATCGGACTATGCAACTTTAATATAATAGTGTATGATTCTAGTTCTGGGGAATGCCTTAATGTATTTGCTAAGGATTGGTTGCTTCTTGGAGTTTTACGTCCTAGCATCATCTATGATCATATGAGGACGGGCTTGCTCAGGAAGATTTTTAATTGGACCAGGGCCCGTATGCAGGAGTCGGTGATCGCGGCGTTTGGTGTTACAGCCTGATACCGTTTAGCTATCTCCGAGCCGGGGAATGTGGTCAAGCTGTATGCAGGAGCGCGTAACACTTTCATTATAGCTAAATGTGAAGTTATTTATAGATTTGGGAAATCCCTCGATTTGACAATATGAATAACACCGCCAATGCAGCGGTGGCGCTAATATCGGTTCGAATTTAGGGTTAAATTGATAAAATTTCACTTATTGCATATGTAATTCTGTTAAATATGATAGCATTGAATAGATTTGGGCCTAATATATTGCTGCCGATGTGGCGGCGGCAGCGGTCGGCAGTATGGATATCGACGTCCATGCGGCGGTGGCGGCGATCTGTTTACTTTACATTCGTCGATTCGAAAATATTAATATCGCCGCCGTTGTGGCAGCAGCATTAATCTCGCTTCGATTTTAGGGTTAATTTAATCAAATTTCACTATTTGACTATGTAACTCTGTTAAATGTGATAGCATTGAATAGATTTGGGCCTAATATATTGCCGCCGATGCGGCAGCGGCGGCGGCTGATGACAGTATGGATATCGATGTCCATGCGGCGGTGGCGGCGATTTATTTACTTTACATTTGTCGATTCGAAAATCTTAATATCGCCACCATTGCGGCGGCAGCATTAATCTCGCTTCGATTTTAGGTTTAATTTAATAAAATTTCACTATTTGACTATGTAACTCTGTTAAATATGATACATTGAATAGATTTGGGCCTAATATATTGCCGGCGATGCGGCGGCAGCGGCGGCGATGGACAGTATGGATATCGACACCCATGCGGCAGTGGCGATTTGTTTACTTTACATTTGTCGATTCGAAAATATTAATATCGCCGCTGATCCATATTTAATTATTGCGTATTTAATTCTGTCAAATATGATAGCATTGAATAGATTTGGGCCTAACCTAACACTAACTCTGCTGTAAACTAGCTATGTTTCTGGTTTACCTTAACCTAGTTTAAGCTTCTGGTGTTAGGCCTATCACTGACTTGTGCATGCCACTTTTCGCCGCTAAACGGGGATTCCCGCCAAACACCGTTTTGGCTCGCTATCACCGACTCCTGCATACGGGCCCAGTTGTCTTATGGTATTGGGTTATTTCAGTGGCTCTAGTCTTACTATTTGATGGAAGGGGGCGGGGAGTGTTGTTGGTGATTCAAACAATGTATTAGGTTGTTATACTACACTGTCTATCATTATAGATACAGTATAACCCCGTTAAACCAAACTTGAAGGGACCCTAGAAATTTGTTTGGATTAACCGATCATTCATTTAACTGAGCTTTGACTTTGACTTGGCTTTGGCAAAAACGAGGGTGCATTATGATGAGTCCAATTTGTTTTTTATGTATATGCAGTTTAACCCCATTAAACCAACCTCGATTAAATCAAACGATCGGTTAATCCAAACTTTTTTCGGCGACCTTGCAAAATACTACCATTTATCATATAAAAAAGTCTCAGATGACCTTAAAACCACATGAAAGTTTGGTCTAACTGTACCGGAAGTGGCCTGGGGCCGACAATTTTGTTTCGATTAACCGATATTTTGAATTAACGCGACTTTGGTTTAACCAACTTTTTTATATGATAAATGGTAGTATTTTGCCGGGCCACCGAAAAATGTTTGGATTAACCGATCGTTTGGGTTAACCGAGCTTGGTTTAACAGGGTTGTACTGTAATTACTTTGGGTTTTCGGATTCATTCTGTTCCAATAAGGTTTGTATATTAGCTTTGCCTTTGTTTGTTTGTCAGGGTTTTACATCCTAGTAATAGTTATAGTCATAACAGGAAGGGCACCGACCTCTGACACTACGTAGTCATGAATACTTTATAGTGCTGCTTAGCTGATAGCCAGGCCACTGGCACCAGAAGCCGATATCACTGAATATCCCATTCAGTCGCACTATCATGATATTTAGCTACACATTTCTTGCCCTATCCTAGTAACGCAGAGCACCGGGCTAGTTAGCGACAAGTAAAAATGTTGTTAGTCATTGGTATGATTTGATAGATGTGAACCCCTACCTTCTGCATGGGAAGCAATCGGTCTTAATCATACCGATTCTGTTGATTTTTATATATATTAATATTCATTTTACTAACAGTAACAGTAACAACCTTGACAAGTCCCTGTGTTAGAGATACTCAAACTTAGTAAAAGCAGAGTTGGTTTTATTTAACGACGCCTCCAGAGCACATTGATTGTCAGCTATTGGACGTCAAACATAAGGTCATTCTGACATATTTCTTTGGAGGAAGCCCTCTGCCACCACATAGGCTAGTCTTTCCAATAAGCAGCAATGAGTCTTTTATATGCCCTTTCCCACAGACAGGACAGCACATACCACAACTTTTGATGAACCAGTTGTGGACTACTGGTTGGAATGGAAAATAGCCCAAACTACAAATGTGTCCACTGAGTATGATCGATCAGATGATACACATCTTCACAGGTGGACACTGTACTGCCTGAGCTACGTCCCGCTCCTTGTGTTACAGATACTGAGCGGAATTATCACACTCTCCGATAAAACTTTTGATGGTGATGCCCTTTTCGTGTCTGTTGTACATTTCATGAAAGCTGCCTGCAAAAGTGTTGAAGTGCTGCTGGCTTTTGTAAGTTACCAGCGGCACTCTCTCATGGAGCAAATAGAGGTTTCACACCGGCAAGAACATGTCCAGACAGGCACAAGCCTATTTGTCCCTGCAGTGGCTGGTTCGGAGATGTTGGGAGTTCCATACATCAACCACCCTTGATGCTGCCATAGTGATAATGGTTTTCTGTTCAGGGTTTGCTCCCTTAGCCTTCGGTTCTGTCAAGAACCTGTACCACAAGGCAGTGGTTTACAACTCTGCAGGGCAGGGGCGTCAAACTCCCTGAGGTATTGCAATACCTGGTACCACACCATACCTTTTTGTGTAACACTATAGGTAATCGATTATGTAACTGTTTATAACGGCTTCACTGATATAGTGAAGATTCGGTTGCCCTTTGAACACGGCTTGCATGTCCACAACCTGCGACTGATCCCACTAGTCAGTAACGGATATGGTTGATACGCTGGGTAATAAGTGTGCTATTATTAGACAACTCAACACGCGTGACACTCAACAGGTGTCTTCCAAGTTACTGCCCGCCGGTGTCTGAGGAACGACAGGAGATGCGACCTGGCAGGTTCACATGCTTGTTGAGACTGAGAGTGTGGGGCGGTTGTCCCACCCAGCGCATTCCATCCCTGAAGGTGCGCCATTTGAAATCAGATTGAATCTATGGCTTTCAATACATGCTTGCGTACCTCCAACCCGGCGGTTGCGCAATAGGTAAGAGCGCAGGCATTCCCGTCCCATACTGAAGGTCGAGAGTTTGAATCTCGGCCGAGTATAATTTGATACTTGTTGCTACCTAGCCTGGTGTTCGGCATTACAAGGATGTAACAAGGACTGGTTAACTCAGTATCAGGATAGTGTGACTGAGTGGGAAATCGGTTCAGGATGCTGGTGGCCTGGTCTCCCTGCTATCTTGATACTGAGCAAACTACTCAAGGCGCAAGTTGGCCTTGTTTCCAACAAGTATGCAGTTTGTTTGATGGTAGTTGTTGTTTTATGTCCTATCAACATCTCAGGGCATCGGTTTGACTCGACCAGGGTTCGAAGCCGTGGTTTCGAATCCCATGATCTACCAAAACGGGAGACGGACACTCAACTCATTCGGCCGTCTTGTCTGGTCAACAAGAATGTCTTCTGCTTGGTTGTCCATCGGTGGGGACGATGACACTAAAGCAACTCTCATCATTTGTTGTGAACTTGTCGATGACTGATGAGTCCAATTTGTGCTCAGAATGTATGGTGGCATGTTAGACATGCATGGGTAGCTGCTGGCGGAGAGAGTCTGGTCGATGAAGGCGACGATCGTTTCCCTGCTGACACTTTTGTTTAGCTTGAGATATACAGTAAAACCATTCTAACCGACCACCTGCACACATCGACCACTCCCCTATATCGCTCGCTTTATTTGGGCCCCAACAATACCCTTGTTAGGATAGTCTAACTCCCTAAACCGACCACCTCCCTAAATGGACCACTTTAAAGTGGGTCCCATGATTGGTCGATTTAGAGAGGTTTTATTGTACATGTATATAAGACACATGAAGCTACTTGGTATGTTATTACAGTTCTAGATTGGATCTAGCTGGACTGCTGTTTGTTGTGGTGGTGGTAGTGGTGGTGGGTGGTGCTGATCCCCTGGACTGGAGTCTGTAGTGGTGGTGGTGGTGGTGGGTGGTGCTGATCCCCTGGACTGGATTCTGTAATGGTGGTGGTGGGTGGTGCTGAACCCCTGGACTGGAGTCTGTAGTGGTGGTGGTGGTGGTGGGTGGTGCTGACCCACGGGACTGCAGTCTGTAGTGGTGGTGGTGGGTGGTGCTAATACCCTTGACTGGAGTCTGGGTGGTGGGTGGTGCTGGTGGTGGTGGTGGGTCGTGCTGATCCCCTCGACCGGAGGCTGTAGTGGTGGTGGTGGTGGGTGGTGCTGATCCCCTGGACTGGAGTCTGTAGTGGTGATGGTAGTGGTGGTGGTGGTGGTGGTGGTGGGTGGTGCTGATGCCTCCTCCCCAGGTGGTACAAAGCTCCTTCCCTGTACATCTAACACTAACAGGCTGCTGCGTCCTTGCATCTTTCCCCCACACGAGGGCGCCGCCGGCTCCAGGACTTCTCCAGGACTTCTCCAGGGCGTTGTAGATACTAATAAGTGGCCGGTGCTCGGGCTGTGTCCGGCCCGGCCACACTGACCACTCCTGCACACTCTCATTACCGTAATGATCCGGGCACCTTTGATGGCGGCTATTCCCATGGCTAAATCACACCCGGGAGTAACGGATGCCTTCTCCGGGGCCTCGACATTTCCTCCCGTGTATGACCTTCGGATTCTTCTTATCTGCGGCCGGTGGAGGAGTCGACCGACACACAGGGAGAGGTTTAGCTACCAGCTCTGTGGGGATCCATTTGGGATGGGTGGGATGGGTGGGGATGGGTGGGGATCGGGGTGGGGTGGGTGGGTGGGAGCGGGAGTATATGCAGGAGCCGACAGCCTTTACGGTCAGTTTACAACCCATGGGCCGATGGCAAATATTCTCATATATATATATAAATATATAAATATATTTAGCTTTCCCTAATTATATTTATTCATATATATATGTATATATATGCCTGTATATATTCTATATAACTATATGTCTTCATTTATGCATTGCTATATATATATATATTTATCTATGGATAAATATATTCTGTGAAAGTTATATATATATATATATATATATATATATCAAATTACGCACAATATGAATATTTGTATTGTATTTGTTTTAAAATATCTCTAAGACATTCTTTATTATTATATATAACACTTTTGGTGCCACCAGACAGGGTGACCGAATGAGTAGAGCGTCCGTCTCCTGTTTTGGGAGACCATGATTTTATGGGTTCGACTCCTGGTCTAGTCAAACCAATGACTTAAAAATGTATACTTGTCACTTCCTAGCCTGGCGCTTGGCAGTATGTGCAATAGGATAGGTCAAGAACTGGCTGGCTTAGTGTCAGGATATCAGGTCATGGTGCTGGTGGCCTGGTGTCCCAGTTGGGCAGCACTATAAAGTCACCATGAGTGCGCATTGTTGCAAGTCGTTACACATCCTGATATGACCTTAGATGTTGCTAGGACATAAAACAACAAAAAACAAGCAAACAAAAACTGTTGGTGCCTTCAAGAATGCACAATTAGGTAATTTGATTTCAGCTGTACATGTACACAGCTATTTGACTGTTCACAATAGAACCACATTCCAATGATTTGGTATAGTGCTAGTTTTATTTGACCAATCCCATGGCAACCTGCATGAAAATACCAATTAGGTATGTGCAATTATGCGTTGTATAATTAATTATGCGAGTATTATTTAGGACGAAGGTGGGTATTATCTAAAATTAGGATAATACCTAATATATCATAAGAGCCACTGTTTAGGTTACCAACTAAGGGGAAATGCAAATGTAGCTGTACTTGTCAGCAACTGTCTTCATAAATTATATAGGTCACACAACTGGCCTCGGGTAGTGGTCAATGCACTCCCTTCGCATCTATGTTATCTTCTGCTGTCTTCTTTTGCTCCCTACCACCCTGTCTGGTGGAGTAATGCATTACATAACATCATCGGGTCCACCACTTTTCTTCTCTTTTTTTTGTAAAGTATCTGAATATGACATTTGTCAGCGCTGGAGCACTGGTCTTCCAGCCAGCTTACTATTGGAATTGACATTCTAAATAATCTAAGTTTGGTCAGTGCTGTATTAGACACAGCACCGATCCTGTAGAATTAAGGGAGTGGTTCCTGCTGTAGAATGTACAGCACCAGTCACCGCGGTTCATGCAAAAATGGGGAGCAGCACCGAGTAGAAGATGTATACTCAGGGCAACTCAAACAATCATTGTGCATTACATTTTTTCTCTTATAAAACAAGCTAAGTTTATAGTTGACAAGATATTTTGTCTGTCTTATATAATGTTCAATTTGTTTAAACAGATTGATAGTTGTCTGGGATGTTCGGTGTGTTGATGGTTTGTTCATGATGGTTAATGTGGTGGCAGGGGAGTGGGGCCCATTGGGGTGGGTGGTAGGGGGGAAAACCCACAGGAGAGCAAGCGAGGATGCCGGGGGTGGGAGTGGCAGGAGCTCAGGGCTTTGCTAGTAATTACTGCAGTAGTCGTTCAAGGGCCTGAATAACCAGGTGGGCTCTATATGCATTTTTGAAGGCAGTGTCCATTCGGCCGCGTGGAGGACAACAGCACGCACACACCAGTTTTGTGTTGCTGCTCACTACTTGTCGTTCAAATTTTGACTTAATAATAAACGGGTAGGGCCTTTTCATAAGCGCCAGCCAGAGCCATTCCAAACCGTGCCTTATCTTATCTCTAAACGTAGGAGTTAAATAATATATATTATAGATAGTTGTTACAGTTGCAGGCACACATACATATGCCTGTGCGCAGTGTGAATTTAGATTAATAATGCGGCGGATAATTCCCATGATTTTCTCTATGTAACTCTCTTCGGATTTGATATATATATATATATATATATATATATATATATATATATATATATATATATACAGTATAACCCTGTTAAACCAAACTTGAAGGGACCCTAGAAATTTGTTTGGATTAACCGATCATTGGTTTAACCGAGCTTAGACTTTGACTTTGACTTGACTTTGGCTACAACTTTGGTGTATTATGAATGTAATATACAATGTCTGTGGACACTATGATTAAAACTTTTATGCATATACAGTTTAACCCCATTAAACCAAGGTTAAATCAAACGATCGGTTAATCCAAACTTTTTTCAGCGACCCGTCAAAATACTACCATTTATCATATAAAAAAGTCCCAGATGACCTTAAAACCACATGAAAGTTTGGTTTAACTGTACCGGAAGTGGCCTGGGGCCGACAACTTTGTTTGGATTAACCGATACTTTAGATTAACCGACTTTGGTTTAACCAACTTTTTTATATGATAAATGGTAGTATTTTGCTGATTGCTTGGTTTAACTGAGCTTGGTGTAACGGGGTTGTACTGTGAATAGATGTGTATATAATTGATGGACCATTTAATAAGCATCTGTCTTAGAGCTGGCCACTTAATCTGCTGATCTGTCACATACCGCATTGTTAGTATGACTATTGTGTATATATCACAAGAGTTTCATCATGGAGGACCCCCATCTCTTGGCTGCCTACTTATACCCCAGTCACACGAGAGCATGAGTTTGCCACCAACCTCCTTACGCCCAAAAGCATCCCATTCGATACATTGATTCAAATACGTGGTCTGTGCCACGATGGCGTTGGGTCATCACCGCATCAGCGCCGGGGCGGCGCTGGGTTGGCGCCATAGCATCAACCACCTGGTGAGCATGACATTGCATATTTTGGTGCCGCTAGGTCGGCGCCAGGTCACCAACCACTTTTTAATGGCGCCGACCAAACTGGACAAAAGGAGGTTGCAAGTGCAGCACTTGCAACCTCCTTGCATCCAAAATTTCTGAAATGGACGCCGGGAGGTTGGCGTCCTCATGGTGCCAGCACTTAAGGAGGGCATAAGGAGGGTGCAATGAGGATGTTTTGACTTCGTGAATCGATCGTAAGCGAACGCAGGCCTCGTGTGACTGGGCTATCAACGTTGCATAATCCGATGCTTTTGAATTCCAGCCATATTTTTTAGATTAAAGACATTAGTTTGATTTTTATAACCTACATTACTATGGACCAACTTTCATTACACATGGCTAATTTTGAAAATATTTAAAGTGAAAATGCACCAAATTGATTGTGCTATCCACAGTGAAGTGCTCGGCCACATAGGCTTGCGGCTGAGACATGTTCGATTAGATTGATTTCAAACTGCATGATAGAAAAAGAATATTGTTGTGGAACTTGTGGGTAGCTATCAGAATTCCATTGTGCTATATACTGAACATTGTGTCTTCAACAAATGTTATTGTTAGCTTACCTTACTCTATATATATTCTTTGTGTAAATAATCCCGAATTAAAAAATGGCTGGAAGACCAGTGCTTCAGCGATGACAAAGGTCCTTATTCAATACAATAAACATATTTATTTAAAACAAAATGGCATGTCCAGCATTTCAGGTTGCACACGAACATTCGTTTCGCATATTTTCTCGTCAGATATCTCCAAACTTGAATGTGCATAGTTTAGTGAAAGCCTCAAGTTTTTCTAAACTAAGACACTTCGCTCGATTTCAGCCTACATATATCCACCTTCAATATTGATGTATTCATGAAGCACCTGCTGCTGCCTCGAAGGGAATAAATACTCAGTGAATTTAATAGAACATGTTAATGCTAAGATCTATTGTCTCCAGTATTTCGATGTGCACGCCAAAATCAATTTAGAAAGTTCTCACTTCAAAAACCTCCCCCCAGAAATAGCCGTTTATAATAAAAGTGACTTCAACTGAAAGTAAAGTAGATTTCAATGGCCATCCTAATCTATTGATGTCAACATATGGCTGAAAGTCAAAACTACTGGGTCATTGATTGGTTGTTGATATTTTATGTCCTGGCAATATCTAATGGTGCTGTCACATTACGACGCTACTCGCCGGCGTGCCGCCCATGCACAAAAAAGTCGAGAAACGTCAAACCTTATCGGTGTGGTGGGAAAAAGTTATACGTGAGCGCAATGTGTTGGTAGCATGCGGGCGATATTGTGGTAACGTGTATCGACGCATGAGAAAAAAAAAAAAAAGGTTTGGCTCACCATCCTGTTATGACCTTAGATGTTGCAAGGATGTAAAACAACAACAAACAAACAAAGCAACGAGCCTCACGCGCACGCAGGGTGTGCCTAGCATTCGCATAACGTTATTCCAGCTGGTTTTACGTATCTCGATGTGCCCCTAACGTCACCATAATGTTGGCACCTGCGCATTGTCGCACGTCGAAAGTTTTGTGCAAACACAAAACTTTGCCGATCCCCTGACGTGTGCCGCCGACCATCGCTGTCCATCAACGAATACCAACGCATGCCTAATGCGCACGTAACACTTCCTGACGTATCCCGATGTTCCGCCAAAAAATCACATACGTTGACGCGTGTTGGCAAGAAGTATCTTAATGTGACAGCACCATAAGGTAATATCAGGACGGATACCGACTTGTGACAGTTCGCACTCATGGCGACTTTATAGTGCTGCCCCACTGGGAGACCAGGCCAGCAGCACTATAGCCCGATATCCCATCCAATCACATTATCCTGACACTGAGCCAACCCATTCCATGTCCTATCTTAATAATGCCGAGTGCCTGGCTAGGAAGCAACAAGTATAAATTTGTAAGTCATTGGTTTGACTCAACCAGGGTTTGAACCCACGGGTTTGAATCCCAAGATCTACCAAATCGGGGGGGGGGGCTCAACTCATTCAGCCATCCCGTCTGGTAAAATAAAACCATAGGAATATGAAATTTTAACCCTGTGAAGTCAAAATTGCCATGTCGGATAAAATCTGTTTTAAAGTGTTTTGGTTTGGACAGCGTCATGCTTTCATCTATAGAAACCCTATGCCATCACCTCTGCCATTGCCAATTTGGATTTCCACTGCTGTGTATAACCTACAGCATCATCAAAGGCCAGTTGCTCTCTGTCTCATACTATGTCTATGTGGTGTGGGAAGTTAAAAAATCCCTTGAGTCTATCAACAAACTGTCTAACAGTGAAAACAAGACTATTCAGACTTATCCATGATAGGCAGTACAAATCTTCAAGAAAAAAAGAGAAACAGGACTGCGTGGAAGTGGCGGCTGCTGTCGGAGTAGTTGAGAACGCGCATGCGCATAGGTATTCGCGTGCGCATGCGCATCGCTCCGAGCCCTGCAGTTCAAACGCTGCTTAATTGTCAATCATGTGCGTGCCTGTGCGCCGCGAGATGGATGGAGGTAAATGACATCTTTTGATATCCTAACCTAAAGAAGTCGCGATTTATCCGAAGCAAATTGAGAAACTGGGGATAACCTTGTTGATATGGCCGGAACAAATTAGAAACAGGTTCTTACAGGGACCTCACCCTCACACCCCCTCCCTCCTCCCTCTCCCCCTTCCCTCCCTCTCCTCCGCCCGCCACCCCCCTCCCTCTCCCCCTCCGCCTCCCCCTTCCCTCCCTCTCCTCCACCTGTCCCCCTCCCCCTCCGTCTCCCGCTCCCCCTCCCTCTCCCCTTCCCCTCCCTCTCCTCCACCCGGCCCCCCCCCCCCTCCGTCTCCCGCTCACCCTCCCTCTCCCCTTCTCCCTCCCTCTCCTCCACCCGTCCCACTCCCCCTCCGTCTCCCGCTCTCCCCCCCTTCCCTCCCTCTCCTCGCCCCGTCACCACCTCCCTCCGTCTCCCCTTCCCCCTTCCCTCCCCTCTCCTCCGCCCGTCCCCCTCCCCCTCCTCTCCCGCTCCCCCTCCCTCTCTCCCCCTTCCCCTTTCCCTCCCTCTCTTCTTCCGCCCGGCACCCCTCCGTCTCCCGCGCTTCCCCTTTCACTTCCCTTCTCTTCCCCCCGTCACCCCTCCGTCTCCCGCTCTCCCCCTCCCCTCCCTCTCCTCCGCCTGTCCCCCTCCCCCGTGCCCCTCCACCTCCACCTCACCCTCACACCCCTCATCCACACACCCCCACACTCCGCCTCGGCGGAATAACGTTACAGCTACTGGGCGACTATTTTTTTTCTTCGTTTTACAAGAAGTGTAGAAGTTCTTATATAACTCCATTTATAATTTGATTTAAAATAACCATATATTCTATTCCGCCAATCGATTCACACCATAGTAATCGTCGGGTAGCATTACTGGACGATGCAAATGTTTTTTTTTTTATTGTGTCGGGATGCAGAGATATAGGGGATCCTGGTTACTCAGTGGCAATGTTTAAATTTAAAAAAAAAAAATTGTCCGATTGGTCGGTGAATGTTTAACTGATGTGGGCTGAGAATTGAGAAGGGCGATCAGAGCGTCCGCTTCCTTCTGATGTAGCGGAACGTGTAGCGTGTAGCTCTGGCAACATTTCCCAGCGGAATGCATGCCGCTAAATACCGGGCTGCGTCAAATCAAATTAAAGCTGACAGACACTTGGCGGGCGCTCACAAGAACCTACTGCCGCATTCCGCTCATGTCTGCCTTCGGCGGCACCAGGGTCGCTATGCATTCGCGTCACTGAGACGGGACTTTCGTATTTAACCGGCGAACACATTGGCATTGTTGTGCTTCATTAGTTTGGAATTGTAATTTTGTTTTGGTTTGGTTTGCGACTGCGTAGTGTTAGTAGTCCCTTGTATTAGTAGAAAACACTACGGCTTGGATGTAACGCGTGTGTGGCTCCACATGTGCCTGTGTGTGCCTGTGTGTGCCCGTGTGTCTGCCTGTGTGTGACTGTGTGCGTGTGTGTGCATGTGGGTGCATGTGTGTGCCCGTGTATGTCCGTGTGTGTCCGTGTGTGCCTATATGTGTCTGTGTGTGCCTATGTGTGCATAAGGTCGGTCGACTTAGAGGGGTTTTACTGTATATATATATATATATATATATATATATATATATATATATATGATGTATAACGCATTATACCGCTAAATGCTAAGGGAACATATATACTTTGCTACTTCCGCCATTGGCGCATTGCTGGAGTGCCTGACCCCCCCCCCCCCCTCGCTGTCGGGAGCTGTGTACGGGTGGTACGCGCCACACACACTGGAGGAATTGTATATGTGTATGTCTGTGCCTGTGCGTGGTTGTGTGTGCCTGTGGGCGCGTGTGGGTATACCTGCTTGCGTCTGGATGTGACATGTGTCAGTGCCCTTGCGCAAGCAGTGCCCATGCGCAAGCAGTGCCCACACCGCCGTTGCTGAGCCATGTCCGCACGCCACGCTGAGACACGTGGACTTGGTTGTTAATGGCAGAATCACTGAGGACTGGACGCATTTAGTCATCGTGCCAGATCAAAGCTCATCTGAATTTAACATTTGTAAAAAAAAAATGCATTAAAATAATAAACAGATATATATATATAAATAAAAGTGGATAACTAAGAGAATTTAAAAAAAAGTACTTTTCCCCCCAAGTCGGTTGCAAATCATTTACTAGAGTTTGTAACAACTAACATGACATCCCCCATCCCCTTTTCTCTCCTCTCTCCTCTCTCCTCTCTCCTCTCTCTTCTCGCCTCTCGCCTCTCTCCACTCTCCACTCTCCTCTCTACTATCTCATCTCTCATCTCTCTTCCCTCCTCTCGCCTCTCTCCTCTCCGCTCTCCTGAATGCTCGCTCGTCTCTCCTCTCTCCTCTCTCCTATCTCCTCTCTCCTCTCTCCTCTCTCCTCTCTCCTCTCTCCTCTCTCCTCGCTCCTCTCTCCTCTCTCCTCTCTCCTCACTCCTCACTACTCTATCTTCTCTCCTCTCTCCAGTCTTCTCTCTCCGATCGCCCCTCTCCTCTCTCCTCTCTCCTCTCTCCTCACTCCTCTCTCCCCTCTCCTCTTTCCTCCCTCCTCTCCTCCTTCCTCTCTTCCCTCTCCTCTCCCACTCTTCCCTGGTCATCCCACCCATATCCAACCCTATTCCGAGGCAAACAACATCCTGGGCTCCACAAGGTTCACGAGTATTTGTTCGAGTGGTCTTACTCAAATATATGTTAGCGTATCCATTCGGGTTAATTAATAGTTAGTTATGCAATGTCATGTTTCTATTAGTGTATAAGCCCACACAGTAGTGTCTTTATTTCAAACAACATGGCTCTTTATCAAATAAATCTGATCAATGTAATACCTTAGTTCGCTATTCTGGTCGGGCACTCAGGTGTATATAAATACATGGCTGTGCTTAGCTATTGGATAGTATAGTAGAACCTAGATACTACTGAGCATTTTGGTACACAACAGCAGCAACAGCAAAGAACGCCATGACTGGAACCAGACTTGCTTAATGAATACTGAGTGATACAACTGTGGATGGATAACAGTTAGTCACTGTCTAATGCTACACCTGCAAGCGCGAGTAGTGAAAGGTGGGTGAGGGGAAAAGAGAATGTGGATGGGCAGAGGCTGTGGGAGGGGGCGAGTGGGGAGAGGTGGAGGATGTGGAATGGGGCGACGGGAGATGTGAAGGATGGAGGTGGGGAGGTGGGAGGAGTGGGATGGGACAGAAAAAGGGGGACTGTGAGAGTGTGGTTTGGGGGGCGGGGAGGGGGGCGAGGGGAGCTGTGGCAGAACGAGGGTGAGTGGAGACTGCGAGAGAGGTCGATAGGAGACAGGGAGACTGTGGGGTGTGGAGGGGGGGGAGAGATGCAGGCTGTCCGATCGGTTGAGTAGAGGGGGAAGTGGGAGGGAGGACAGGGTGGGTGGAGAGGTGGGGAGAGAGGGTGGGGGGGGAGAGGAGAGTGTGGGAGGGACGACAGGAGATGGAAGAGAATGTGGAAAGGGTGGGGGAAAGGGAATAGAATCGCGGGGGCGGGAGAAAGTGTGGAGGATGGGGAGGAAAGGTTGCAACTGTGGCAAGAGGCCGGGGTCGGGAAGGGGGATGGGGGCCTTTGGAAGAGGTGTGAGGGGCGACAAATGAGATGTCGCGGGAGTGGGATGGGGCATTGGAAAAGTGTGTGTGTGTGGGGGGGGGGGGGGCAGCTGTGGGGTGAAGCTAAGGAACACCGGGAAACTGTGGGAAGGGCGCGGTACGGGTCGGGTGGTGGGGGGGCGGGGGGGGGGGGGGGGGGCTGGGAGGGTGAGGGGGTCGAGTGGATGTTGAGGGAGTGGGTGGGAGAGAGACGGAAGTGGGCAGTGGGACGGGGCAGGAGGGGGCAGGAGGGGGCAGGAGGGAGTGGTCAAGGCATTGACGCGGTATAATGTTTGGTTGGTTGATTGTTGGAGGTTTACCTTCTGGCAACATCTAAGGTCATATCAGGACAGATACCGATGTATGACAGTGTATACTTATGGCAAATATATAGTGCTGTCCTACTGGGAAATCAGGCTACCAGCACCATGACCCGATATCCCATTCAATCACATTACTCTGACACTGAGCTAACCAGTCCTTGCCCTATTTTATCTATGCCGAGCACCAAGCTAGGAAGCAACAAGTATCAATTTGGGAAGTCATTGATTTGACTCGACTGGGAATCGAACTCCCTACCTTCCCCACAGGAAGCCTGCGCTCTACCGATTCGGGTATGTGGAGGAATTGGGGGAGTATCAGTACATAGTGTTGGCCTGTGGGTGTGTGGGTGTAGGCATGTGTGTCTGCTTTACTGGGTTAAGGGTCCATATGGGGCCTTGAAAGTCTTGAAACTTCATTTGCCCCATTTAAAGGCCTTGCCAAGCCTTGAATTTAACACATTGAGGCTAATTAGTCTTGAAAAGCCTTGAATCCCATTAACCTGTCCCCACTCTTTTAAATTAGTCCGGAATCGCCATTTGTCAAACGATAACCCAACATGTCTACACCCAATAAAACGCAAATACTCGCATAAATTCCTATCAAAATCAACCTTGAAAAGCCTTAATATAGCCTTGAATTCCATATCTCCACATGTCTACGGAAGCTGTTAGTTTAAAACACACACACACACTGAAGAAATCAAGACCCGTACCGATATGCCTTGAGAAGCCGGCAAAGATGAGTAATGGGCGTGGTGTGTGACCGGCAGATCGGTTGGTTATTATATCTGCCACTAGATGGCGCTGGGAAAGTGAAAAGGGCGGCACACAAGAGGAGCGGCGTGTGTGTTTATGTGCGCGGCATGGAAACGCTCAGAGGTGTATTAGATAAAAGGGAGGCCGGGACTGTCTTGTCATGGGGAATGGCTTATGTTGCTTGGGGAGGAGGCTCTGAAGTCTCGCCCCGCAAGTCACGTGCAAAATGCCCCTTCCATAATGGTTATCAACCGCTCTGCTAAGCGCCACCAGACGGCGCGGCGCATCTCTTTAGGGCTGGATCTGCGAAGGACTGCATTATGGTTGATGTTGGGGAGGGTGGGTGATGAGGGAGGATGGAAAGGGGGGGGGGGGGGAGGAGGGGAGCATTGACAATTAGCTTTATTCTGCTAGTGTTCAAAGCAGACATTTTGTTTCATTGCCAGTCAGTCCCCTCTTTCCACACACACACACACAAACACAGAAAATAGGTGTGAAAAATAGTACATTGATCATAATTTGAAGATATAAATCACTGCTTATTTGTATTTTCTAAAAGTGTACGGTGTGTATCCTCCCCCAGTAACCACCACCTTGAACGCGTATGTTTTTTTGTGTGTTTTTTTTTGGGAGGGGGGGGCTATAAAGTTGATAATTGTGAATCGCCCCTTGGTGAAATCTAGTCTGCCATTGCAGAGTATATGTATGGGTCAGCCTCACGAAAATGGGCCAATTGGAGGAAGTTGTCGGCGTTGATCATTGGATGTCGGCGTCGATCGGTATAATTATGGTTTAGCATTGACAGAGGTGTTGGAACGTCCTTAAATTTATCCTGAATGTAAAGGTCGAGAAAATACAACAACCTTATTTGTTTCTAGGGAGACTATGCACTACACTTTAAGAATTGCGACGCCGACATCTTCAATTGACCACCGATTGGCCCATTTTCGTGAGGCTGACTCGTATATATATATGTGTGTGTATAAACTACCGAGCGAGTGGAGTGTCAAGCCCCGCGCAGGAGGTGAGCGGTGCATGGCGGTGTTGCAGTTTCCGCGGCACACCAGTTTGCGAGGGACACATACATTCAAATGCATTGTCAATGGTTGTGAGCAAATCTTCATACAGTTAAAGTCAAATATCTCTCAAATTACACCACCTAGAAGCAACCCACTTGGAACACATATAGAAAACATATTCAATGAATAGATTATATTAAATTTATAAGGTTAGGCTTCTGCACTTCTATTAATTTTGAACAAAACTAATGTTTTGCACTGCGCATACCGTCAAACTCAAGACATTTTCAATGGTTGTGAGCAATCTTCATTCAGAAAATACAGAAAAACGATGTGTCCCTCGCAAACTGATGTGCCGTGGAAACTGCAACACCGGGACACCCCACGCGCGTGGGTGGGGTAGGGGGTGGGGGCACTGATCTTATTACACGAGATAACGGCCTTATCAATATCCGTATATATATATCTATATCCATATATAATCACATATATGTTTTAATGTGTATGTTTGTACGTATTTTATCATCTATACATGTTTGTAAGCGTGCATGGATGTATGTTTGCATGTGCGTATGCTACATATATATATATATTTAATTTTTTTAATATATATCTATATGTATTTATATATATATATCTATATGTATCTATATGTATATCTGTCTATCTATATGTATATCTGTCTATCTATATGTATATATATCTATATGTATATATTTATATCTATATGTATATATATATACATATGGATGTGGTGAATCTACACGATTTAATGTATGTATTTGTGAACAACTTGAAAAGAAATAATGCTAGTTACATACTTTTTACTCTCCTATTTACTATTGTTCAATGACAGTGGTCCTTATGCGGGTTCTTTCCTGGTCGAGCTGATTACAAACATATTTGCTAGTTACTTACGTTATACTCTCCTATTTACTATTGTTCAATGACAGTGGTCCTTATCCGGGTTGTCTCCTCGTCGAGCTGATTACAAACATATTTCATTCGGTCGACTTGCCGGGTGGGTCTCCCCGCTACATAATCGGTAATGTCCAGCATATATGCGGAGTGGGTTGCAGATGCCGTGTATATTTCACACATTGCATAATCTATCCATTAGGCGGCGGAGAAGAGAGAGAGTAGTGGAAATCAGGCTTTTGCGCATGCCATCTAAATATTTGATTGGTTGGGTGTTGGAGTTTTACATCCTGGTAACATCTAATGGCCGGTGCACACCTACCGTTTACGATTCGCGCACTAAAACTCGCGACTCGACCCGACCCGCTTAAAACTGAAAACGGGCCGATTCGTTTTTCGAATCGCGAATCGCAATCGTAAACGGCCGCTTTTAGCACTAAAAACTGAGTTTTATGCGCGAATCGCAATCGGTAGGTGTGCGCGGGGGGCGCACACCTAGCGATTTTTGTGCGCGAAACGGGAGGTGTGCGCGCACAAACGGGGCACAAACGGTAGGTGTGCACCGGCCATAACTAAGGTCATATCAGGATGGGTACCGACTTGTGACAGTGTACACTCATGGTGACTTTATAGTGATGTCCCACTGGGAAATCAGACCACTGTCACCATAACCCACTCAGTCACATTATCCTGACACTAACTACTAACCAGTCCTTGCCTATATGACGAGCGCCAGGCTAGGAAGTGACAATTATCAATTTCATAAGTCATTGGTTTGACTCGACCGAGAACCGAACTCCCGATCTCCCGCATGCGAGGCCCGCGCTCTACTGATTCGGCCACCGCGCCAGCTGCCATCTAATGACAACAAGCAAAGAAAACCTAATTACCCCCCCCCCCCGGGTAAAACATACCGTACAATGTCGTGCCTTGCTTTCGGATAAACTCGAAATGGTTACGGTTGACGATGTCCGTGATTTAAACAAATATATTCCATATGTTCTTTATTGGTGTATATTAGTCACATTTAAAAAGAAGGGACCCCCATTTCTTTCATACAGATATACTGGGCGCGGTGGCCGAATCGGTAGAGCACAGGCCTTGTGTGCGGAAGATCATGAGTTTGTGAGTTTGCGAGTTTCATTCCCAGTCGAGTCAAACCAATGAGTTAAAAATTTATACTTGTCACTTCCTAGCCTGGTGCTCGGCATTATTAGGATAGGGCAAGGACTGGTTAGCGTGGTGTCAGGATAATGTGACTGAGTGGGATATCGGGTCATGGTGCCGGCGGCCTGGTTTCCCGGGGGGCAGCACTATAAAATCGCCATAAGTGCATACTCTCACAAGTCGGTATATGTCCTGATATGACCTTAGATGTTGCTAGGATGTAAAACAACAACAAACAATTCATACGGATATACTTTGCCGACGTATCTACATCGCAAATTAATCCATGAGTGCCCAACTTTGGAATGAATAATAGACAGTTTACTTACTTCCAACCCTGTCGTTGGACAGTAATTATAATTGTGGAGATTAGATTACAGCATATGGCAGGTTTAATCAAGTTTAATCTTCTCTCAGGGTGATATATTTTATATATAGACCTACCTGCCTACATACATTCACCCATACATACACCATCATAAATATCCATATATGCAAACACACGTGATACATGTACATGTCCACGTTTATAATTATACATCCATACATACAAACGTACATACAGACATCCATACACACATACATCACATACATGCATGCATGCATACACACATGCAGACATATGCCCTACATATACCAGACACTCGTTTCATGATTGATAGCCAATTTCAAATTACTCTATCTTTAAGCTGTCTCTAGAAGTAGAATATGCAGGGTGAGGTACAACCTTCGTGTTGTTGGCGGATCTTGTCAGCTACCATTGGCGCCGAACATTACTCAGTGAAGGGGCTGTCACATTACGACGCATCGCGACAATGTACGCCGATGTATGTGATTTTTGCCAGCTACATCGGGATACATCATTATGTGTTACGCGTGCATTACTCGTTGGTATATATCAATGTACGTCGACGTTCGTCGAGATACGACGTCACACCTCAGGGGGTCAACAAAGTTTTGTGTATGCACAAAACTTTCGACGTACGACAACGTTTGACAACATCTGGATTTTCTGTCAGCCATACGTTATGTATATGTTAGGCTATGTCGATGTACGTTAGACAAACATTGTTCACTATGTTGCACTATGTTGACCTACATTAAAGTTGTTCACAAATACATCCATTTAGCTCTCTGCTGTGAGAGTTGCGTCCATGAGTCGATCTTAATGTCTCTCAGCGAAGATACCGTCAGCATAAATCGAGTGTTTTTCACCCGGAAGCACGTTAGCCACACGTTGGTCATACGTTGGCCAAATGCTATGTATATGTTATCCATACGCCCAACTTTTGCCCCTTGCGCCGAAAAGTTCAAAACTTCTGGACATAAAAAGGTGATTTCACGCGTTGGCCGCACGCTTGTGAGATGCATCGTAATGTGACAGGGCCTTGAAACACAGACGGCCTGGCGTTCTGTTTGACATGCTAACAGTCTATTGCCGCTTCCGTTCTGCTACAATGAATGCATTTGTTGTTTCAAACATGCACAGAGAAAACCAAGCCAACAACAAAGACCAGGGGCCGTATGCATGGGCTGGTGCTATGCACTGCCAGTGCTACATGCTAGCGCTGGGGTAGCTATCACCGGCTATCACCGGCTTGGTGAATTCGGTCAAGCTGTATGCTCCGATGCCCAAACCGGTGGGGATAGCAAACCGTGTAGTTATTTATAGATTTGGGAAATCCCTCTGAGCCTGTTCCCGGTGAGCACCGCTATTTCACAATATCGCCGCCGGTCTGGCAGTGGCGGCATTAATATTGCTTCGATTATTGGTGTAATTTGACCAAAATTTGGCGGTGGCGTTAATATCGGTTTGATTTCTGGTTTAATTTGGCCAAATTTCACTTTTTTTGTATGTCATTCTGTTAAATAAAATTGTTCAAAGTAAGGCCAAAATCAAAGCGATATTCGCCACCGCCGCATCGGCAGCCATTTGTTTTGTTTAGATTCGACAGTATGAATATCGCCACTGATGTAGCGGTGGTGTTAATATCGAACACCGCGAGTGGAGTTGATTTGGGGATTAATTTGACCAAATTTCACTTTTTTACTATGTTATTCTTTTAAATATGATAGCATTGAATAGATTTGGGCCTTATCGGTACCTAACACCGCCGTTAACCCTGATATGAAAGCAGGGTAGCTCAGCCTAGGCTACGGTCGGCGGCTAGCACTGGCACTGCTTCTTGCATGCGGATTCTCCACCATTAGCCATGTGGTGCCCGCCAAAACTTGGTTAGGGCGCTATCACCGCCCCATGCATACGGCCCCAGATGTTTTGCTTGCTGGCCACCATGTGTGTGTGTTAGGAGCTGGGGGGCAAGGTGGTTGGTTGTTAGAGTTTTACATCCGGGCAACATCTATGGTCATATCAGGACGGCAAGGTGATTGATGCTCAACAGATTTTTTAGGAGCTGTGGGGCAAGGTGATTGGTTGTTGGAGTTTTGCGTCCTGGCAACATCTAAGGTCATATCAGCACGTCGAGGTGATTGATACTCAACAGATTTGTTAGGAGCTTTGGGGCGAGGTGATTGGTTGCTGGAGTTTTGCGTACTGGCAGCATCTAAGGTCATGTCAGGACGATGAGGTGATCAATGCGCAACATATTTTTAGGAGATGTGGGGCGAGGTGATTGGTTGTTGGAGTGTTACGTCCTGACAACTTCTAAGGTTATATTATGACGTAGTGGTATTGAGGCTTAACAGATTCATTCAATGGTAAAGTTACGCAATCCAACGTTTTTAGAGTTTCTCCCGCGTCTGTCTCTGGATTTGGTAGATCGTGGGATTGGAACCCATGGGTTGAAATCCTGGTTGAGTAAAAGCAATGACGTCAAATTTGATACTTGTTGCTTCCTTGCTTGGCGCTCAGCATTATTAGGGTAGGGCAGGGACTGGCTGGCTCAGTGTCCGAATAATGTGACTGAGTGGGATATTAGGGCATCATGCTGGTGACCTGTTCTGCCAGTGGGGAAGCACTATAAAGTTGCAATGAGTGTGCACTGTCACAAAATCGGTACCCATCCTGATATGATCTTAGACGTTACCAGGAAGTGAATCTCCAACAACCAACTAACAACCTGTATTTTAAGTGCAAATTAGCTTAATTCATTTTAGCGTTCACATCGAAATGCTGGACTAAATAGGGGTCAACACTGATGGGTTCTAACTTCTAGTACATTGTATTATTATTCCCTCTATCCTACAACAAAGGTTTAAAGCTGCATAGACTGATGAACCATAACATTTTCAAAACCATCAAAAATTATCTAGCTTTGATTTTGCATGGCAAACTTAGAATACTGATGCCCTTACCAGACATTTCTCACCACATGTAAGAGGAAAATGAGGCCGTTTAATAGAAGCCGTTGGTGCAGAATCCTATGGTGTCAGACTATTGATGTGCTTGCCAAACTTACTTTTGCATATTTGCACTTCAAATCTCTCAAAAGTTAGCCAGTTAGATTAAAAGCTACCTCAAACTGAAGTATGTTAGATTACAACAACCAACCTGCTATTACTCCTCCATTGCTAAATTTATTTCTGAAAATAACAGAAACTCAAAAGCATTGGACTATGCAACTTTATGGTCGGTGCACACCTACCGTTTACGATTCGCGCACTAAAACTCGCGACTCGACCCGACCTGCTTAAAACTGAAAACGGGCCGATTCGTTTTTCGAATCGCGAATCGCAATCGTAAACGGCCGCTTTTAGCACTAAAAACTGAGTTTTATGCACGAATCGAAATCGGTAGGTGTGCGCGGGGGGCGCACACCTAGCGATTTTTGGGCAGTTTTAGATCGTATATGGTAGGTGGGTGCGGAAAAACGGTAGGTGTGCACCGGCCATTACTGAGGACCACAGTATCCCAGTCGTATATGTAAGATCAAATATAAGTAAATGGTTTGGTTTCGAAAGGTTTATTGTTTTTATCGAACGATGCAGCCTTAAACAAGTTAAAGAAAGTTGGTATCTGGATGGGGCATGTGCGCTTAATGTTCAACCAGATATACCACTACACTCCACACTGGCATAGTCAGATACAGTCCAACCCCATTAAACCAAGCTTGATTAAACCAAACGATCGGTTAATCCACACTTTTTACGGCGGCCTGACAAAATACTACCATTTATCATATAAAAAATGTGGTTAAACCAAAGTTGGTTAATCCAAATCACTGGTTAATCCACACAAAATTGTCACGCCCCAGGCTATTTCGGGTACAGTTAAACCAAACTTTCATGTCGTTATAAGGTCATCTAAGACCCCACCAACTTTTTTACTTGATAAATAGTAGTATTTTGCCGGGCCGCCGAAAAGAATTTAGATTAACCGATCATTTGGTTTTAATCGAGCTTGGTTTAACGGGGTTATACTGTATATACATAAAAATAATGGTAAAAGTGTCCACATACATTGTATATTACATTCATAATGCACCCACGTTTTTGACCAAGTGAAGTCAAGGTCAAAGCCAAAGCTCGGTTAAACCAATGATCGGTTAATCCAAACATACTTCTAGGGTCCCTTCAAGTGTGGTTTAACGGGCTTGTACTGTAGTGCATTTTGGTTCCACATCTCTACTACACTCCACACTCTCATAGTCATAGTATGTTTGGTTCTAGGGCGGATGGGTATGTGTACTAATAGTAATAATGGTGCGGGTATTCTTTACACTACAATATTAATCACCCAGGCGCTTCACTCATGCAGCAGGGTGGGTGGGTAATTTTAAAAGTTGGAGGTCATGTATTTGTAGTGAACATGATGCACTCCCGAACACTCCCGCCCGATACGGGACACATAGTAGGTGTGTGTGTGTGTCTGTGTGTGTCTGTGTGTGGCGGGATGCCCTGGGGACCGGGGGGTGAGAGTGGGGTAGCACGGGGGGTGAGAGTGGGCGGGGGGGGGGGGTTGTGCAGTGTGGAGAGATGACGTTAGTGAGTAGGGTCGGGAGTCCAATTGATGTTGACATATCGTGGCTGCAAGGCGCCCGTAATGCTTGTCATATGTTGCCTGCAATTGGAGTAACACATCCATCGTGCAGGCCTGGGGGGACGGGGAGCGGGGAGCGGGAGGTGGGTGGTGGAAGAGTGGAGGGGAAGGGGGGGGGGGGAGAGAAGGGCCAGCGGAGGTGGGTGGTGGAAGAGGGAGGGGGAGCGGGGAAGAGAGGAGGGGGGGGGGGGGGGGCGGGAGGGCGAAGTGGGAGAGAGAAAGGCGGAAGGGGAGAGAGGGGACGGAAGGGAAGAGGGGGGGAACGGGGTAAGGAGAGGAGAGGGGAGGGGAGATGGAGGGGGAAGAGAGACAGGGGACAAGGGAGAGAAAGGGGAACGGGTTGAGGAGAAGGACACAGGGGAGAAGCGGATAGGGGAGGAGAAGAGGGAAAGAGGTGGGAAGAGAAGGGGGAGAGGATGGAGAGGGACGGGGGGTGGGGGGGGGGGGGAGCGCCCGTAGGGGAGGACGGAGGTGAGAAAGAGGAAAAGAGGAGGGAGAATGGAGAGAGAGTGGAAGGGAGCGGGGATGAGATGAGGGGAGTGAGGGGGATTGAGAGTAGCGGGGCGGGAGAGAGGGTAAGGGAGAAGGAGGGGAAATGAGTGGGTCGGAGGGGGGAAAGGAGAGGGGAGGGGATGTCAATGTTCTACCGCTAAGGGATGTCAATGTTCTACCGCTAAATCACAACCACCCAGCCGGACCCCCCCCCCCCCCCCCGTCCCAACTCCTTCCACCCCCCCCCCCCCCCCCCCACCCACTGGTTCCCACTGCCTTCCCTGCCCCCTGCGTCCTTCCGTCCACCTCCCCTCCCCTCCGCTCCGTCATCGCCTGCTCCTTTACAACCACCACCTCCCTCCCACCCTCCCCCCTCAGTACCCCCTCCCCCCCCCCACCCACCCACACCTTCCTTCCAGACAGCGTCCACCCGTTGCCGGCGCCGCCAGCGTCCTGGTATCCATTTCCGGCCTTCCGCCACCTGCCTCACTCGAAGCCATCGTCAGCACCATTCTCGCCAACACCACTTCCTTCACCATCATTTACCTCAAAGCCACCACGTTCACGGCTCTACACACATTCACACACACTCAGCATGATATATTTGTTATCCGTGTCACCACTACCACACCCTCCATCACCATTACCGTCACCATCACCGTCACCACCATCACTACCATCACCATCACCATTACCACCACCATCACCGTCACCGTTACCGTCACCACAACCCACTACCTTCACACCACCACCATCACCACCACCACTGTCACCACCACCATACCAGCACAGACCACCATCACCACCACCTTCACCACCCACCATCACCACCACCACCACCACCACCATCACCCAGCACCCCCACACCACCAGCACCATCAGCAGCACCACCTCCCTTCACCACCTCACCACCACCACCACCGTCACCACCACCATACCAATACCCACCACCTTCACCACCTTCACCACCACCACCCACCACCTCCACCACCTCCACACCACCACCGCCTCCACACCACCACCACCACCATACCACCACCCACCACTTTCACCACCACCTTCACCACCCACCGTCACCACCACCAACACCACTACCATTACACCACCCCCACACCACCAGCACCATCACCATCAACACCACCTCTGTCACCACCACCATACCAGCACCCACCACCATCACCAACACCTTCACCACCCCCCCCCCCCACCATTACACCACCCCCACCAGCACCATCATCATCATCACCTCACTTCACCATTCACCACCACCACCATCACGACCACCACCCACCACCACACCACCACCACTCATTACACCACCACTATACCACCACCACACCACCACCCACCACCTTCACCACCACCTTCACCACCCACCAGCACCACCACCAGCACCACTACCATTACACCCCACACCACCAGCACCACTACCATTACTCCCGCCCACCACCAGCACCATCACCATCACCCCCCTCCCCACCATTCACCACTCACCACCACCACCACCGTAACCACCACCATACCACCACCATCACCACCTACCACCACCACCTTTACCATCATCACGACCACCCACCGCCACACCACCACCACTCATGACACCACCACCACACCACCACCACACCACCACTACACCATCATCACACCTGTCACTTGTGATATTCCTCTCATATTACAAACGCACCAATTAAATCCTACGTATCTCCAATAGTAGTTCAACAACAGCAACAGCAGTGCAAACCAACCCCAGTAACAGACAACTATGTCCCTGCACCGTATTCTCAGTCAACACCATCGTCATCGCCCCCCCCCCCCACCTCCCCACCCACCCATACCTTCGCTTGCAATCATTCCTCCCCTACGACATCAGCAATTCCTCTTCCGGACCCACCCACCCTGATATTATCGCAAATGCTTCCAGGACATAACACCCCAAACAAACCTATCACCCACAAACCTGACACTCCCATGCAGCTCCGAAAACTGACCCAGGGGAGTCATCCCATCAACACCACGAAGAAAATAACCTCATGCAATGGTTCTGTCTGCAGGACTTCGCTATTGAAATAGTTATTTTTAACCTCTTTTTCAGTTTTTCGGTTTGATCATAATTGACAATTTCCAGGCAGGGAAAACCCGGCGTTGGGGATTGGGGTGCAGCAGAGTAAGTGAGTGAGTGAATATGTGAATATGTGAATATGTGAATATATGAATATATGAATATATGAATATGTGAACATGTGAACATGTGAACATGTGAACATGTGAACATGTGAACATGTGAACATGTGAACATGTGAACATGTGAACATGTGAACATGTGAATTTGTGATATGTGAAGATGGGAAGATGGGAATATGCGAAGATGTGAATATGTTCACATGTGAATATGTGAATATGTAAACATGTGAAGATGTGAACATGTGACATTTTAAGATGTGAATATGTGAGTCGGTGATTGAATGGGCACAGGGCCCGGATAATATGACTCAGTAGGATGTATGGTATCATGGGGCGGGCAGCATCAGCTGCATCCTATAGAGGGTGCAGTATTTATGAAGTAACCATTAGTTTGTGCAGTCATAAGTCAGCAGTCATATGTTTAAGACCTCAGATGTTGTTAGGATGTAAAGCGTCAACCACTCACTTACACCAACGTGGTCTATGGTAGTCCATATGACCCACCTGACTCCTGTGATGACCTTGTCCCACAGGGTGAGTGTAGCTAAGAAAACCAACATGTAGCTAACATGACCAACATGGCCAACACAATCAGTGTAGCTGACATGACCTACATGGTCAGTGTAGCTAACATGACCACATGGTTAGTGTAGGTAACCAACATGGTTAGTGTAGGTAACATGACCAACATGGTTAGTGTAGGTACCATGACCAACATGGTTAATGTAGCTAACATTACCCACATGGTCAGTGTAGTTGACATGATCAACATGGTTAGTGTAGCTAACATTACCAACATGGTTAGTGTAGCTAACATTACCAACATGGTTAGTGAGCTAACATTACCCGCATGGTTAGTGTAGTTAACATTACCCACATGGTTAGTGTAGGTAACATTATCCACATGGTTAGTGTAGTTAACATTACCCGCATGGTTAGTGTAGCTAACATTACCCACATGGTTAGTGTAGTTAACATTACCCACATGGTTAGTGCAGCTAACATTACCCGCATGGTTAGTGTAGCTAACATTACCCACATGGTTAGTGTAGTTAACATTACCTGCATGGTTAGTGTAGCTAACATTACCCGCATGGTTAGTGTAGTTAACATTACCTGCATGGTTAGTGTAGCTAACATTACCCGCATGGTTAGTGTAGCTAACATTACCCACATGGTTAGTGTAGCTAACATTACCACATGGTTAGTGTAGCTAACATAACCCACATGATTAGTGTAGTTAACATTACCCACATGGTTAGTGTAGCTAACATTACCCGCATGGTTAGTGTAGCTAACATTACCCACATGATTAGTGTAGCTAACATTACCCACATGGTTAGTGTAGCTAACATTACCCACATGATTAGTGTAGTTAACATTACCCACATGGTTAGTGTAGTTAACATTACCCACATGGTTAGTGTAGCTAACATTACCCACATGGTTAGTGTAGCTAACATTACCCACATGGTTAGTGTAGCTAACATTACCCACATGGTTAGTGTAGCTAACATTACCCACATGGTTAGTGTAGGTAACATGACCCACATGGTCTGTGTAGCTAACATGACCCAAATGGTCAGTGTAGTTGACATGATCAACATGGTCAGTGTAGCTGACATGACCCACATCATCAGTGTAGCTAACATCACCCACATCGTCAGTGTAGCTGACATAACTAACATGGCCAGTGTAGTTGACATGATCAACATGGTCAGTGTAGCTGAAATCTCCAACATGGTATGTATAGCTAACATGACCCACATGACCCAAATGGCCAGTGTAGCTAACATGATCAACATGGTCAGTCAAACTGAGATCTCCAACATGGTAAGTATAGCTAACATGACCCACATGACCCAAATGGTCAGTGTAGCTAACATGTCCCACATGACCCACACGGTGAGTGTAGCTAGCACACATGACCAACATGGCCGACATGTCACCCTGTTCAGAGGGCGCCTGTCACTGCCATCTGTTGTGTCGGCTGGTTATGACTTCCGGATGTTCCTGGCAGGCCGTGAAACTTGTCCTCAGGCCTGGGCGGGCTGAAGTTACAGGTCTATGGTTTCGTGACTCTTACAGCCAGAGGCAGTCTGGGTTGGTACACGAAGGGATCAAGTCCGCCTAACACTCCGCGATAATGTCACTTGAACCTTGCCCCAAAGTAGAACAAGTCACGAAACAACTTTGAATAGCTTTGCCGATGATTTGTTCAGTTTAGTTTGTTTGATGATGTAAAGGATGCGGATACTTAATCAACGAATGTTAAAAATAAAAATTATATAATGATAATTTAGGATACTATGATGTGATCTACCTCTATCGTCTTCGCAATATTATTAAGATATTGTCGTTTCAGTTTAACAATCTGTCTCAAGATTCATAGACATAATGCTGATATTTGAAATGTAAAGTTATATCCGAATTGCACCAAAGGTTTGCGAATATTGTAGCCGCCAGTAACTCGGATGGACATATGATATATACACATATATGTATATCATATGTCCGTATATACATTTCTACATATACACATATATACATAAAAATGTATTTATTTACATACATATACATCAGTTCATGTATACAAACATCAGTACATGTATATTTACATAGACACACACATATATGTATATATATATATACATACATTAAAACCTCTCTAAATCGACTGACCTTAGGACCGACTTTTATTGGTCCATTTCGGGAGGTGGTTGGTTTAGGGGGTTAGAACATGGTTAAAATGGTATTGTTGGGGCCAACTAACGCGATCGACATAGGGGAGGTGGTCGGTTAGGGAGGTTTTACAGTATATACATCTAGATATACTTCCTGTCCCTGGCAACACAGCACATTTCCAATGCTACTGTCTTAATCTCTCTATTGTCCAACAACACCAAATTCGTACCCATATTACTTGAATGCTGTCACAATATTGTAGACAAAATTCAGTTGGTTTGTGATATTTCTTCCAATACACTGAATATGTCCATTAAAAAAGTATTATACTGAAAACCTGAGGATGGTTTTCATACTATTTCTCCTCACCTACAATAGCATATCAAAGGGGCTGCGGTTATTTGCATATATACATATACATAACAATACCAGTTATACATCATATCCATATCGTTGTTTTATGTAAGATTCCAACGGCAAGATTCTACTTCTTATATAGTAATTGTAAAGCCAAGAAGTGCCTGGTACAACAGTTGTAGGAATAGGAAATGATGCGTGCGAAAAGTCCAGTGTAGTCTTACTAATATTATTTCTCATTTCCCCTTATCCTTAGCATATGACATCAGTTGATTAATTTAACTAGAATGTGCTATAGTTGAAGCCTTCGATTTTTAAATGAACTGAATCGTCATTCGTAATGCCCCTTGCAATGACATTTTATTGGTTTGGCCATTTGGGAAATTTATATTTTACTTTGCAAGTAGTCGCATTTTATCAACACAGATAGTGAACTAAACAGAAATAATAGTATTTTAAATAATGTAATTGTAAGGACGGGACAGGCGAATGTTGTGACATTCTTTTGCGGGACCTTTCATATTTTTACGATTTAGGATTTGACTTAGAGTAACATCTCTCCCTGGTAGGTTTAGGAAGTCACATCTCTAGTTGAAGCTGAGTAGGCTGCATCAGGCTGTGGCTAGGTCATATTGATGTGTCTTGTGTGTGTAATGTGTGTGTGGTGTGTTTGTTGCGTGTGTGTCTTTAGAAATGTGAGTTGGAGAGCTGTTCTCGGATGGGGTAGTGTTAGGGATTTTCAGCCGGGTAGAGTTGTTGTCATGAGACCCCGTGGATATCCTCAGATTCCCCACACACATACACAAAGAAACACCCCACCACACACATGCACACACATACACACATGCACACACATACACACACTCACATACATCCACACCAGAAAACACCCCACCACACACGTACACGCGCACACAGACGTACATATACACATACACATACACACACACTCACATACATCCAGGGTTCGAACTCACGATCCCACGGTCTACCAACACGGGAGACGGATGAGTTAGAGCATCCATCTCTCGTGTTGGTAGACCATGGGATCGTGAGTTCGAACCCATGTCGAGTCAAACCAATGAATTCAAAATTGATACCTGTCGCTTCCTAGCCAGGTGCTCGGCATTATTAGGATAGGGCAGGGACTGGCTAGCTCAGTGTCAGGATAATGTGACTGAGTGGGATATCAGGTCATGGTGCTGGTGGCCTGGTCTCCCAGTGGGGCAGCAGTATAAAGTCACCAGGGGTGTGCACTGTCACAAGTCGGTACCCGTCCTGATATGACCCTAGATGTTGCTGGGATGTAAAACAACAACAAACAAACAACAAACACATACATCCATATCAAAAAGAATAAACGAAACATGTGTCATCTCATCTCTCACTCTATGAACTCCACTAAATTTGTTGGAAATAGTGGTTGCCTTGGTGTTCCAACCAATGTGAGGTGGCATTATTAATGTCCATTGCAAGCGTTGTTTCTATTACAGTATTAGAAGGCATGTTATTTAATGAATGACCAGCTGATCCGGGCTGTCACTGACTGCTCGGGCCGTCCTGATCTGACCTTACATGTTGCCAGGACGTAAAACTCCAACAACTAACCAAGCTGACTGCTCACTAACGGTTCACTGATGACTCACTGATGTTTCACTGACGGTTTACTGAGGGATCACTAATGTCTCATTGACAGCCCGCTGACAGTGACAGCCTACTGACGACTCACTAATGGCTCATTAACAGCCCACTGATGGACCACTGACGGCTCACTGACAGCCAACTGACCGCCCACTGACAGCTCGCTGACCGCCAACTGATGGCCTAGCTCACTGACGGCCCACTGACAGCTCACTAACAACCCACTGACGGCCTATTGACGGCTCACTGACAGCCCATTGACGGCTCACTGACAGCCGACTGACGGCTCACTGACAACTCACTGACATCCCACTGACACCCCACTGACAGCCCACTGACAGCCCACTGACAGCCCACTGACAGCCCACTGACATCCCACTGACAGCCCACTGGCAGCTCACTGACAACCTACAGACAGCCCCCTGACGGCCTACTGACGCCTACTGACGGTCCACTGGCGGCCCATGCACAGCCCACTGACGGCCCACTGATCGATCAATGACCATTCCACCCTACACCACCTCGCCCTGTCTCCATGCCGCCCTGTCCCCCTGTCCCCTTGCCGCCCTGTCACCTGTCGCCCTGTCGTCGGACCCGGTCGGTACCGGGCGACTGCTGGTACTGGGCCGTAATAAGTTCAAGGTTTAGCGACTCGCCTTTCCGGTCATGTGACGGGGCCTGCGCCTCGCCGGGTTCTCATTGGTTCCGGCCTCACGTGTGTCGTCAATCATGTGTCGTTAGGCGCCCACCGGATGTGTCTTGTGGCGACGGCGTTCTGGGTAAAACAGATCCACCCGCCTCTGCACGATATGCCCATGTCCCTAACATAGGGACAGCTGCAGGGAAAACATGCCGAGTTCCTTTTGGTGTGCACGTAGAAATGTTAGGTACTTTGAGGCTTTAGGAGGGACTTAGTAATATAGTATCTCTTCTACTAATTCTAGGCAGCAATCAATGTTGAAGGGAAAACATGCTGGATTCCTTTTGGGGTGTGCACATAGAAATGGTGGGCACCATACCACTTCAGCAGTGACTTAGTAATCTAGTATTCCTTCTGTTCTCCTGAGCAATAAATGTTGTGGGGAAAACATGCTGCATTCCTTTTGGGGTGTGCACAGAGAAATGTTTGGCACCATACCACTTCAGCAATGACTTAGTAATATAGTATTCCTTCTGTTCTCGGGAGCAATAAATGTTGAGGGGAAAACATGCTGAATTCCTTTTGGGGTGTGCACATAGAAATGTTAGGCACCATCAGGCTTCAGCACTGAGTTAGGATTCCTTTTCCTTAATTCTAGGCTGCAATACATGTTTAATCAATGCGGAAGTATCTAAGTTGGATCTGTAGGATCAAATATAGGTGATTGTTTTGATTTAGAAAATGTTGTGCTTTCGGCTGACTATGCAGATGTAGACTTATGCTATGAAAGTGGATGTAAAGTTAACTACAGTAAAACCGCTTTAACCGACCACCTACACAGGTCGACCACGCCCCTATATCAAATGCTTTATTTGGGTCCAAAATGATCGTCCATACAATACCATTGTAACAATAAAAGAAAACTCCCTAAACCTACCATCTCCCGAAATGGACCAGTTAAACTAGGTTCCACCGTCGGTCGATTTAGAGAGGTTCTACTGTAGTTCAGTATGTGATGAGGTGGGAGGTGGTGTAGTTTGAGGAGGTTGGGGAGGTTGGGGAGGGGGGATTTAAGGGGGGGGGGGGGGTTCTTAGGTGATAGGGGCAGAGATGTAGGCCTATATCACAAACCCAGTCTCGGCGAGTATCAACAATGCGGTCGGTGGGTAACTCAGGCCGGAGTCGGGGGTCACGTGATCAGGTGGCCATCTGACCTGCAGGGGGCGCCCCGGTGCCATATTCACACGCCGCAGACATGCTCAGATAGCCACGAGCGCCGGCTTAACCAATCACGGCCTTCGTCGTAACAAGGCGGCGGCGACGCGACCAATCAGCGCTGGCGTTACTAATACTCAGCATGTGGGGCGCATGTGGGGCGCCCCCTCACGGCGGTGGTTTCCTGCCCTCTGGAGTCGTATTTCTAGGAATGATAAAACCCTGGGTCAGTCACGGGGCGCGCCCGTTCGTCAAGCTGGGAATTGTTATTGTGGCTGACGTGTTTCCTACTAGAAGAACAACCCAAACAACACCCAAGTGTTTAGGGCCTGTGTGGCAGGCCTTTCAAAGGACCAGCCATGAAATATAAACAAATGAACAACGTGGCCATACCCACCACTCCCACGTGTTAGTTCCTTCAGAAGGCGTCTAAACATAATGTTGTGGATGTCGGTGGTTCGATTCCCCGTGCCCCCATCTCTGCCAATTTGGATTTCCACCGCTGTGTATAACTTACAGCACCATCAAAGGCCAGTTGCTCTCATACCATGTCTATGTGGTGTCGGAGGTTAAACATCCCTTGGGTAGGTAAAAGTGTAGGCTCAGGCTTTCTATCAACAAACTGTCTAATGGTGAAAACAAGCCTATTCAGGCTTATCCATAAATCTTCAACAACAAAAAACAAAAAATAAATGTTCTGCCTTCCCTCCTCCTCCCCTCCTTCCTCTCCTAATCCTATGTTATCTCAGAAGCAATTCTGTGGAAAATTGATTATTTGCCCAAGTAGATTTTTAGGTTTTTTTAAAGCCAGTGTAGCCTTGGGCAATAGACCTTGAAGCTTGTATACTTTGGAAATGTGGTGGGATGAAATCGTGTTACATGTATGTGTGTTTGTGTGTATGGAGGGGAGGGGGGGGGGGCTATCCGCAGCTGTTGGGTCGGTAAATTTTCATAGTCTGATGAAATCAAATCATTTTCGAATTCAATGCACGTAGCTTGATTTGTTGCTACATATCCAACTTAGATAAGGTGTGTTTGGTCAGCATGTATTGCTGGATCGAAGGATTGACAAGAAAATGTAGTAGAATGTGTCATTGCTAAGTCCAGGCATACATGCATGCAACATTAACTTGTTTTAACTTCAAACATCTGGAAAAGGGCAATCGCTTAAAATAATCCCGACCCACCCAGTGGGGAGGCTAAAGACTAAAGCTAAGATTCCTTCTACGCGGTATGCGGTGTGCGGCATGCGGCATGCGGTATGCGGTATGCGAATGGGAAGATTCCTTCTACGCGGTATGCGGCATGTGGCATGCAGCACACGACTGGCTATATTTAACAAATAAAAATATACAAGTATACTCCATACTGCACTGTATATGACCTAATCTGGCATTTATATCTATGTACCTCTTGGTACGTCACATGGGGGTTCCTACCTTTATAATTACCAAATTATAGATAAGTATTCAAATTGTTGTGGCTATGGTAGCATTTTTACCAACCTGAACCCCCACCAGCACAACTACCATATGTTTCCCCTCCCCACCCCTGTGTGTGACCGTTCCGCAATGATCAGTCACCTCTCCTAGTCTAAAACTAATGGACAAGTGCGACTGAGGTTTCTATTCGCATAACGCGTGCCGTATGCCATTCGCATTCGCATACCGTGTGTAAGGGATATAGCCCATTGACTTCAAGGCGTTTCGATTTTTTTTGGCATTCGCATTCGCATACTGCATACCGCGTGTAAGGAATCTTAGCTTAAAGCTAGGATTCCTTACACACGGTATGCGGCATGCGGCATGCGGCATGCGGCGTGCGGCGTGATTACGGGATGGGTCCTTTCACCCACAAACACACCCACACCCACACACAGTGTCAGGTTTCCTCACCACTGTTCTCTATGGCAAACGCAGCAGCATTCGCATTCGCATGCCGCACCGATCGCTACATGGACCGATTCAGTATTCGCATGCCGCATGCCGCATGCCGCATACCGCCTGTAAGGAATCACCCACATTGACTTAGATGCTTTTCGATTTTTTGCCGCATTCGCATTCGCATTCGAATACCGCATACCGCGTGTAAGGAATCCTAGCTTAAGACGTGTATATATACATAAACAATACTCGTACTCATAGAGGTGAAAAATGAAATCACCAAAGTTTAGCAAACAGGAACGGGCCATCGTTTGTATACCTGTGTTGAATCGTAACCAAAATCCAGCAAACGGAAACGGAAATAGCTCATCGAACTTCGGTACGCAGCAAACAAGGTGGACGACAGCGATTAGTTAATAACATACTCGTGTTGATAAATAAATAAATAAATAATTCTCCGGGCATTTAGCGGGGGTCGGTCATATTAGTTGCTTCAAAGTAAAGTCTCATATTACAAAGATTATACTGTCCTAATATATTTATTTACAATTATGGAAGAAGTCCATCGAACTAGGCAACTTTAATCGAGTCTATTAGAGTCTATAGCCCCGTTTACACGGGCGATTTAAAACGTTTCATATGAACCCACTTGCCTAGATCGACTCACATTTGGCGTGTAGACGTGGTTCTGTGGCGTTTTAGGGCTGAATCACTTCATATGAAACGTTTCATCTAGACCACCTCGCGAGGTAGTATAGATGAAGCGTTTCAGCTGGTTCCCGGCAGTGTTAGGGCCCGATTAGGCCGAAATCTACTGAATGCGATCATATTTAACAGAATTTCATACTCAAATAATTAAATTTAATTAAATTAACCTTAAATTCCAAGCGATATTATCGTAGCAGCTACATCTGAGTCGAATCGACGAGTGTAAACTAAACACATAGCAGTGCTCACCGGCTACAGGCGCACCACAGGCTGCTGGTTCCCGGCGCCAAAACACTTTTAAAACTCTGTCCGTGTAAACGCACCTCAAAAACGCATCATATAAATCGCCTTGTCTAGAACGTTTCACAATTCCCCGTGTAAACACGGCTTATGTACCACCACCACCCCACCCCCCGACACACACACATACACACACATACCCACCCTCTCAACGCTCGGACATCAAATGGAAAGTAAGCAGTTTTCGGTAGATATTTTATTTTGGTTAAATTTGCCGGCTAGAACTAAAACTTCCCACTACAGAGCCTCACAGAACCCGGATGTGCTTCTCACTCCTCCAGCTACAGCAGGAGCTGCTGTCGTCACACTGGAGTTTGTTTGGAACAACTGTCTGCGTTATAAACACGGGATGGTGGGTGGGTGGTAGCAGTGGTGGGGGTAGGAGGTTGGGGGATGGGAGGAGGAGCAGCCCCCCCCCCCACCTTCCGAGTGCACCCAGGCTACGTGTGCGCATGCGCTGGTTAATGCAGCTAAGGGTTGGTGTCGGGGATCTGGGAGGACTGTGGAGGATGGAGGAATTGGACCACCGGGAGGAACCTCTCAGGGACTCTGAGAGCTGCCTCTAAAACTCCCCCTGGTGTCAAACACTGGGCCGTCACACCGGCGCTGGGCACGGCGTAGTAAATTTGCACAAAGGCCATGGTTTTGAGTTTCTAGGCTATTTTTGTTTTAAAGTTTGATAAATATATTGTGTTGATCAACACTTTGAAAAAAAGAGTAAAGCTTGTTTTATTTAACAATGCCGCTAGAGCGCGTTGATTTTCATATCAAACATGACGTCAAACATGTGGTCATTCTGACATATTTCTTTTGAGGAAACCCGCTACCGCCACATAGGCTACTCCTTCCGATAAGCAGCAAGGAGTCTTTTATATACACTTTCCCCCAGACACTTTGAATGAATCTTTTTTTTTTAAAGATCAATATATTACGTTGATCGCTACTTTCAAGAAACTTTGATTAATATAAGTGGCTACCTTCGATATGAAACTGAGAAGTTACATACCGAAATGTTGGAATTGCACAGGCAAGTTTTATTTAAAGTTGCATAGTCCGATGCTTTTGAGTTTCACTCATTTTCTGAGATAAATATATTAGATTGATCGCTATAACCTACCTCACTTTACCTTGAAGTGACTTATATTTTAAATGGCTAACCTCGGAGATATTTGAAGTACAACCATGCAAAGTTAATTTTGGCAAGCACGCCAAAACTCAGACACCATAGGCTTATGCAGTAACAGCGTCTAATAAATCGCCCCAGTATTCCCTTCAATGTGGTGACAAATGTTTAATAGGTGCACCCGCATCCAAATTAGATATATAGAATCAAATCTAGATAATTGTCTTGATTTGAAAATTTAGATATTTTCATCGGACTATGCAGCTTTAGCCACACACATGTAGTAACTAAATGGCTTCCCCAATGGGTGATCTTCCAGCCGAGCAACTAATAATATATTCTATTAAAATGATTTAGTAATAAATTCCCTTCTTTGCAGCAGCAAATGCTTAGAGTTGCCATTGGGTTCATGGCATCGACCAGCTCCACAGATCCACCACTCCCCTATATCGATCACTTTATTTGGGTCTCAACAATACCATTGTAACCATATTCTAACTCCATAAACCGACCACCTCCCGAAATGGACCTTTTAAAGTCGGTCCCAAGGTCGGTCGATTTAGAGAGGTTTTACTATATATATATATAAGTATATATATATATAAAGTTAGGCTACACTCTAGAACATGAGACAAACATAAGTATGGGTTGATCAGTTTAATACTAGACCTTGGCTAGGATAATTGCCTAGCCGGTTACAAGTTTGAAAACCCGGTGCAAATTGGCTGAGCAGTGAATCGCAGAGCACCAACACGCGGTGGCGCTGCAGTAGCGCCTTGAGGGATCAATCAATTCGGGTTGTGATAAGCCAATATACATAATAATCGTCATTAAATACCCTACACCTTACTGGGCAGTAATAATCAGCACAATAATGAGGATAGGCCGCTCCGCCTTTTTATACAATGATAATAATTATCCTGCCTATATATATATATATATAATAGATTATAATATAATACATACGGGAGGTCCGCTAACGTGGATATATTATATATATATATATACATATGTCCACTTTAGTGCATCTCCCGCCACTTTAGCTACTCTCACCGCTAGATATTAATCTAGTTGATAGTGATGGTCCCCGTGGGAATCGACAATTCTTGTGTTTTCCTTCAAGGACTACACGGATGCTTATTCTCACGTATTGTAAGCCTCGTATCTCTAATGACTGCTAATCGAGCCGTGTTGTTTGTTTATCTTATCACGACTCCACCCTCCGCCCCCACACCGACCCACATACTAAATTGACACAAGTGTTGATAAAACAATATTTTAGCGCCAAAGGTGCCTGCCATTTGGCTTATCTGTTGTGGGCCACAGCTGTTCCAGAGTAGCACATGGGTATCTATAGACTACATCACCATCCAGCGGCGCGGTGCATTGTGGGATGTGTCAAATCAAAACAAACCCGCGAGAAGCACATGGGTACATGCTAATACACTGGGTGCAGTTATGAAATGTGCTAGTTTCAGCTCATCTCAGCTCTTGTTTGAAACATAGAGTACTAACTAAAAAAAATATATAATAAATTAAGATCATCATCATCATGCTGTCAGTCGCGATGCGACAAAGACTGCTTTCATTACTTGACTGCCGCTCTCCATTTAGCTCTCTGCTGTGAGAGTTGCATCCATGAGTCGGTCTTAATATCTCTCAGCTTCAGGTTTCTCTTGATGGTATCCTTGAACCGGAGACGAGGGCGCCCTCTCTTTCTGTAACCAGAAGACAGTTGAGAATAGAGGATCTGCTTTGGTAGCCTGTCTGATGACATCCTCATGAGGTGTCCAGTCCACCGGAGATTCTTTTTGATCAGAAGATCTTCCATAGAGGGCAGCCCCGTCCGTTCGAGTATTTCCTTATTTGTCACTTTGTCCTTCCAGGTTATCCTCATGATTGAACGCAGATGTCGCATCATGAAGGCATGCAGCTTTTTCACCTGTCGTCTGTACACTGTCCAGGCCTCGGTTCCGTATAGTAGGGTGGATAGCACGATTGCACAGTAGATCTTGCCTTTGACCCGAATGGACACATGGTGCTTGTTTCCATCAACCATGATCTCCTCCTCTCGGGTTCTTGTAGAGTAGGGTTGGTACAGCACCTCCGTCTTCTAGATGTTAATCTTCAGGCCGAACTTCTTTGATGCAAAGCATCCAATATTTTCTGGATCTCTTCAGCAGAGTGGGCAACGAGTGCACTGTCATCTGCGAATAGTACCTCTCCCACCAGTATCTGAGTAGTCTTGGTCTTCGCTCTGAAGACATTGAATAGGTCAGCACTCTGTCTGGACTGTATATAGATGCCATCCCCCATGTCTCGGAAAGCCTCATCGAGCATTGCTATTAGGAAGATGGAGAAGAGTGTGGGGGCCAGTACACAACCTTGCCTGACCCCATTGGTAACACCGAATAATTCCGAGACTTCCCCTCCAACACTAACCTTCGCCATCGTTCCTGTTTGTAGAGCCTCGATCATAGTTGTGAACTTCTCTGGGCATCCATACTTCCTCAGTAGCTGCCATAGCCCGGTCCTCCCGACTGTATCAAATGCCTTAGTGAAATCGACAAATACCATGTACAGTGGTCGGTCCTGTTCAATGCACTTTTCTTGTAGCTGTCGGAGACAAAATAGAAGATATTAATCTTTTATCCAGCATTGCATTTACATAAATATAATCAGCACATCTTATGCCATGTGCATTTAGATTTAGACAAATCTGGGCAGGGCACTCAGAGTAGTGTTAGAGCCATAGCGAGAGTCAGTTTTACTTATTTTATTCAAGTTTTTATTTATATCCTATGGTTAATGATATATGTAGAAATCAAAAATGAGTAGGGTTAATCAGATATTGGTTATAATTTCTTTGAAACATTTTGTTGTTGACACATTTGACATTTTAATATTTAGAACAAGAATTACTTATGGCTAATCAATGGTGATGTAAACATCAGCCTGTAAAGTGACTGAAATTGTATGTTTCTTAGCTCAAAATGCTTAATTATGGACAGTTGTGTCTTAAACATATTCATTATATTATTATATTGCGTCCTTCCATCCATGTTTGTGCCAAATTGTTATGTATTTTGATTAATTTTGAATGAAATCATGTTGATTGACAGCTTTCTGTGGCCACCATCTTGTTTTATTTGCATTGTCACGCAGTTCCTCAACTGGTTATCCACGGCAAGCATAGATCAATACTGTGCACTGAAATCATGGCACCCACAGCTTGTTTACAATAGATTCCTACCAAAGCCCACCGGGCACGGTGGCCAAATCGGTAGAGCACATGCCTCGCGTACGGAAGATTGGGAGTTCGTGAGTTTGGTTCCCGGTCGAGTCAAACCAATGACTTAAAAATTGATACTTGTCGCTTCCTAGCCTGGTGCTCCAAAGAACTCCAAAGAAAAGAGAATTACACTACTACAATGAACTTAATACACTTATCTAATCAAATCTTATGACATAAACCCAAAGTCATCTGATTTTGCAAGTACAGTAAAACCTCTCTAACCGACCACCTTTCACATATCGACCACTCCCCTATATCGATCACTTTATTTGGGTCCCAAAAGATCGCCTATACAATACCATTGATGAAAAAATATTTTTAAATCCTTTCTAAACCAAACGCCTTCCTAAATGGGCCATTTAAAGTCGGTCACATAGTCGGTCGATTTACAGAGGTTTTAAGCTACTGCACTGTATATGGCCTAATATGGCATGTATATCCATGTAACTCTTGGTACTGCACATGGAGGTTCCTACCTTTATAATTACCAAATTATAGATAAGTATTCATATTTTTGTGGCTCTGGTAGCATTTTTACCAACCCGAACCCCCACCACCACCACTACTGCACTTGGTGTAGATACAGGGCTAAAGACTATCAGTCGCCTCCTCCAGCCTTATATCAATGGACAAATGCGACTGATGCTTTTCTATTCACACCACCCTGTCCCGGCTGTCCGTAATTATCAGTCGCCTCCTCCAGCCTTATATCAATGGACAAATGCGACTGATGCTAATCTATTCGCACCCCCGTGTCGCATGCCGCATGCCGGACCGTTCGCTACAGGGACCGATCGAGTTGTCGCATTCGCATTCGCATTCGCATTCGCATACCGTATGTAAGGGTTGCAGCCCATTGACTTCAAGGCGTTTCGATTTTTTGCCGCATTCGCATTCGCATTCGCAGATCGCATACCGCGTGTAAGGAATCTCAGCTTTACTGTATAAGGTTGGGGGAGGAGTTATACTAGATGAACTCAGATCATTACTAATCATGTGTCGGCCTATTTTCAATTAACTCACAGGAAATTTCACATCAAGCGATACAAGTACAAAAGTAAAAATCACCAATAAAATGCATTGTACCAATATTAGGATGCGTAATGAGAATGGGCACTGCAGAATGAGTCCCTGCTACTAGTGGTAGTGTTTTCTGTGTGTCTATGGTGTTCGGGGCCTCTTCTGGGTGTTTCATGTGCAGCAATGACCGACATCAATAGCAGTTTAGCATTTCCATCGACAAATGCAACAAGGTTCTACAAACATGACATCAGAATCTAAAAAATGCATTGTTTAATTAGTACCACTAGGAGGTATGTTACAGGGAAATAGCAAGCAGTGTTATTTAACATAATAGAGGTTAATTGTCTTAGTGTTCTCTATGCAAAATAATCGTGGCCGGTAGTAATATGGTCTCTTCTCTTATCCTTCTCCTCCCTCTCTCGATATATATAGTAGATATGATTTATTTATAATATATTTAGATAATTTAAATAATATATCTACAATATATGATAAATTATATATTCTATACATATTATCAATTATAAATATTATATATATTATATATATTATATATATTGTGTATATTATATATATATTATATATTATATATATTATATATATTATATGTATTATATATATTATATATATTATATATATTATATATTGTAAATCATATAAATTATATATTATAAATTATATATATTATATACAGTAAAACCTCCCTACCGACCACATCCACAGATTGACCAGTCCCCTATATCGATCGCTTTATTTGGGTCCCAACAATACCATTGTAATCATATTCTAACTCCATAAACCGACCACCTCCCTAAATGGACCACTTAAAGTCGGTCCCAAGGTAGGTCGATCTAGAGAGGTTTTACTATATATAGACTAAAACCTCTCTAAATCGACCGACTATGGGCCCGACTTTAAATGTTCCATTTAAGGAGTTGGTCGGTTTAGGGAGTTTTTTTCCCCATCATTACAATGGTTTTGTATGGGTAATCATCTGAGACCCAAATAAAGAGATTGATATAGGGGAGTGGTCGATCTGTGGAGGTGGTGAGTTAGAAATGTTTTACTGATGATGTGCATGAGTTTACAGGATGAGCTGAATCAGAGCGCTAGCTTCATGAACAAAGAGAATAGACTCTCTGTAAATACAGTTAATATAGCTCTAGACCAGACTTAACTATAGCTATTAATATTATTATGTATGTTCTCTATTTTTTTCGGACGGGGGAGGGAGGGGGAGGGTGGGTAATAAACTGGCTCTCTGTAAATTCAGCCCGTGTTCCCAGGATTATAGTGTTGTTATTGCGGGTATTATTGGGATTGCTTCGGACGCTGCACGCAACGTGGTCGTGCACGTGAGCATGCGCGTCACCCGACAACCCCGACTCCCCCTAGTGGCAGTTATTGTAACCAGACCGACCAGCTTGTCTTGAGCAGGGGCCACGCACAATGAGGGCACGCGATGGATTCTCTCACGCAGGACACGTGACCCCGTGGGTGTGGGGGTGTGGAGGGTGTGTGTGTGTGTGGGGGGGGGGGGGGGGGGGTAGCAGGCATGCATGACATGCGCGTGAGTACAAATACGTGGCAGGCCATATCTACCGTGTATATATGAGCTAGTCAGGCATCTGTGTACAAACTATTGGGCCCCTGTATATGAGGAAATACACACTACTCATGTACTTGATCACGTTGACGTAGTTGTTTATACACTCATCGTCCCTCTATATGAGTAAGTACACACTAGTCAATTATTATATATATATAAAGTCATCGTTCCTGTATTTGAATATTGATTGATTGATAGGTGGTTGCTTTACGCCGTGTCGGCAGCATAGGCCATATTCACGGCGAGTGTATGTGAATAAGTACACACTAATCAAATAGTTATATACAAACTCTCAATGCGATTAACTACACATCAAATAGTTATATACAAACTCTCAATGTGGATTAAATACATATCAAATAGTTATATACAAACTCTAAATGTGATTACATCAAATAGTTATATACAAACTCTCAATGTGAATAAGTACACATCAAATAGTTATATACAAACTCTCAATGTGAATAAGTACACATCAAATAGTTATATACAAACTCTCAATGTGAATAAGTACAAATCAAATAGTTATATACAAACTCTCAATGTGATTACATCAAATAGTTATATACAAACTCTCAATGTGAATAAGTACACATCAAATAGTTATATACACACTCTCAATGTGATTAATTACACATCAAATAGTTATATACAAACTCTCAATGTGGATTAAATACATATCAAATAGTTATATACAAACTCTTAATGTGATTACATCAAATAGTTATATACAAACTATCAATGTGATTAAGTACATATCAAATAGTTATATAGAAACTCTCAATGTGAATAAGTACATATCAAATAGTTATATACAAACTCTAAATGTGATTACATCAAATAGTTATATACAAACTCTCAATGTGAATAAGTACACATCAAATAGTTATATACAAACTCTCAATGTGAATAAGTACACATCAAATAGTTATATACAAACTCTCAATGTGATTACATCAAATAGTTATATACAAACTCTCAATGTGAATAAGTACACATCAAATAGTTATATACACACTCTCAATGTGATTAATTACACATCAAATAGTTATATACAAACTCTCAATGTGGATTAAATACATATCAAATAGTTATATACAAACTCTTAATGTGATTACATCAAATAGTTATATACAAACTATCAATGTGATTAAGTACATATCAAATAGTTATATAGAAACTCTCAATGTGAATAAGTACATATCAGATAGTTATATACAAACTCTAAATGTGATTACATCAAATAGTTATATACAAACTCTCAATGTGAATAAGTACACATCAAATAGTTATATACAAACTCTCAATGTGAATAAGTACACATCAAATAGTTATATACAAACTCTCAATGTGATTACATCAAATAGTTATATACAAACTTTCAATGTGAATGAGTACACATCAAATAGTTATATACACACTCTCAATGTGATTAATTACACATCAAATAGTTATATACAAACTCTCAATGTGGATTAAATACATATCAAATAGTTATATACAAACTCTTAATGTGATTACATCAAATAGTTATATACAAACTATCAATGTGATTAAGTACATATCAAATAGTTATATAGAAACTCTCAATGTGAATAAGTACATATCAAATAGTTATATACAAACTCTCAATGTGATTACATCAAATAGTTATATACAAACTCTCAATGTGATTAAGTACATATCAAATAGTTATATACAAACTCTCAATGTGATTAAGTACATATCAAATAGTTATATACAAACTCTCATTGTGATTAAGTACATATCAAATAGTTATATACAAACTCTCAATGTGATTAAGTACACATCAAATAGTTATATACAAACTCTCACTGTGAATAAGTACATATCAAATAGCTATATACAAATTCTCAATGTGATTACATCAAATAGTTATATACAAACTCTCAATGTGAATAAGTACACATCAAATAGTTATATACAAACTCTCAATTGATTACATCAAATAGTTATATACAAACTCTCAATGTGATTAAGTACACATCAAATAAATAGTTATATACAAACTAAATCTGTGAATAAGTACACATCAAATAGTTAAGGTCCAGTCAGACCTCACCGGATTGAGGAACCAGACATGAACCGGACACTGTCCGGTGAAATACGGTCCGGTACATGTCCGTTACCCATCCGGCGGTGTCCGGTGGTGTCCGATGGTGTCCGGTACAAGTTTTGAACATGCAGAAAACTTCTACCAGACACCGCCGGACTGACGTGTCCGGTTGGTGGCCAGTTGGTGTCCGGTTTGTCTGTTTTGTCCGGTTCATGTCCGGTACCCATGCGTACGTGTCCAGTTGGTGTCCGGTTGGTGTCTGGTTTGTCCGTTTTGTCCGGTTCATGTCCAGTACCCATCCGTTATGTGTCTGGTTTGCTTCCGGAATAGTCTGGTAGCGAGAACATGGTAGGGGTGTAGGTGTGTGGTGGGGGTTTAGGAGTGTGGTGCGGGTTTAGGGTTGTGGTGGGGGTGTAGGTGTGTGGTGTGTGTGGTGGGGGTGTAGGTGTGTGGTGGGGGTCTAGGGATGTGGTGGGGGTGTAGGTGTGCGGTGGGGTTTATGGTGGGGGTGTAGGTGTCTGGTGGGGTTTAGGGATGTGGTGGGGGTGTAGGTTTCTGGTGGGGAGGTTATCATGGTCGTGAAGGTGTCTGGTGGGGGTTTAGGGATGTGGTGGAGTGTAGGTGTGTGGTAGGAATTTAGGGATGTGGTGGGGTGTAGGTGTGTGGTGGGGGTGTAGGGAGTACTGGAGGTATATGTGTGTGTCATATGGGGTATAGGTGTGTTTTCGGCGCGTCCATTAGAGTCCGGTTCTCATCCTGTACATGTATGGTACTTGTCTGTTGGTGTTCGTTTCGTCCGGTTCTCGTCCGGTTCTCGTCCGGTACATGTACGGTACTTGTCCGTTGGTGTTCGTTTCGTCCGGTTCTCGCCCGGTTCTCGTCCGGTTCTCGTCCGGTACATGTACGGTACTTGTCTGTTGGTGTTCGTTTCGTACCGCGGCATTTGACCCAATTACACTCCATTTCGATACACTTCGGTACAGTTTGTCACCGGACACCACCGGACTAGAAAATTCTTTGTCCGGTGGTGTCTGGTACTCAGTACGGTAAGGTCTGACTGGGCCTTCATGTACAAACTCTCAATCTGTGACTACACACAAAACGGGGGCTTACGGGCAAGCTCAAGCTCGCTGTATATGAGCAAGGTAGTTTCTTTCTAAATAAATACACACACTAGTCAATAGCAACTCAATAGCATCGAATTATATTAAAGTTGCATAGTCCAATGAAAACATAAAATGTTCAAAACCAAAACACTTATCTTGATTTGATTCTACATATTTTCTTTAGACACTGGTGCATTTATTAAGCATTTGTTGCTGCATAGAATGGCATAATAAGTCAATTAAAAGAACCTGTTACTACTGAAATGTATCGTGTCAGAGTTTTGGCGTGCTTGCCAAAATTATTTTAGCATGTTTTGACGTCAAATATCTCCAAACTTAGCCATTTAAGATTACTTCAAACTAAAGTAAAGTAGATGATAATGATTAGTATAATATATTTATCTCAGAAAATAGCCAAAACTCAAAAGCATCACAATATGCAACTTTAATCAATGGTGAGCAACTAAGATATGTATAAATACGTGATGCTCTTCAAGGATTCGCATACAAGTAGAATGCTGTTGTATATGAACAACTCAGTTATATATAATTACACACTAGTCAAGTGTTTCTATGCAAGTGCAAGACCCTTGTATATGAGCCACATGGTTATGTGTAAATACAGACGATTCAATTATTTATATACAAACTGAAGCCCCTTGTGTATGAGCAACTCAGTTATGAGTAAATACACGCAATTCAATGATCTATGTCCGCACTCAAGGCCCCTGTATATCAGCAACTCGGGGTTTGATGTGTAAATACACAAACTCAAGGCCGAACTGCGTCGTGCTCTCTGTAAACTCACAACCAGGGTCATAACGGAGAAGATTAATATAAATAAATGCACCACAAACTTATATCTCTATTTTCCAGATAGCGCGCCGCCGCTGAGAGTATATATTATAACATGTGTGTCAAAGCATTAAAAATAGGCATAACAATTACAAATCTGGGCGCTAGACCAACACGGAACACCAAGGTAAAGGGTAGATACAAGATTCACCCCATACTGCTGCAGTAGGGGTGCAAACCAACCCTATGTAAAAGCTGTCGAAAAAACGGGTCAATGAATTGAGAGCCTAATTTCACAATCTAAGAAGCAGCATTTATTCTTTACATATGTATTATTGATAGCCCGCTACCTTTGAGTTGAAAAATATAATATAATATCTAGTTTAATGCAATTTAAAAGTGAAATCGACGGCGTTCTGTGGCTGCCATCTTGTCTTTTTGCATTCTCTCCCATTTCACCAACTCTGTGCCTACATGGGTAGCCATTTGATACTGGAGCCACAGTTTCTAGGTCATGTTCCATACTAACGCTATTTTCGCCCGTACTCCAAGTACCGGGTGAATCTTTTATCTAGGTAAAGGGATGAACATTTATTTAGGAGTTATGCAAAGTGCAGTCATGTGAGAAGTAATTATGTTTCAAGCACTTGTACTTGTAGAAGAGGGGAAAGCCTGTTGCACTCACCGCGACTAGCGGGTTCTTGTATGGCTGATGATCTGAAGAATAAGTTCAGCCTAAATGTCTTAGTGAATGTCACAAACATCCATAGTCGCATTAGATATGTATTGAAACGTTCATATGGTGATCTCCAATCGGCGAATTAGCAGCGGTGATTACTATGATTATTTACGCCACGATTATTCATAATCAATTTGGAAAATAAACCTGATCCTTTAAATAATTTCAAGCAATTCCTCATGGAGCGGTTGTTCTGTTTGTGTTAATAAACTGTGATTAAAGCTACATAATCCGATGAGAGCATAACAGTTTCGGAACCAAAGCACCATAGTCAACTTGGACAGTGGAGCACACGTTAAATATGTATTGCAGTTTGCTGCTCTTGTACTAAGTACTATGCTGCTACACTCGAAAATGGATTAACAAAGGTGGCCAGCAATTTGGGTGTAAACGGCAAATTTATTTTACATGCTTTCACTTCAAATATCAGCAAACTTAACCCTATGAAATAAAAGGTACCTATGTATATAGATCTATATATATAGAGAGAGAGGGTGAGTGAGAGAGATTATACTTATCCAGGCACCTTTTATTTAAAATATATATTTAAAATATATATTAAGAATATATATTAAAAATATATATTTAAAATATATATTTAAAATATATATTTAAAATATATATTTAAAATATATATTTAAAATATATATTTAACATATATTTTGAAAATATATATTTACAGATAGACACATAGGTTTGGGTAGTGTGGTGATATCAGGGAGCTTGGGTTGTGTAATGGTTAGCACACTGGCCGGGAGTGCAAAGAGATGTGGGTTCGAGTCCCGCTCTAGGCGCAATATTTCCCATTGTTATCACCCCCACAACATATATATATTGTATACAAAGTCACCGTTCCTGTATATGAGTAAGTAGCCTACACACTAATCAATAGCAACCAATTGTACAACTGAGTTATGTATAAAAACCTGACTAGTCAAGGATTCATAGATAAGTACAAAGTCATTGGATATGAGCAACTCAGTTATGTATAAATAAATACACACAACATTATTCAAGGATCTATTTACAAGTGTAAGACCCTTGTATATGAGCAACTCAGTTATGCTTACGATTTGATTATTTATACACTATCTGAAGACCCTTGTATATAAGCCACTTGGTTATGTGTAAATAGCCGCGATTCGTTGATCTGTGTATGCAGTCAAGGCCCCTATATATAAGCAACTTGGGGTTAGATGAGTAAATACGCAAACTCAAGGCACAGCTTTGGATGACCCTCATATATATACACATATATATATATATATATAAATACATACATACATACGTACGTACACGTACGTACGTACATACATACATACATACAAACGCACGTACGTACGCGCACGCACGCACGCACGCACGCATGCATGCATGCATAGAAAAATATGGCGGGAACTGAACACTCTCCCATTTTGGCAACTATAAAAGAACAGTTTATACTTAAGTTGTGTGATACTGGATACACGCTGGTTTTCCCTCACACCTCCAGATTGACTTGTACTGCTGGTATCGTTGACAGACACTAGTCAGATTATGCTTCACGTGAACGACCTATATCACAGTATATGCACGGGTAGTTAGTTAGTCCTGGAAGCTCCCGGTACTACGCAGCCCCCCCCCCCCCTCTCCACTCCCCCTCCCTCCACTCCCCACTCACCCCCCCCCCCATCCCCACTCCCCACCCCCACTCCCCACCCGTCCAACACTCGGCACTTCACGATTACACTTTACAACCAGGTAAATGATACCATCCGACTCGTACCCCTCGACACCACTGCCGCACAACAGTAAAACCTCTCTAAATTGACCGACCATGGGACAGACTTTACATGGTCGATTTAGGGAGGTGGTCGATTTAGGGAGTTCCTTTTATCATTACATTGGTGTTGTATGGGCGGTCGTTTGAGACCCAAATAAAGCGATTGCTACAGGGGAGTGGTCAATCTGTGGAGATGGTCAGTTAGAGAGGTTTTACCTTGTCGTGGTACTAGACGTGACACACCCTCCAAGCCCCCCCTCCCGCATCTATCCAGGATTCCTTCAGCACTACATTGTCACGTTGTACCAACTAAACATAGTGGAAGAAGCCTACAAAGTTTAGCCATCATAAAGCATGTATTTGTGGAGTCATATACTGCATACACCCTTAGCCTCCATCTACTACATCACCATCATACTTGAGTTCCCACTAAAAAGCCGTCTACTCCCCGTTTATACGCGCGCCGCCTTGCACCTACCTTCCCTTACACCAGTTAGAGCAAACACCACCAACCCCGATACTTCCACACCTCTGAACCACCCAATGACTGACCCACACCTCAACATCCTCCACTCCTCCACTCCTCCACTCCTCCACTCTTCCACTCTTCCACTCCACCACTCCTCCACTCTTCCACTCCACCACTGCTCCACTCCACCACTGCTCCACTCCACTCCACCACTTCTCCACTCTTCCATTCCACCACTCCTCCACTCCTCCACTCCACCACTACACCATCACCACTACACCATCACCACTCCTCCACTCCACCACCACTCCTCCACACCACCACTACACCATCACCACTCCTCCACTCCACCACTCCTCCCACCACTCAACTCACCACTCCTCCACTCCCTCCCTCACCCCTCCCCTCCTCCACCCTCCAGGCCTCACACCTCTACTCCTCCATCCCCCACTCCTCCACTCCTCCACCCCTCCACCACACCACCCCTCACTCATCCACACCTCCTCTGTCCCCCCACTCCTCCACTCCATCCTCCACTCATCCACTCATCCCTCCTCACTCTTCCACTACCACCACTCCTCCACCCTTCCACTCCCACTCCTCACTCCTCCACTCCCCCCTCCTCCACTCCCTCCACCCTCCACTCCTCCACCCAACCTCCACTCCACACCACCACTCCTCCACTCCACCACTCTCCACCACTCCTCCACATCCTCCACTCCTCCACCCCTCCACTCCTCCACTCCTCCACTCCTCCACTCCTCCAACTCCCCACTCCTCCACTCCACAACTCCTCCACTCATCTCCACCTCATCCACACTTCCAATCCCTAACCATCCAACTCCACACTCCTCCACTTCCACTCCTCCACTCCTCCACTCTTCCACTCCTCCACTCCTCCACTCCCCACTCCCGCAACTCCTCCAATCCCCCCAACACTCTTCCACTCCTCCACTCCTCCACTCCTCCACTCCTCCACTCCACCCATTCCTCCACTCTCCACATCTACACTCCTCCACTCCACCCATCTCTCCACTCAACACCTCCTCCACTCCTCCACTCCTCACTCCTCCACCCTCCACTCCTCACACCTGCCACTCCTCCACCCCCCCACTCCTCCACTCCACCACTCCTTCACTCCTCCACTCCTCCACTCCTCCACTCCCCCACCTCCCCCACTCCACCACTTCCTACCACACTCCCCCACTCCTCCACTCCTCCACTCCACCACTCCTCCACTCCACCACTCCACCACTCCACCACTCCTCCACTCCACTCCACCACTCCTCCACTCTTCCACTCTTCCACTCCACGACTCCTCCACTGCACTACTCCTCCACTGCACCACTCCTCCACTCGTCCATTTCTCCACTCCTTCACTCTGTTTTTGTGATCGTTTGTTTATGCTGCTCATATCAGTTAAATGCATGCACTTGTGCAGCACCGGTCATAATCCATACGGATTGATTTTCCTTTATCAATAATTTCCCCCAATTCCCCACTCCTCCAGTTGTCCAATTCTCTATTCCTCCACTGCTCCATTCCTCAACTCCTCCACAGTCTTACTCCTCCTATCAATCACTCCTCCATGCCTCCACTCTTTCTCTCCTCTATGCCTCCACTTCTTTACTCCGCCATTCGTCCAATTCTCGACTCATCCAATATTCCAATCTTTCAATCTTCCACTCTTCCACTCCATCGCCCCTCCCATCCTCCACTCCGCCCCTCCTCCCCGCCTCCACTCCTCCACTTCTCCGCTCCCCCCTTCCTCCCTTCCTCCGCTCCTCCCCTCTTCTGCTCCACCACTCCTCACACCTCCACACCTCCGATCATCCACTCCTCCGATCATCCTCTCCTCCCTTCCTTCAAACCTCCACTCCTACACCCATCTACAACAACCTCAGCATTACTCAGAGCACACACTCACGCACACATACACACACCAGCACCGGCCATATCAACACCATTTTTACACGGCTGAAGGGGCGTCGGCATGGCACCTGGACAAGCAAGCAAGCACATGCGACATCGGCCCAGGGCCGTGATGTGCGAGTGCGCGCGCATGCGCGTGGGCGTGCGGGTGCGTGTGTGCGTGTGTGCGTGTGCGCATGCGTGTGCGCGTGTGTGTGCGTGGAGTAAATGGTGCAATTATGGTTGGAGCGATAGACGAGGGTATCTGTGCGCGGAGAGGGGGGTGGGGCGAGGGGGTGCATGTGCATGTGGTGGTGGGCGAGGGGTGTGGACGCGCACGCGCACGCCTCACTTCACCTCTCATCACCGGTCGGCCTACCTGTGTCCCCAGGCAGTGAGACTTAACAGTATCGCCCACACACCCTCCCACCTCCCTCCATTTCCCTGCGCTCTGCATACCGCAGTCATAAAGCACCACCAGCGGGGGATGCAGTCAAGCCTCACTCTCCAAGCAGAGTCTGTCAGACCCCATCCCCTTTCCCGTCCTCTGTTCTTCCCCACTTCCCCTTACCTCTCGACCCCCCCCCCCCACTTTCCTCCCTCCACCCCTCCCTCACTCCCCCCTCCCTCCGTCCCCCCCCTCCGTCCTCCCTCCTCCGTCCTACCTCCCTACCCCCTACCTCCGAACCCCCTCATTCCCCTCATTCCCTCCCTCCCCATCACTCCGTCCCTCCCCCTCTTCCACTCTCTCACCCTCTCACCCTCCCTCCCCGTCCCTCCCTCCCTCCCTCCCTCCCTCCCATCCGCTCACCGACAACGCCTAACAGCAAACATCCGCTGTACGCGGAGAGTGCGCGCGCAGGCCAGCAGTTCGTAATTGGATAGAAATTACAGGCTTTACTCAGGAAGTAACAATATGCGCATGCGCACTCACACACGAGCCCCCTGGTGATAGTAGTAGTAGTGGTGGCGGTGGTGGTGACACCGCTCCCGGGGGCTGCAGGCTGTTGGAGCGTGGGCATGCGCATTGTTCGCGTTCGAAACACTTCCGGCGTAATACCAACAAAAAACACCCAACAAGGTAAACAGGAAATTAGGTTCGCGGGGCGAACGGATCAGTGCAGTTTCGGAATAAGCCTGATCGGGTGGAAAATGACAGTATGGCTGGCATGGCCTGCGGTGAGGAGAGCTGGGCTCTTTTATACTGTGTACACACTATGTTGAAAAAGGTAAACTTTCCATTGCTGCTGTCCAGATTCACAGCGACCCATTAAAACACTTCTACAGAGCACACAGAAATGTGGCTGCAACTTATCTTTTGAAGCCATTTCCAACACGCATCAGCGGATTAAAACCTTTGTGACCTTTGATTTACAATGCTGATGTACATGTCAGTAAAAGTTGGTTGGTTTGTTTGTTGTTGGAATTGAACGTCCTGGCAACATCTAAGGTCATAACAGAACGGGTCCCGACTTGTGACAGTGCGAACTCTTGGTAACTGTATCGTGCTGTCCCACTGGGATATTATTAGGATGCTGGCACCATGACCCGATATCCCACTCAGTCACATTATCCTGACATTGAGCTAACCAGTCCTGGGCTGATCCTAGTAATGCCGAGTGCCAAGCTAGGAAGCGACAAGTATAAATTTAGTAAATCATTGGTTTGACTCGACCAGGAACCGAACTCGTGATCCCCCGCATGGGAGGCCTGCTCCCTACTGTTTCGGCCGCTGCGTCCGGTGTCATTAAAAGTAAAGTCTATAGTAAAATGTCTCTCAATCTAATTTCCCTGGCGTCCCTTTGTCAAGAACCCCACACACTAAATTTAGTAACACACTGTCCTAAATGTCGCGTGTCTATTATTGTTGTAGATTAACAGAGTGCGTTGCATTTTGTGTGGACAACTTTACCACCACCACCCATTTATTGTGGGTGGAGGTGGGGGTATTTTAACAAATACAGTATAACCCCGTTAAACCAAGCTCGGTAAAACCAAACAAAACCGGTTAATCCAAACTTGTTAAGGCCACCTGGCAAAATACTACCATTTGTCATATAAAAAAGTTGGTTAAACCAAAGTCAGTTAATCCAAATTATCGGTTAATCCAAACAAAATTGTCGGACCCAGGCCACCCCGATATGGTTAAACCAAACTTCCATGTGGTTTATAAGGTCATCAGAGACTTTTTTATATGATAAATGGTAGTATTTTGCCGGGCCGCCGAAAAAAGTTTGGATTAACCGATCGTTTGGTTTAACCGAGCAGGGTTTAACGGGGTTATATTGTACATACATAAAAAAAAAAACAGTGAAAGTGACCACATACATTGTATATTACACTTACTCCAAATCAAAGTCAAAGCCAAAGCTCGGTTAAACCAATGGTCGGTTAATCCGAACAGATTTCGAGGGTCCCTTCAAATTTGGTCTAACGAGGTTATATTGTAATACCATATTGTAAAGTGAACCTTACTGACAGTACACACCATCTATATTCACAAGAGTATATCATCATAATGCAATCCTTATTGCAATTATAGTTGTTAAGCATAGTATGCCTATAAATAATATACAAATATGCCAGTAAAAGGATAGCAATATTTTAGTTTAGTTTATGGGGAATGGAGGAGTGGATGGGAGAGGGCAGAGAGTGGGGGGAGGGGGGTTACTTTCCGGAAGTTCTCTTGGTTCCCGATTCCAAGTCTGGAGGAGATTTGTTTGTTTGTTGTTTTTTCACGTTCTAGCAAAATCTAAGGTCATATCAGGATGGGTACCGACTTGTGACAGTGTGCACTCATGGAGAGTTTATAGTGCTGCCCCACTGGAAGACCAGGCCACCAGCACCATGATCTGATATCCCACTCAGTCACATTATCCTGACACTGAGCCAACCAGTCCATATCCTATCCTAATAATGCTGAGGGCCAGGCTAGGTAGCGACAAGTACCAATTTTTAAGTCATTGGTTTGACTCGACCCGGGTTCGAACCCACGAACCCACGATCTACCAACACGGGAGAATGACGCTATAACTCATTCGGCCATCCCGTCTGGTCTGGAGTGCGCACACATATTCTGATGTGTATCTTTTTTATTTTGTATTTATTGCACAAGGAGATGGCAGCTCAAAGCCATTATACATGAGATACGATCTATATAATCTTGCGCAAAGACGTTCAATAATAGATGAGATCACCATTCCGACTGCGCATACGCCAAAAATGGTGATGGCAGCAAAGCAAATGCATCTAGCCATTGAGTTTGCTGATACGCGTAGGGAAAAACTTTGATTTTAATCAAAATGAATAGAAATACATAACAATTTGGCATAAACATTATACAAACATGCAATATAATGATCTGATGAATATAGCTAAGACAAAACTAGCCATAGTTAAACATTTTGAGCTAAGCAACATACAATTCCACACAAAACGATCAGCCTGCTATCCACATCACCATTATTAATTCTTGTTCTAAATATTAAAATGGCAAATGTGTCAACAGACACTTCTTTCGGAGAAATATGTAACCAATAATTGATTAACACTACTCATTTTCTAGTTCTACATATGTCAGTAACCATGGGATATATAAATAAAAACATGAATAAAATAAATAAAAACTGACTCTGGCTATGGCTCTAGCACTAGTCTGAGTGCCCAGATTTGTCATATGATGTGCTGATTATATTGATGTAAATGCAATGCTGGATAAACGATTAATATCTTAATTTATTATATATATTTATTTAGTTGGTATTCTATGTTTCAAAGAAGAGCTGAGATGAGCTGAAACTAGCACATTTCATAGCTGCACCCAGTGTCTTAGCATAAGCCATGTGCTTTGTGAGGGTTTGTTTTTCTTCCACGCATCCCACAATGCACCACGCGGCAGGAATTGTGATGTAGTCTATTGAATGAACCTTAAATAGACTTATCTATAACAAATACTAAAAAACCTCGCCCCTTATTTCAATTATCAGGTTATTCTGAACCACTTACCTTTATTCGGAGGCAATTGAAGCGGTCTGGTTATTGTGGTTTTACGTCCTAGCAAAAGCTGTGTTTTTTTGTTTTTTTTCTGGAAGATCTATACTGCATATCAGGGATAAGTCTGAATAGAGTTGTTTTCACCATTAGACAGTTTGTCGATAAAAAGCCCCAGCCTACACTTTTACCGACCCAAGGGATTTTTAACCTCCCACACCACATAGACATGGTATGAGAGCAACCAACCTTTGATGACCCTGTAAGTTATACCAGCAGTGGAAATCCAAATTGGCAGAGTTGGGGGGGGGGGGGGGGCATGGGGAATGGAACCACCAACCTTCAGATTAGGAGTCTGACCCCAAAAAAAGTCAGACACTCTAACCACTCTGCCACAGAGAATACCACCCTCCTTACATCAGGAAGAAACACACTAAGATGATGCCTACTAGTAGTAACCTCCGACGGCCACAAGAGGGAGGTAGCTACATTCAGCAGCTGCTGGTTACTGGGTATGTGATATACTCACCCACTAAACCAGCTGCACCAATGTGGGTAGGCTATCCCAGGAGTACTCCACTGAAGAGGAGGTGAGATGGGTAATGATTAGAAAGCATAGACGCGTCTGACAGTCAGTGCCTTCTGTAAGTTTGCGATGTGTATTCAAATTATGGTTAGACATGTTACCTATGGCCAAGCAGTGTTCATGTATATCAACCAGTGGTCCATAACTGGTTCATCAAAGGCTGTGGTATGTGCTATCCTGTCTGTGGGAAAGTGCATAGACCCCCTTGCTGCTTATCGGAAAGTGTAGCCTATGTGGTGGTAGCGGGTTTGCTCCAAAGGAATATATCAGTATAACCATATATTTGACGTCCAATAGCCTATGATACAAAAATCAATGTGCTCTAGAGATGTTGTTAAATAAAACAAGCTTTCTTCATGGATATATGGCCTCACAAAAGCCCAAAGCATCAACGTTGCAGCTTCATAGAGTAGCTACTGGGACTGAGTGGAGTGGATAATATATTTAATGTTATATGGAGGTTGTTTGTTGAAATTTTACATCCTAGCAACATCTGAGGTTATATCAGGATGGGCAGTGAGTTGTGACAGTATTCACTCATGGTTATTTTATATAGTGTTGTTCCTCTGGGAGAACACGTCGGTGATAACCATGACCCGGTATCCCACTCAGCAACATTATCCTGATAGTGAACTAATCATTACTTTTCCTATCCTAGTAATGCCGAAAGCGAGTCTAACTAGCGAGAAGTAATAATTGTGTAAGACACACATAATCATATAGTTATGCATATATATATTAATATATATACACGTATTTATCCATATAAATGTATGTAGGTGTGTGTGTCTTTGTACCAGGGATGATGAAGATGATGCCATGACTGCTTTCATATACACAAATATATCTTAGCAAACAGAGGAATATAATGAACTAGAAACTTCCATTATTTCTACTCGTACAATTAAAGTATACAGCATATATATGCATATATACAGTAAAACCTCCCTAACCGACCACCTCGACAGATCGACCAACCCGTATATCTATCACTTTAAGTGAATTCCAACAATATCATTGTAACCATATTATAACTCTCTAAACCGACCACCTCCCTAAATGAACCACTTAAAGTCGGTCCCAAGGTCTGTCGATTTAGAGAGGTTTTTTTGTATATGCATATACATATATGCATATATATTATTATATATATATATTAATTATATATATATATATATACATACACACCCACACATACACGTGCGAATAGTGATGTTTGTTTTGGGGGAACTTTCAGTCGCATTGGTGCGCTGAAGGCTGCAAATCTGCAGCACTGAATGGGCACCACTGAAAGCGGTCCCATGTGCGGGAGTTGGCTTCGAATGGGTAGTGGTCAGAGAAATTGGGGGGAGGGGGGCGGAGAAATGAAAAAGGCAGCCTAAGGGTCCAACTACAGTCCTCTGAGAGGGCTGGGGGAGGCTGGGTGGTTGGTGTAGTTTTATGATCCAGTAAGACCCTAGGACATACCAGGACGTGCACCGACTTGTGACAGCATGCACTCATGGTGACTTTATAGTGCTGCCTCACTGGGAAATCAGGCCACCGGCCCCATGACCTGATGTCCCACACAGTCACATTATCCTGATACTGTGCACCCAGTCCCTGTCCTGACCTCATAATGCCAAGCGCTGAGCAGCAACAGGTACCTATTTTATAAGTCATTGGTTTGACTCGACCAGGATCCAAACTTCAGTCCCTCCAGATTCACCAGTATGCACAGTAAGTCCGGTCAAGGCCAGAGGAAGAAGTGAAGTGAGGATGGGATTAGTTAGGCAGTGGGTGGAGTTACCTGTTGGTTGTCAGTGAAAATTAGTGGTTAGTTGGTAGTGGTGTCAAGTCAGCTATGGCGATGAGGTGGGGTGAATAGTGATAACAAATCGGACCCCTCCAACAGTTAAATAAAGTACATACATGTATATTCAACTCTAGGATCGCTATGGTTACAGCACATCATTTGATGAACAACCCCCATCTCCCCCTCCTTTCATCCCCCCCCCCCCCCACCATACCAAGACACCTCTGTTCCCGCTGTTATTTATGTATTTTCAGCCCGTAGCAGCAATCAAGTGTATATTGAATTTCAGCGAATGTGGCCCGAATCGGACCCTTTGGTGCAGCTCGTCTAGGCTCGACCATCCCGGCGGGGGCGGGTCGGTGTACAGGCCGGCTTTGAATGTCGGCGAGCCGGTCCCAAGGGAAATAATGTGCAAGGCATTTGGAGGAACCTGAAACCAGCGCAGCAGTTGCAATTGTAGAATGATCTTTTTTTAGACATCTATATTTTCTAATGTGCACCCTCAGATACTAGATAGTGATATTGGTGTGCACAGATATGATTTAGATATATATATATATGTTTAACCGTTCGGCTATTTTGCCCCCCGCCTAAGGCGAGCCTATGTGTTAATTTATGTAATTATTTCCATGTAAATTTCCTGGGCCTGCCATGGGCCGCCGCAGCCTCTTGTCCCCTCTGCAGGTTGACCTCCTCCTTCGGTGTAATTATCGGGCTAAGGGCGGACAGCCAGATTATCACAGAAGTATGGTTTTTGTCCCTCCCCGCATTTAATATAACAAAGCAGTTACTTATTATTTCAACTAACTAGCTCTCCTCCCCGCCATTCAGTGTGAGTTAACATACTTCAATTAATCCAGAACCAAGCAGACACTCCCTGTGTTGATGTTGCTCTCACTGATAATCAGCCTACGTTAATGTCTTATTTTCAGCCAAATATCACTATGTTAATTCTGTTAATATGTCTATTAATATCCCCGCAGAAGGGTGGATCGGCTGCATAAGGCCTATCAGGCATAAGGCCCTTAATTACATATAAAGCAATCGAATAGCAAGTTGACCATAGTGGTTAATATACAAGAACACTGGAGAATAGTAAAGAATGCAAGGAACGTTCCAATTACTTTTTAAGAGCTCACTAACTCCATAAACCGACCACCTCCCAAATCGACCATTTAAAGTCAGCCCCAAGGTCGGTCGATTTAGCGAGGTTTTACTGTATGTGTATATATATACATATATATATATATATATACTTACGTACACATATAGATATAATAGAGATTTACATATATATATATAATGCATAACACATTATACAAGTATAAATGCTAGGGGAACATATACTTATCACTATTATTCCTCCACTATTATTCCTCCTGGTAGAGTGCCCCGCCCCCAGCTGGCGAAGTAATTGTTTCCGAGTACCCCCCCCCCTCGCGCCGCACACACTGGAGGAATATATGTATATATATATGTATACATATATATATATATATATATATATATATATATATATATATATGTGTGTGTGTGTGTATCTTCTATATAAAATTGTACATATACATTGTATTATAATATTATATGTGATGTATAATGCATTATACGAGTATAAATACTAAGGGAACATATATACTTTGCTACTTCCACCATTGGCGCATTGATGGAGTGCCCCTTCCCATCTGTCGAGAGATGTATATGGATGGCCCCCATCGCATCACACACACTGGAGGCAAATATATAACATTATAAATTGGATGACATTTTATGTTGTGCTTTTCATCGCAGATATGTAACATAGGTACAAACAGTTATGTTATATAGAGGTATATGTTGTATATCAAATATACTAGATATATATATATAGATATATATAGGTAATACATATGTGGAATAGATGTATGTCCCTTGTATGACGTGCTATAAGTATGAGTTGTATCAAGAATATAAACGTGGATATGCATGGCCTATATTTGATCCCTACATTATAAGGGTGCAATAATACTCTCAATAAATATGTTATGATAAAATTGCCTCGTTCCCAGTCGGGACATATAAAGTATACTTTGCCGTGGGAGTCCTGTTGCAGTAAATCAGAACATCTAGGACATCAGTAGACTGACATCACCAACCTACCAACCTAGAAGAGTAAAAACCAGTGCTTGTAGTTGTGGCGATGACTATCGCGTGCAAACAGAAAGCCGCTCGTAGATTAAAGCCGAGTAAATTTACTGAAATTACCATTTGTGGTATTTATCTGCAGACTAGCACCAGTACCAGCAGGGTGTGCTGGTTTATTTAGACATAGCTCTAATTCATCAAGTGGGCGCCAACTGTTATGTAGGTTAAATCGTGCTCGTTTTGTAAATCATCCCCCTCAAGGCCCAGTCAGACCTTACCAGCCTGAGTCCCAGGCACCACCGGACAAAGAATTGTCTAGTCCGTTGGTGTCCGGTGTCAAAATGTATCGAAATGTGTTGAAATGTTGCCCTTTCAACGGACAAGGAATGTACATTAACGAATAACCACTGGACGATAAACGGATGATAAACGGATGATAAACGGACGATAAACAGACAACACCGGACAACAATGGACAAGCAACGGTCAACCGACAGGCAAAAACCAAATGTCAAACAGACGGACCGGACACCAACCGGACACCAACCGGACACCAACCAGACACATACCAGACTGATCACGGACGCGCCGAAATCCGATGGACCGAATTATCGCAGCACCGTCAACGGACACTGCAGGAAGCAAACCGGCCACTTAACGGATGGGTAACGGACATGAAACGGACAAAACGGATTTAAAACTGACAGCAACCATACACTTCAGTCCGGTGGTGTCCGGTACAAGTTGTGTGCATTGAATGCAGCATATATGAGCCCCCCACACTGCAGCCACTTGATTTGTTTGTCTCTTATGACAGGGATATTAAACCATTTCATAATGAAGAAGATGAGGTCTGCCTTTACTACAGTGACACTCTCCCTGTACCTATTTGCTTATATAAACAGAGAAAGGCAGAAAATTGATGGTTGGATTGATGAAAAGGTGGGTGGTTGAATGGGAGGATGGGTTAAGGTCAAGATGGATGGATAGAAAGGAATGGAGAAATGAAGGAAGGAATGGAGGTTGGAAGGAAGGAAAGAAAAAAAGAAAGAATGCCCAAAAGAAAGAAAGAACAAAGGAAAGAAAAAAAGAAAGAATGAAATGACAAAGAAAGAGAAGGAAAGAAGAGAATGAAAGGAAAAAGAAATGAGAGAAGGAAATGAAAAAGAAAGAAGAGAAGGAAAGGAAAAAGAAAGAAAGAAGAGAGAAAGAAAGAAGAGAGAAAGTAGAGAGAAATAAGAGAGAAAGAAGAGAAAGAAGAGAAAGAAGAGAAAGAAGAGAAAGAATAGAGAAAGAACAGGGAAAGAACAGAGAAAGAACAGAGAAGAACAGAGAAGAACATAAAAGAACAGAGACGAACAGATAACGAACAGATAATGAACAGATAATGAACAAATAACGAACAGATAACGAACTGATAACGACATATAACGAACAGATAACGAACAGATAACGAACAGATAACGAACAGATAACGACAGAGAAAGAACAGAGAAAGAACAGAGAAAGAACAGAGAAAGAGCAGAGAAAGAAAAGAGAAAGAACAGAGAAAGAACAGAGAAAGAACAGAGAAAGAACAGAGAAAGAACAGAGAAAGAACAGAGAAAGAACAGAAAATTAACAGAAAATTAACAGAAAATTAACAGAAAATTAACAGAAAATTAACAGAAAATTAACAGAAGATGAAAGAAAATGTACAGAAAAGGGACAAAGAACAGAAAAAGAACAGAAAAAGAACAGAAAAAGAACACAAAATGAACAGAAAAAGAACAGAAAAATAACAGAAAACGGGCAGAAGAGAACAGAAAAGAACAGAAAAGAACAGAAAAAGAACAGAAAAAGAACAGAAAGCGAACAGAAAAGAACAGAAAAAAGAACAGAAACAACAAAAAAAGAACAGAAAGAGAACAGAAAAGGAACAGCCGCGTGTACAAATGCACGTGTCACTGGCTAATATCATGTATGGTCAGTTGTGAGTGTGGAGGGTGGGTGGGGTTCGGGGTGCTGGTACCGGTAGGGGTGGAGTCGGGAGTGGCAACTGCAATATATGTCAGTTCTGAGACCCCAAAAGTTGCAGTCCACCCAATTACTGACACTGGCTCTGGCCAGGCTATTGTGTGTGTGTGGGGGGGGGGGGGGGACTACGTAATTCCAGCACGACAACCACATTGCTTTGCAAACGTAGAAGAGGCAGTGTTTGATTAAATGTAGAACAACTGTTAGCCTAATTTCATCTCAACTCAATTCAGAAACACTTGTACGGAAAACCCCTAATAATTTGTCTCCTGATTCACGAAGCAACTTTATGTGGTTAGTTTAAACCTGCGTAGTCTGAGGAAAGCATATATTATTTTTTTAACCAAAATACTCACATGCATTTCATCTAATAGACCTATTTCATATGACGTCAGCATATGTATATAGGTCAGTGCATGCACCTTTTGGCTGCAGGACGACACACTGTCGCACTGCAAACTCAATGGCTATGAGCATTCTTCATAGAGAAAAGGTGAAATAACTCTAAAACCACATCTCTTAGAAACAAACTGCTTGGAACACATATAGAAAACATATTCATCGAATAGATTATATTACATTTATAAGGTTAGGGTTCTGCATTTCTATTAATTTTGAATAAAATAAACGTTTTGCACTGTGCGTACCGGCAAACTCAATGCATTTTCAATGGCCCTGAGCAATCTTCATACAGAAAAAGTGAAATATCTCTAAAACCATACGACCTAGACACAAACCGCTTGGAACATATATAGAAAACATATTCAACAAATAGATTATATTAAATTTATAAGGTGAGGGTTCTGCATTTCTATTAATTTTTTAATAAAATAGACGTTTTGCATTGCGCGTACCGGCAATCTCAATGCAATGTCAATGGCCGTGAGCAATCTTCATACAGAAAAAGTGAAATATCTCTAAAACCACAACACCTAGACAAAAACCGCTTGGAATACATATTGAAAACATATTCAACGAATAGATTATATTAAATTTATGAGGTTAGGCTTCTGCATTTCTATTAATTTTGAATAAAATAGACGTTTTGCACTGCGCACACCGGCACACTCAATGCATTGTCAATGGCCGTCAGCAATCTTCATGCAGAAAAAGTGAAATATCTCTAAAAACCGTACGACCTAGAAACAAACCGTGTGGGATACATATAGAAACGTTGCGACGAATAAAATATATTACATTTATATGGTTAGGCTTCTGCATTTCTATTAATTTTGAATAAAATAAACCTTTTGCACTGCGTGTACCGGCAAAGCAATGGCAGTGTGCCTTCGTTCTGCAGCCAAGCTGCGCGCGCATACACAATGTTTATAAACATTGAAAGGGGTTTATACATTTAATTACGCATTTTTGCATGTAATGACCATTTATTACTACAAAGAAAGGAAGAGTAAGGCCATCTAATATGACCTATTTACTGCTGAAGCATACAGTCTCCGGCATTCCGAGTCAACATAAACAATAACTGTACATGTTTGCAATTCAAATATGTCCAATGTTAGGTGGATGATAAGGATCAACCTCTTATATATATAATAAGTAACCTGTTATATATATAATACATTGAACCTGTTATATATATATATATAATACCTTGATCCTCGTCTATATCCATACAAAGGTATAAACAGTGTATATACGTTTTAACAAGGCATACACTCAAATCAATTGGCAACTTTAACTGATTGAAACTTGACCTATCTATGTCTATCTAGGGCTTTGAAATTCTACATCAAACTATAGCCGCCCGCTCGTCAGTGAAGCATGCAGATGTTTGTACACAACAACTTGGTTAATGTGTTCGAGTTCTCACTCAAAAAGATTTTGATCAGATCAGAGCCACTCCGCCATTGCTTGTTTGTCCCAGGGTGTCATACATCTCAAGAACATAAAACTGTCCGTGTGTCTTTGCCATCGATATGGAGTTTTTGCAGATTCTCCTTTGTCCGATATATATCCGTTTTGCTTTGTTGATTTATTTTAAAGCAAATTCAGATAGATCTACAAATGCATAGTGCAGAGGCCGAATCTACGTGTGTGCATGAGAAATGGGTATCGTAAAATCTTCTTGATTTATTTTAAAGCCAATCAAGATATGTGTGGAAATTTATAGTAAAGAGTCAGACTCTATTTGTGTGCATGACAAACCGGGTATCTTAAGTTTTCCTCTAAAGCTGCATAGTCAGATGAAATATCAAATTTTCAAAACCAAACCAATTATCTAGATTTGATTTTACATATCTAACTTAGATACTGATGCACTTATTAAGCATTTGTTTCTGCATAGAAGGCAATACTGAGTCAGTTTAACAGAACCTGTTACTGTAGAACTTTCAAAGTTCTACTAGTAGTAGAAGTCTATGGTGTCAGAGTTTTGGCAAGTTTGGCAAAACTAATTTTCCATGTTTGCAGTCAAAATATCTCAAAAGTTTACCATTTAAAATAAAAGTAACTTTGAACTAATGTAAAGTAGATACTAGTGATGAATCTAATATATTTATCTCAGAAAAAATACAGAAATTCAAATTCATCGGACTATGCAACTTTGATTCAATATCATTGCACACAATTGTTAATAATATATCCAATACAAGGTAGAGGTTAAATAGAGGTTGGAGAGAATCATTGTCAATGTTGGTTGCAACATGGGTAATTGAACAGGGCGGAGTCAGATACTTATTCAAACGGCCGCTGGTGCCACCTATACTTGAACCTTAACATTAAATATGTACATCGACCACGCCTAGCGGGTCTTTTTGAACTATACCGAGAAACCACCCAGAGCTGGCAGATGCACGTATGTAAATTAGATACGACATCAGCAGCCGAAATCTGTTACAAAGTTATGAAAACATGATGCAGTCGTGACATTTCGGGCCGCCTAAGCTGCTATATAAAGCGAGCAAAAACCCGAACTCGGCCACTACGACTTGGCGGAAGATGGTGATGGACATTCTACTCTGCCATATCGCCCACCCCACAATAAGAGAGTAGAACTATAGGGTTAAAGCATCTCGGAGCCTTCTCATTATACTCAAGCATGTAAGATTGCCATTCTAGTTCATTAAAAAGTCCAAATATATACCAATTGTCTGTGTTCGCATTGTTCAATTATATTCAGGCTGGCCCGATAGAACTACCGTTACAATTATCCAAAAGGCAAAAACTGTGGCGAAATGAGATGATGTCGAGGGCAGCCAACCAGAACCCAACATTTGAGATGAGGGTTTGCCTGCATTGAACCAGACCTACCCGCATGCCAGTCTCTTCGGCCACCTCCACCCGTCCTACACAGCAAAATAAAATTAGAACACAAACATAATAGGATAAGAAAAATAAAGGACAATACAGGATTATTAAAGACCTACTAATATGATATGTAATATAGTTATTATATTATGTATATCCACGTTAGACAAATAGAAGGCCAATAGTAATATCGATGATTTTATCTTGAATAGTGAATATATTTTGATATTGTTTATATTGTACATTAGTTGATTACGTTGATTAAGCAGCAGTGTATAAACTTACAGTGTCATCAAAGGCCAGCTGCTCTCATACCATGTATTGTGGGAGGTTAAAAATCCCTTGGGTCTGTAAATGTGTTGACTCAGGCTTTCGAGCAACCAACTGTGTCATGGGGAAAACAAGTCTATTCAGACTTATCCATGATAGGCAGTATAAATCTTCAAGGGGGAAAAATCAGAACAAAAAGCAGAAAAAAAGCAGAAATTTCAATTGCCGACAATTGGTCTTGATCCTTCCACTTTTCATTGCCATTTCTTAGTAATGCCGAATGCCAGGCTAGGTAATGACAAAATCAAATTTTCAAGTCATTGGTTTGCCTCAGCTAGGGTTCGAACCCAATGACCTACCAACACGGGAAACGGGCGTTCAACTCATTCCGCCATCCTGTTTTGGATATGAAAATCAGGCTATTCGTTATATCAATTAGTCGACTTTTACTCACCATGGGAAACGCAGCCGAGTGGTCACTGTTTAATGTAGGTATCACTGTCACTGTGTCAGTGTCACCCAAAATGGGAAGATAAACGAGAGACCCGCAGAGATGTCACCAGGCTGTCAGGTTAGGTAGTCAGGGTTGAGATAGCCGGACAGAGATGTCACCGGAATGTCACCGTAATGATGACAGTGACGGCAGTACGCGATACTCGGGGGACAGTTAGGTATGCGCAGGGTACCAGCCGAATACCAGCCGGCTGTGGTGTGTGGTATGTGGTGTGTGGTGTGTGGTGTGTGGTGCCCCTTGAGAATAACCCCCACGGGGCGCCTCCACCACCACCAGGTGGCGTGGGCATCATTTGTAAACTAATGCTACCGCCAGGGGGACACTCGCACCAAGTCTAACCCTGCATTCTGACCTTGCACCACACACGTCCCATATCAACCTTTCTCCACCAAGGTCAAATGCCAATGTTTTCAAGGTCGTCGTGCCTCCAGTGTGCGAATGTCACCACGGGGTGTTACCGGATATTGTCTTGTAGGGGTAGGGCTGAGGGTGGGGGTGAGGACTATGTTTGTCTTGGGGGGAGGGGGAAGGAGGGGGGGGGGGGGGAAGACACCAATGGTTACTATTGGTGAGACGGCAGGCACCCCGGCGGGGCGCCCGCCCACTGTTTGTGGTGGTCACCCCGGGACGTCCTGACCGCTGACCCGGGCACGTCGCCGGCACCCGCCGAGAGATCAGGGGTGGGGGTGCGGGTGGAGGTGCCAGACTGGACGGGTATAGGGGTGTGAGGGGGTGGGTGGGAGGGAGAGTGTGTATGTGTGCACGGGGGCGGGGGAGGGGAGGGGACAGCTTACTGGACGATACATGCCTGGCCACCGAGTACATTCCTGGTGGCAATATCTTAAACTGTGCCCAAGCATGGTTCCTGTGATTGGGATCAGTGTATCTAAAGAGAATGAATAGCCAGACTGTAGGACAGGGAGAGAAATCTAGAGAAATGTGGGGAAATTTGGAAGAAGTGTGTCTACATGTATCTACATGTGTCTACATGTGTCTACATGTGTCTACATGTCTCTACATGTATCTACGTGTCTCTACATATATATACATGTATATACATGTCTACGCATGTATATACATGTATATAATTGTATATACATGTATATACATGTATATACATGTATATACATGTCTATAACGTCTCTACACATCCCTAACGTTTCTACATGTGGAGACATGTGGAGACATGTGGAGACATGTATGGTTACATGTGCACACATGTTGAGACATGCAGAGAAGTGCGGAGAACTAGAGAGAAATACACAGAAATATCGAAAACTATGGAGAAATACAGACTAATACAGAGTGAGATGCGGAAAAATAAACTAAGTGTAGAGAAATACACAGAAATAGAGAGAAATATAGAGACATGCAGTTAATTAATGGTGGTTGCTTAGCACTGTGTCGGCAGCCATAATGATCACGGCGAAAGAAACGCAGCGAAACGCGGGGGAACACAGAGAAATGCAAAGAAACGGGGAGAAACGCAGACAAATAGACTACATCAACGTTCCAGTGGCGCAGTGCATTGTGGGATGCGTCAAAGCAAAATAAACCCACGAGAAGCACATGGCACATGCTAATACACTGGTTGCAGCTATGAAATGTGCTAGTTTCAGCTCATCTCAGCTCTTGTTTGAAACATAGAACACCAGCTACAAAAATATATATAATAAATTAAGATATTAATCTTTTATCCAGCATTGCATTTACATCAATATAATCAGCACATCTTATGCCATGTGCATTTAGATTTAGACAAATCTGGGCACTCAGCCTAGTGTTAGAGCCATAGCCAGTTTTACTTATTTTATTCATGTTTTTATTTATATCCTATGGTTAATGACATAGGTAGAAATAGAAAATTAGTAGGGTAAAATAGATATTGGTTATATATTTCTTTGAAACAAGTTTTTGTTCACACATTTGACAATTTAATATTTAGAACAAGAATTACTTATGTCTAATCAATTTTTATATTTTTTATTCTTTTAGTAAATATGTTTATTCTGCTGAATAAGTCTTTTGTCAGTGCCGAAGCACTGGTCTTCCAGCCATTTTTCAATTCAGGGTTATTTACACAAAAGGTATATAGAATAAGGTGTACAATACCCGTTGAATAGACAATTTGCACCATGTAGCACAATGAAATTCTGAAACCCAAAAGTTCCATAACAATATGGTACAGTAGTGTCATATAACCAGATCAATATTAGTCAGATCAATGTGAGTATTTACATAGTATTTAGAATGTAAGCAGAACTTATCTTCTGTATTCAGTTGGTAAACTTGTAGTAAGTTTTAGTGTTCAGTTGCAGTTAGGCAAGCGGTATATAAATGTTGGTTTGTTAGGAAAATTCTAGTGTAACTCTAATGTAGCTAGTTATGTGAGTTCATGAATTATGTTGTTGGGGTGGGGTTGTTAATAATACACTGGACCAGCTGTGACCACTGAAGCAGTGGGACCAATCCCAGTGCATTTAGGTCTTAAAATTTACATTTTTACCTGGACTGTCTCTGTCATCATATATGGTTGACTGGAGATAACAGAGGAACAGCAACAAATTAAAAAAGTGGGGGGTGGGGGGGGGGGGGAGTAAACATCAGCGTGTAAAGACTGACATTGTATGTTTCTTAGCTCAAAATGCTTCATTATGGAGAGTTGTGTCTTAAACATATTCATTACATTTATTATAATGCATCCATCCATCCATGTTTAGGCCAAATTGTTATGAATTTCTATTAATTTTGAATAAAATCAAAGTTTTGCCCTACGCTTATCGGCAAACTCAATGACTGCTTTGCTGCCAGCGCCGTTTTCAGCGCAAGCGCAGTCGGAACGGTGGTGTAGTCTATTACACGGAATTGCAGAGAATGACAGAGAACTACTGAAAGACAGAAATTGTGTGTGGGTCACTCTCGTCTACCCAGCCTATGCCTGAGGCTATAAAGAGTATTAATCTTAAATTAAATGTGGGACATTGGGGTTATCGGCACAAGAATGGTGGTTATGTAAATATAACCGTGTGGAGAGCATGTGTATAATGTTTTACATGGATTGTGGACTTCTGCAACTTCTAGTTGTAATATATCTTTCACGCTAGAGACACTAATGCCTAGTACACACCTCCCATATAGGATTCGCGCACTAAAACTCGCGACTCGACCCGACCCGCTTAAAACTGAAAACGAGCCGATTCGTTTTTTGAATCGTGAATCGCAATCGTAAACGGCCGCTTTTAGCACTAAAAACTGAGTTTTATGCCCAAATCGCAATCGCTAGGTGTGCGCGGGGGGTGCACACCTAGCGATTTTTGTGTGCTAAACGGGAAGTTTTCAATCGTAAATGGGAGGTGTGCGTGCACAAACGGTGGGTGTGTACCAGGCATAACCAGTTGTTGCCCGATATAGCATTTGAAGTCGGAGGTGAAAGAAAGGAGGTCGATGTGTATCCCATAGTTCTGAAACATTAGATTCCATAGCTAGATGGCGAGGATTTCTTTATATTAATAAATACAGCGTAAAATAATTGCAAATATTTGATAATAGAATTTGATAAATCCATGTCAGGGGGGCACCCAGGAATTGGCATGGGAGTTTCCAAATATGGATCGAAACTACCCCTATTTTAGGGTAATTTTTTTCACATGGGTTGGTGGAACAACACCCATTTTAGGGCAATATTTTACATGGTTTTCTGGTGCAACAACCCACATTTTGGTGCAATTTTTCACATAATCTTAAAATCTAGTGTTCCTTAATAAATTCTTTTTGGGGGGAGGGGGGGGGGGAGAATTCCGGGAAACCAAGAAACCCCCCAGGGTGCGCCCCTGCATGTCACCTATAATAATGGATGTGGACTAAAATTGACTGGTATCAATCAAACTGTGCGGAAATTACAATGGATCTTTATCCATTTAAAAAGCAGGTTATCAATATCATTTAGGCAATGTCCTCACTTATAAATATAATTGCGCGTAAGTGTTCATTTGTATTTTAATTTGACATATTGCTCTGGGACTGGGTAGTAAGCACCATTCACATTGAGAGAACCATTATAGTATGCCTGCACTGATGCGTGGGACTGATAACATAATCATTTCTGTATATATACACCAACTTCCCCATTAACGTTATGGTTAGATTCTTGGAAGCCATGACATTATTGAAACAATGTTAAGTGAAATCTATTTAAAATAGGCATTAAATGTTCAAATAACCCCATGATCCATTGGTTGGTCCTTATTTTTGTTAATGGCATTATAAGGTAACAAAGTAGCAATGAAATGACGTTATTTGGGGAGTTAAATTGTATATATATATATATATATATATATATTTAGTAAAACCTCTCTAAATCGACCGGCCTTGAAACCGACAATAAGTGGTTCATTTATGGAGGTGGTCGGTTTAGGGAGTTAGAATATCGTTACAATGGTATTGTTGGAACCCAAATAAAGCGATCGATATACGGAAGTGGTCGATCTGTGGAGGTGGTCGGTTACGGAGGTTTTACTGTATATATATATATATATGTATATATATATAAGTAAAATTATGTATATATATATATATATATGTATATATATACAGTAAAACTATGTATATATATGTATATATATGAATCTGTGTATATTAGCATGAGCTCTCTACCTTGTATTGCGAAAATTCCATTATGAAGTAGACTGTACATTGTGATCAGGTGCAGAAATTGTATGGGAAAATAAAGACAGGTTAGGTTGGATGGGTTAGCAGTGGTAGCCTCCATACTTTAGAGCAAACTCAAAGTTGTTTTACTTTATAGCCAACTGAAATGTCTCCCATCGCAGACACAGACAACCCACAGTAGTCGTTTCTATCATTTCTGACAAAAATACAATTTCTACTTTCGCAAATATCAACACACCGCCGGTTCCCTTTTTAGTTTTAATTTAAATTTAATTGCTGATATATTGTTCTTCTCCGAGTGGCATGTTAGGCCTACTGTTAGTATCTAATGGCTGGTATTATATAACTGCTTAACCCCATGTATAAATGATCAAAGAGCATGCCCGCATGCCCTGCCCGCATTTGGGAGTGGCAGAGAAAACAGCTGCTTACTATTCAATAGCTCTGTTTAGCCGCTGTAAATGTTTATAATTAGAAGGGGAACTCGCCCGCCTGGATACATTTATACCATCCTCTGTGTCATTCATAACACAATGTGTCTCCACCGTATTAATTTCACCGATTAACACCCCCCCCCCCCTTCCCCAACCTTAAAAAAGAAAATCGAGTTGGTCTTGCGTGAAATGGCTGGAAACTATGGATGACGCTTTGATTACTCTCGGACCGGGCGCGGTGGCTGAATTGGGTGAGCGCGGGGCATCGCGTGCGGGAGATCGGGAGTTCGGTTCCCGGTTGAGTCAAACCAATGACTTATGAAATTGATCATTGTCGCTTCCTAGCCTAGCGCTCTGCATTGATAGGATAGGGCAAGGACTGGTTAGCTCAGTGTCAGGATAATATGGGATATCGGGTCATGCACTCATGTAGATAAAAGATTCACCCGGTACTTGTAGTACACGGGTGAAGATCAGCCTTATATAAATACGGGCGAAAATAGCGTTAGTATGGAACATCACCTAGAAACTGTGGCTCCAGTATCAAATGGATACTTATATAGGCGCAGAGTTGGTGAAATAGGAGAGAATGCAAAAAGACAAGATGGCGGCCGCAGAACGCCGTCGATTTCACTTTTAAATCTGATTAAACTAGCTATTATATTATATTTTTCAACTCAAAGATCATCATCATCATCATCATCATGCTGTCGGTCGCGATGCAACAAAGACTGCTTTCATTACTTGACTGCCGCTCTCCATTTAGCTCTCTGCTGTGAGAGTTGCATCCATGAGTCGGTCTTAATGTCTCTCAGCTTCAGGTTTCTCTTGATTGTATCCTTGAACCGGAGACGAGGGCACCCTCACTTTCTGTACATTTCATGAAAGGTGCCTGCAAAAGTGTTGAAGTGCTGCTGGCTTTTGCAAGTTACCAGCGGCACTCTCTCGGGGAGCAAATAGAGTTTTCACACCGGCAAGAACATGTCAAGACAGGCGCAAAACTATTTGTCCCTGCAGTGGCTGGTCGGGAGATGTTGGGAGTTCCATACATCAACCGCCCTTAATGCTGCCACAGTGACATGGTTTTCTGTTTAGGGTTTGCTCCCTTAGCCTTCGGTTCTGTCAAGAACCTGTACCACAAGGCAGTGGTTTACAACTCTGCAGGGCAGGGGCGTCAAACTCCCTGAGGTATTGCTATACCTGCATACCACAAAGATAGGGGGCTATTAATAAGACATATGTAAAGAATAATTGTTGCTTCTTAGATTGTGAAATTAGGCTCTCAATTCTTTGACCCGCATTTTCGCCACCTTTTACATAGGGTTGGTTTGCACTCCTACTGCAGCAGTACGGGGTGAATCTTGTACCTAGCACTCATGGTGCCGATGGCCTGATTTCCCAGTGGGGCAGCACTATAAAGTCACCATGAGTGAGTGCTGTCACAAGTCAGTACCCACCCTGATATCACCTGACATGTTGCCAGGACGTAAAACTCCAACAAGCAACTAAATATTGATTACTCTCAGTTGAAATTACCCGTCTCCTAACCCGGTAATACTAAAAGGTGGCCGTTACGCTGGTCCCGCATTGCCCGCCACGGTTTCGGCGCGACACGCCACTGCATGACAAACGCGGTATAGGGGGCGCCACCAGCTGGGCCCGGCGCGACGCGACTCATTCACACACACAACAGAGTCGACCCTGGGTGGGGGAAGGGAGAGTGTAGTGTAGCGCCCAGTCAGTCACCACTGCCGAGGCGGTGCTCGGAGAGTGTGCGAGTTGCAGCGCGAGGGGCGGCTCGAGTCTGGCGGCAAGCAGGCAGTCAGTGGTCGTCTGCCGTCCCCGGGAGTGGTGGGCACGTGTTGTAACAATACCGTGGAGTTTACGCAGCTCCAGGTCAGTCAGGCGCCGCCCACCCACCCCCATCACCCTCCCTCCCTCGTTTTTTCTACCTTCTCTCCAGGCACTATACCAGAGGAGAGAGAGAGAGGCAAGGGGTGGCGGTGTCGACTGCATTTACATTATTTCCACCGGAATCGCTCTAGGACTAGTGCAGTAGGATAACGCCTGCTCGGTGCGATGCACGCGTGATAAAAGTCGTTTGCTGCACACACCTTCAGTTTCCGCTGAGCGATCTGCCACTGCCGCGTTCGGCAAGGCAAGGCAGGGCAGGGCTAGGCGTATGCATGCTGTGACGACGTCTCAGTACAAGGCGCAGTGTTTGGCCGCCTGTGCACTGCGCGCTGTGAGTGGCTTCTCCCCCTCCCCTCTCCCGAATAGGCGGCACGTAAACAAACCGGCGCGGGCCCGCGTGACCGGCGACAACACGAACCACGCGCCGCCGCCGCCTCAGTAGCACTAGCAGCCGTAGTAGAGGGAGCTTTAAGCGCGCATCAGCGAGGAAGGCGTCATGTTACAGATGCCTCAACTTCATCCAACGCCCACCACGAACTTAAGGACTGGACTAACTGGCGCCTGTTGCTGGTTTTGAAGCTCAGGAAGCAGTCCTAGTTAATACATAATTACTACCCTGATGCTAAGTCAGTAATGATACGGAACGTGGTCCTGGATGGTTACATCTGAAGGAGCGGTGTGTAGTAACATGGTGACACGTAGAGTTCCGTCCTGATATGACATTACATGTTGCCAGGACGTAAACTCCAACAACCAACCTTGGAGTTCGGGCGGTGCTGGCTATCTCATGCAGTCACACCACGCCCAGTGCCACTCACCTGTCACCGGACACCGCCAGGAGGAGCAGTGTGGACTGTGACCCCAGTCAGCAATCAGTGAGACAGGGTTTATAATAAAATTATAGCATTACCAAAACGCTTGGATTGAAGTTGGAAGACCCAGCAGAGAGACGAACTGGACTGGACTGGAGTACAACTGGCGCCTGTTGCTGGTTTTGGAGCTCAGGAAGCAGTCTTGGTTCATACATAATTAGTCAATTACCGTGATGCTAAGCTCTTGACGCCTGCCAGGCAACAAATCCTCAAAGGCTCAGCATTGCGTCAGGTCTGGTCGGACCCCTTATAAATATAATAAACCCTGGAGGTGTTTGATACTTGAACCCACACCTTTTTGTTCGTGGCTAAACTTAAAGGCGTGCCTCCACTTTAAGGTGTGCCTCCACCTCCTCCACTACAAAAGCGTCCCCCTCAGATGGAGTGGGTAGGGCCGGGTGTTGGAGGCAGGCCGGCAGCCTATTGTATCTGCGACAGTGGCCGACGTACTACTGCTACTACTACAACTACTTGCCGGGGCCTGCTGACACCCGGCGTGGAGGCGGTGGCAGCCCGCTAACGACGCCCTCCTCCACCGCCGTGTGAATGGCGAGTGCCGTGGGAGCCGCGCCACGCTGAGACTGAGAGGCTCCGACCGGGGACTTTTAGTTTTACGGAGGTGCTGGTTTATCATTGCGCTGACAGGCTAGCCCCCCTCCCCCTCCAGCACCCCCAACACCCATCTTCAGCCGCCCCACGCTTACAGTTACTCACACCCACAGAGGCGCCCCCCCTTCTCGACGCCCTATAAACACCCCGACAGGCGCTGGGAGAGGACGCCACGCTAACCACGTTGGAAGTTGGAGATGGGATAGAGGGAGACAGATTCTCAGAGAGTACCGAGCATCCCTGCTAGTATCTGTATTAAGTATCCGCATCCAGGCTGGAGGAGCCAGAGCTATATATATATATAGTATAATCCACCAGCTGTGACTTTATCAACGAGCTGTGGGGTGCGTAACCTATAGCTGCTGATACCGGACTAGTGGTAGTACCAGCAGCAGAAGGAGTAGGTTCATACACCATTCCGGCGTTAAGAACTCCGGTATTTCTGTCTGGCCTCATACATAGAAACCAACAATCAAACAGTCAGTGCCTGGATTAGTGGATGTGCAAACCCCAGAGGGAATATTCAATATATTAGCCGTGCTAATGCGGAGTGCATGGGATGCATTGGATGGGAAATATTCTAATTAAACATGCATCTCTTGCTGTGTAGTGTGTCAGTTTATCGGTGTTGTGTGTTTTCGTTAAGGACATTCAGCTTACAGCTGTGGTCAGTCAGCTGAGTCTGCGATTGTCCCTACTTGAAGTACTTCCCTTCTCGGATTATTAAGCAAGTTATAAGGTATTGCTGGTTTGGGGACATCTTCTGGGAGTCAGTTCCTTTGTTCATTCACGAAGTTTAAGTTACTTCGGCTTCCTGATTATGCTTCCATAAGAATATTAGAAACTCAATACATGAATACACGTCATGTCATGATCCAGCAAACTTGGCATTCATTAAATTGATTATTGAATCCCACATCACAAGGATACATACAGAGTACATTTTCTAACAATACTGCTGTGTCCCAATCACTTTCCCGACATTTGTGGACTCTCATTTTCATGAGCAGACGACATTTCACTATTTCCCCCCCAAAAGCAGACAACAATTCACCAACGCGCGCTAATACTACTACTACTACTACTACTACTAGCCCGTCCTGATATGACCTTAGATTTTTCTAGGACGTAAAACAACAACAAACAAAAACAAAACTACTACTAGTACATCCTCACCCTCTAGATTTGCCCATGCGCCGACAGGGGCTTGTTAGTGCCGGCGTTTAGTGTTGAGGGCGCCACCTGGTTGTGTGTAACTGTAAGTCTACCTGTGCGAGTGCCAGGCCACAGCGTCGCTACACTCCACGCGGGTAACACGGACCGACACCCCTGCACCTCCTCCCCCCTTAACCCCCTCTTTTTGTACGGGTGTCAAGGCCCTCACGGCGGGGGGACTCCACCACCTCTAAAAGCCCCCCCCCCCCCCCCCCACACACACACACACTACCCCAACGCCGAGCCGCGAGACAAAAATTGGATAATTACACACGGGACGTGCTCGGCTTCTTCCCGACGGCTCTACTGCGCCGCGACAACAGCCACGCTGACCAATACTGCGACTGTTAGTATTGTATATAACAGGATAGGCTGACTGGATGGCCCTCCAACCACAGACCTTACCGATGTAGGAGCTAACCAATGACGGCATTCACCACTTTTTTTGTTTGTTTTGTAGATTTAATTAGTTACCATTGTTAAACACTGGAGTTACCACTGCCACCGCCAGGAGGCGATACGAACAGCATGACGGACACACGGCTGACATCTCCTCGGACCTCTACCCTGTTCACCCTTCCCGTCATGATGAGGACAACGCTGGTCCTATTGTTGTTGTCATCTCTGACTCTCGTGTCTTGCAGATTGACGACCCACGTCACAGCTCCTACGTCACCTGGAGGTAAGCATTGCGCGTATTTTTAAAAATAATTTTTAATTAATTATAATTTAAAGTTGCATAGTCCGATGGTTTTGAGTTTCTGTCATTTTCTGAGATATCAGATAAATCTACTATTACTATTAGGTTGAACTTGATGGTGATAATCTACGTTGCTTTAGTTTGAAGCAACTTTTATTTGAAATGTCTAAGTCTAACCCTGGAGATATTTGAAGCGCAAAATAGATTATGGCATGCATGCCAAAACTATGGCACCGTTACTTAGGCACAGTTACTACATTAGAGATTTACAAATCCGCGCGAAACGGTTCTCACGGCCACCGCTGCGGATGATACTATTCGTCTATTGATACCTTCACGCTCAGCCTCAGCAGAAACAGATTCTATTAAATTGACTCAGCATTCCCTTCTATATCGTAGACCAGACGGGATGGCCAAATGAGTTAGAGCATCCGTCTCCTGTGTTGGGAGGTCGTGGGGTCGTGGTTTCGAAACCTGGTCGAGTCAAACCAATGACTTAAAATGTATACTTGTTGCTTCCTAGCCAGGCACTCTGCATTATTAGGATATGGCAAGGACTGGTTGGTTCAGTGTGAGGATAATGTGACTGAGTGGGATATCAGGTCATGCTGCTGCCGGCCTGGTCTTCCAGTGGGGCAGCACTATAAAGTCGGCATGAGTGCGCACTGTCACAAGTCGGTACCCGTCCTGATATGACCTTTAGATGTTGCTATGATGTAAAACAACAACAAACAAGCAAACAGAAGCTGAATAAGACTTTTATAAGTGCATCAGTAGCTAAACTTTCTAAGTTAGATATGTAATGTAGGATTAAATGTAGATAACTGCTTTGGTTTGACTAATTTGATGCTTTTATCGGACTATGCAGCTTTAAGCCCGACACCCCATCGCCCTCACAGTGGAGTTGTTGATTGCACCTATTAGTATTACCTAAACATTGATGTGATTCTCCCTTACTTAAAGTTGCATGGTCCGATGAAATATAATTTTGTCAAAATTAAAACAACTACTGACATTTGATCCTATATATCCAACTTAGATACTGGTGTATTAGCTAATGATTTGGGATAGCATATACAGAATAACCAGTGAATTTATAAGCTCACCCCTAAGGACACTCACTTTGAAACACCCATTATGCTGGGAGGCCATTAACCAACTAGGCCAATCTCGTGACCTCATTAGCCTCCCCCCAACCAAGTAGGCCTACTGTGCAGGGCCATAGAGGGGAAGGGGATATGAGGTGGATGTGTGTGTATGTGTCTGTGTGTTTCCTGAGCTGACTTTACAGAGACACAGAGACAGACATACACACAGACATACATACACAGACAGACACACTCATACACACATACACCCGACGTGACTTTGCAGAGAGAGCGACACACACAAACAGAGACACATAGACACCCACATACATACATACAGACACCCACATACATGCAGACACCCACATACATACACACATACACAGAAACACACAGATAGACACACACAGACATACATAGACAGAAACAAGCAGACAACATACACACATTATATTTTGTTAAAAACCCTAGTGCTATGAGCCTATGGCACTAATCCATTCCCAGAATGTTCCCCGACCCAACCAGGAATACCTACCTACAGTCCTGTAAGGTTCCAGGTCATCTCACATCACATGGTCACCATCTGGGTCATAGCCACAGGACTTTTGGCAAGCTTGTCAAAATTATTTTTGGTTCTTTCAGCTCATATTACTTCAAAACTAATCATCTTTAATCAAAATCACTCCGGTCTAATGATTAGTAGCTTTTAACGATCAATTTGATATATTTATCTAAAAAATAAGACAAAAATTCAAATGCCATCGGACCATGCAACTTAAAAATACTCCAGCAAATTGCGCTTTAGTTGATAGGATGTGATCCAATCCATCTCACCAAGGCGTGTGTGTCCCACATATACTGGGCGCGCTGTCAGGTGTTAATTACAGGTATACCAATCACCCAGGTGAGGGTAATCACCGTAGGGATCCAGGTACGACTGGTAGACATGGTAACGACCGTAGCTGTCTGGTGGAACATCAATCTCACATTCCAACCAAACAAGCACGTTCCACGTTATACCCCTGTCACACTACGACGTGACGAGCCAACGTGAGCCTAACGTGATCATTTTTCGTCATGACGTTGGGTTACATCATGATCACGTCAAAATGACGTTAGAATGACGTCGAGCTACGTCACATTACGTCGAGTTACGTCAAGGTTTTGGACATGTTCAAAACTTTGGACGTAGGTCGAACGTAAGGGTTTACGTTCGCCGTACGTTCTGTTCACATTCAGTGAACGTCAATGACGTTAAACGGACGTTATTACAACGCTGCTCACTACGTTCAACTACGTTCCACTACGTTGACCCACATTAAACCAAGTGCAAAAGCCTACGAGGCTTAATGGGAACGTCAGGAGAACGTCAGGAAAACGTCAGGAGAACGTCAGGAGAACGTCAGGAGAACGTGCATTCAACATACGTTCAACGTCTCATTACATAGCTAACGTCATGTAACGTTCTTCTGGCGATGGAATAACGTTCATAACGTTCCGTGAGCGTAGTGACGTTGTCCTCTCTCGTGACTGACGGTATCACTACGCTTTACCAACGTTACGTTCTCGTCCACTACGCTGCATCCACGTTCAACTTGTGCCCAAATTTGCATACTACGCCAAGAAGTTCAACGTTCTTCACGTTCTCCCTACGTTGACGTCGTTACGTCGTAGTGTGACAGCCCCATTACTGCATGCAGCGGTATCCCTCAACAACAATAGAAGCTATTTGCAAACAGGGAATTGTAAAAAAATCCCTTGCCATATGTACGCGTGTATATATATATATGTATATATATACATGTCTATGTATATATGTGTATATATGTATATATGTATATATGTGCATATATTTGTGTATATGTATACATATATATGTATATATATGTACATATAAATATAATTATATCGACTGTGTATATATATATGTACATGTAATAGAATGTATATCATATGTATACATACACATGTATGTGTATTTATATATATATATATATATATTGTATACATTATGCATGTATATACGGTACAGTGATAATAGCGCGGCTGTCTAGCGTCACGGTACTGTTGTTACAGATCGTCAGTCAAGCGTCACTTCACTGTTATATTTGATTGATCTGATACTTTTATCGGACTTGCCAAAATTAATTTTGCATGTTTGTTCTTCAAATATCTACTAACGTTAGTCATTTAAATTAAAAGTTGCTTTAAATATAAGTAAGGTAGGTTATAACCATCAACCTAATATATTTATCTCAGGAATTGAGAGAAACTCAAAATCATCGGACTATGCAACTTTAATGAAAGGTGGATAGTCCGATAATATCAAATTTTCGAAAGCAAGACACTTATCTAGAATTGAACCTACATTGCACATATCCCACTTAGAATTAGATATTGGTGCATTTAATAAGTATGTGTTGCTATATTAAGGTTGCATGGTCCGATGAAATTTAATTTTGTCAAAATTAAAACAATGAACACCAAACAACAAACAACAAACACACAAAACAAACAAAACACCCAAACAAAAAAGTATTTATTAACATGATGCATGCTTAAACAAACCAAAACCAAAAAAAAAAATAAGCAGACTGTGTGGTTCCTAAACAGTGTTACACGTGTGACGCACATGTTTACTGCCATAAGAGATATCTTATTCATGGACTACACTTTATTTTTTATCTCATCAATTTATATTTTACAAAGATGTAAAGGGGAGATTTCCAGCTTTCATTTGCAACCAAAAAATGTAAAAAATTCAAATATTAAATTTTAACTCTCCATGTGACACTTCTGGCCAGTTTTCAGGAGAGTGACCCATTTACATTTGATCCTATATATCCAACGTAAATACTTGTGCAATAGCTAATGATTTGGGACAGCATATACAGAATAACCTGTGCATTTATAACCTCACCCCTTTGGACACTCACTTTGAAACACCCATTATGCAGGGAGGCCATTAACCAATTAGGCCAATCTTGTGACCTCATTAGCCACCCCTGACCAAGTAGGAGTACTGTGCAGGGCCAGACAGGGGAAGGGGAAATGAGGTGGATGTTGCCCCTCCCCTCCATGTTGGATATTCAATGCTGTTTGGTCAATTCTAAAAATATAATTAATCAATTTGGTTAATTAAAATTTTGAAAATTTTACATTTGTCATTTAAAATTGCATCGGCCATCGAGACTATGTATGGTATGAGGGAGGATGAGAATTGGATGACAAAACAGCAAAGAATAACAGAGCAATAATATGTACATGAGAAATGCAAGCAGTATGCATATCCTTGGCGGTCTAAATGTATGTGCGGATGCCCACGCATGTGTTTTGCACGCATCCATTTGAAATTTGTCAATTACACTGAATATAAATAGAAAATGTTTTTTTGTTATTGAATGTGAAAAGGAGTGAACCATTTGAAGTGAGATATGTGCATTTGAAAGTTTTTGACTTTCAGATCTTTTGTATTAGCTAATTCAGCAACCATTCCATGCTGGCCATATCAACCTGGCCTGAGCATTAATACTTTGATGGGATGCGTAGATCTCCAGGTTTAATGCTATGAGGGCAGCAACCTTTCTGGTCATGTGTTATCATTTGGACAGGACCCGTCGCAAATGCACTAGGTTCTGGGCTTAATGCTATGATGGCAGAAGCCGTTCCGCAGTGTATGCGCTGGCGGACGGCTCGGGATTGCAGAGTGTGTAGTTCCTCATAGGTGAGTGTAGAAACTGATATGGTGCTATGACCCCAGGCTGTCCTCCAATGCATACGCTGTGGAATGGAGCATTTGCGATGGATCCCATTCAAAGAATAACACATAGGCACAACCAGAACGGCTGCTGAAATAATAGCATTAATCCCAGAAACCTGCGCAATTGCGGCGGATCCCATCAAACCATTATTGCTCAGGCCCGGCTTAATCATAGAATGTGTAGTTTGGTGGGTGGGTGCATAGTTTGCTGTTTTGAAATTTCTGCCATTGAGATGATGTCAATCGTATACTGATGTATATGTGATGTTGGATATTCGATGCTAGTTGATCAATTTGATAGATACAAATCAAATTACCCTTTCTACAAAATAATATTTTGTTAAAAACCCTAGTGCCACGGGCCTATGGCACCAATACCTTCCCTGAATGTTCAGACCTCAAATAGAAATAGCTACCTATAGCCCTGTCAGGTTCCAGGATTAGTAGGTCATCTCACATCACCTGGTCAACATCTGGGTCATAGCCACAGGACTTTTGGCAAGCTTGTCAAAATTATTTTGGGTTCTTTCAGCTTAAATTGCTTCAAAACTAGTAATTTCTTCATCAAAATGACTCTGGGCTAATGATTAGTAGTTCATAACCATCAATTTGATATATTTATCTAAATATTAAGACAACAATTCAAACGCCATCAGACCGTGTAACTTTAACTTAAGTCAATTTAATTTAACCTGTTAATGCTGAAGCATATGTCGTCAGAGTTTTGGCAAGTATGTCAAAATTAATTGGCATGTCTGCACTTAAAATCTCCAAAGTTAGCCAATTTAAATCAGCCACACACGCACACAGGCACCACACACACATCGTGCATTGTCACCACGTACAGTGAACGAGATACACATACACAGCACAACCGTGACTGTAGAATCTCGTATAGCCACTCCGATACAATATAGTATGTACATTATATCTAGAAATTATCAGATATATGTATATGCACATATATTCACATATATACATGTATATTCAAATATAATATATGTACATCTGACGATGTGTGCATATATTATATACCCACATCCTCATTATATGTATGATCTAACCACATCCACATACATACACTTATTAATATGATACTCCATTGTGATAGTAACATATATACATATAATATTATATATATTCATAGACGTACACATCATACATCTATGACTATGTTATATAATACATCCATATTTATATGTACGCATGCATAAACATGATATATATGTGTATATGCATTATATATGTAATATAAATATGTGTTTATTTACACACATGCTCATCACATGGACATGTTTTTATTTGCACACACTCTCACACACATATATACATACACATACATACATTCATACATACATGCATGCATGCATACATACATACATGCATACATACATACATACATTCATACATGCATACATACATACATACATACATACATACATACATACATACATACATACAATAGTCTATTAGGGAAAAACGGATGTGTCTCTGTCTATTGAATAGACAGAGACACATCCGTTTTTTTCCCTTACGTGGGGTATAACGTGTAATTATACCAATAATTCATGGCGTGACATTGCACTTACCACCATTATCGTATCGCTTGGAATACACCGCCCGCTCTCTGTCAAATTTGTAAGATTGGACCAATTATCAATTTAGATTGAGCTGTTTGTTGGGTGTCGAGCTACAGAAAATAACCATTTCGGGAACAGCGGAGGGAAGCTAATCATTTCCCGTAGACGCGACCCATATTGTGTAGGGAGCAATCATTAATATAGAATAACACTGCCCGCCATAGATAAAAGATTCACCCTGTACTTGTAGTACAAGCGTGAACGACAATGTAGTGTAAATACGGGCGAAAATAGCTTTAGTATGGAACAGGAAGTAGAATGCCTGCCTCCAGTATCAAATGGGTACTTATATCGGCACAGAGTTGGTGAAATGGGGGAGAATGCAAAAAAAACAAGATGGTGGCTATAGAATGCCATCGATTTCACTTTTAATTGTTATTAAACTATATGTTTTATTATATTTTTCAACTCAAAGGTAGTGGGGAAATATGAATATATATATAAATAATAAGTGTTGCTTCTTAAGCCGTGTTCACACGGGCAATGTAAATCGATTCGTAGAAAGCGACTTGCCTAGTTCGACGCACATTTCGCGTGTGAACGGGCGTCTGAGTCGAATTAGGGCTGAATCGATTTCTGTGATGCGCATCCTGTAAGCCACCTATCGAGGTAGTTTACGTGAGTCGATTTCTGTGAATCGATTTATTTTGCCTGTGTGAACGCAACCGACTTACTTGAGGCGGATTAAGGACGTCACACTATATAATATAATTTGGTCTATGAAACCGCTAACTGTGCACAGATATTTTGTTCATCATTTATTTTTAGGGTTTCACTGCCCAGCAGAAGTTTTGACCATTCCAAACCAATACGATTCAGTCCATACATATCTAGGTCGAACCCACTCTCTCGTGGTGATGTTGCCTAACTGAAAACTGGCACTGGTCAGACTGGTCTTGCTCATGCGCAGATTTCGATTTCCGGCCCAAGTGCTGCCCGTGTGAATGGGCGGCTAATTCGAATCCTGGTATCTGCCTTGGCTGAATCGCTTTACAATTATGCCCAGGTGAACACGGCTTTAGATTGTGAACTTAGGCTCTCATTTCATTTCCCCGTATTTTCGACCGCTTTTAAAGTTTTATATAGGGCTGGTATTCAGTACTGCGAGTACAGGGTGAATCCTTTATGTACGCCCACCACATCCACCCACATAGACACACACACACAGACACATACACCTCGACATACACCTCGACATACACACACCCCAAACCACCAGAACCTCCCTCACAGACAGTCTCACAGTCCGCTATTAGCTCATTTTTCAGGAAATAGAATTGCGTTCTAGTTTAAATTGATTGCCCGGCCTCCCCTGCAGCGGCGGCCCGGGCCGTGCGGCGCGTCGGGCCACGGTCTGGGCCGGGCCGGGCCGGGGCCGGGAGGTCTGCCGGGCCGTGGCCGGGGGAAGTGCCGCCGTGAACATCTCAGTTAACCGGTTAACCTGTGCCGAACAAACGTGGCGGCGCCGTGTCAGGGCAACCAGTGGGACGTCTCACCTCGTGTGAGGTGTAAAACACCACTAACGACGCAGCCAGGTGCTGGATGGCAGGAGGCTGGGGGGTGGGGGTGGGGGCTGAGTGTGTGAGGGAGGGGCGGCTTTCACCCTGCAAGCCTCCCTCCACTTCCCCCCCCCCCCCCCCCGAAACACACACACAACAAGCCTTGCAACACTGACAGAGATAGACGACTCCCCGCGGCAAGAGCCCCCGCCGACCCCGTCGTCTGCTCCCATCTCGTCTGAACCCGCGCTTTCCAACAACCCGGGTATCCCCCCCCCCCCCCCCACTACACACACTTGCCCTGCGATATATACCTGTGCACAATCTGCCGCCGGCGTATAATTGATATAACCCTGGCTAATCAGGTTGAACAGGCTGTTGGCGCCCGCTGCGCAACCTTCTGGGCACGCTCCAGAGTACTATTTGAGGAGTCTATTCTCACTGGGTAACTTCTATTCTACCACCGCCCGCGACTGACTCTGAATAGACTAGTTTGTTTGGTTGGTTGTAAGAGTTTTAAGTCCTAGCAACATTTAAGGTAATAATCATATCAGAAAGGGTACCGACTTGTGAGAGTGCGCGATCATTGCGACTATATTTATAGTCTTGCCCCACTGGGAGACCAGACCGCCATCAACACGACCTAATATCCCACTCAGTCACATTATCCTGACATTTAACCAACCAGTCCTTGCCCCATCCTAATAATGCAGAGCTTCAGGCTAGGAAGCGACCGGTATCAATTTTATAAGTCATTAGTTTGACTCGCCCGAGAATTGAACTCCGGACCTTCCGCACTGGAGCCCTGCGCTCTACCAAGCCAATTCGGCCACCGCTTCATGTAGGCTGTGCCTCTGGATATTCCGACTGTTGCTACACCTACCCGCCCATCTATATCTGCCCGCCCATCCGTCTGCCCGCCCGCCCTCCCATCCATCCAGGCCGTGACCCGTGGAAGCCTTTCGGCGGACCTGCACACATCGTGTGACGCGTGTCCGGTTCCATGTGTCACATGCTCCATACACCCCTGCCCTGCGCATGTCTGTTACATTTGTCAATGACTGCCACGTGGCAGCAACACACACCTCACCATCCCCCTCCCCCTCCCCCCTCCCGCTCTCCCTCCCCCCTCCCTTCCTCCCCTTCCCCCCCTCCCCCCCCCCCTTCCTCCCTTCCCCCCTTCCCCCCTCCTCCCCTTCCCCCCTCCTCCTCTCTCGATACCATTCACAAACCACCTTCCTATTGTACACACACACGCACATGCCGAAATAGATGGGTTCACCGTTACCGTTAGAGTAGCAGAGGGGAAGCGGAGCCTTATAATATATGTGGTATCAGTAGACCTTTGTTCTGACTATAGTTACCGAGGTTGTTACCGACTTTACTTACGGCCATTGTTGCCGACTGTAGATACTGACTGTAGTTGCCGACTGTAGATACTGACTGTAGTTGCCGACTGTAGCTACCGATCGTAGTTACCGACTTAGTTACTGACTTAGTTACCGATTGTAGTTATCAGTCTTGATACCAACTGCAGTTATTGACTGTAGTTACATCTAGTTTAAGCCCCAGTCAGACCTGACCGGATTATAGAACTGGACAGAAACCGGACACTGTCTGGTGAAATATGGCAATGTAATGTTTATATACGGTTGCCATCCGGCATTCCGTTATGTGTCCGGTACAAGTTTTGAACATGCACAAGACTTGTACCGTACACCACCGGACTGAACTATACGGTTGGTGTCCGTTTTAAGTCTGTTTAGTCCATTTTGTCTGGTTCATGTCCTTTACCCATCCATTATGTCTCCGGTTTGCTTCCTGCAGAGTCCATTGACTGTGCTGTGGGAATTCGGTCTGTCAGTTTTATTTTATCTGTTTTCGGCACATCCGTGATCAGGCCAGTTGGTGTCCGGTCCATCCGTTTGACATTCCGTTTTTGCCGGTCGGTTGACCGTTGCTTGTCCGTTGTTATCCGGTGTCGTCCGTTTACTGTCCGGTGGTTATTCATTAATGTACGTTCCTTGTCCGTTGAAAGCACAACAACGACACATTTCGATACATTTTGACACCGGCCACCAATGGACTAGACAATTCTTTGTCCGGTGGTGTCCGGTACTCAGTCCAGTAAGGTCTGACTGGCCCTTAACAGATGTTTGTTGTACCAATCCACACCCGTGTTGGCACAGTAAAGGCGCCAGCGTTATGAACTTCACGATATATCACTCGGTCTCATTATCCGCAACACTAAGCCAACCAGTCCTTGCCCTATCCTTGTAATGCCCGGCCGGGGAAGGCAAGGTATGGGGCAAGGATAAATTTGGTGTAAGTCTTAAAGTTGTATAAAATTTATTATTAAAAACAGAAAATGTTCAAAAGCAAAACAGTTGTCAAGATAGATTTGATCCTAATTTAATATTGATGCCCTGATTAAGTATTTCAAATTATTTGTTGTCACGCAGTTAAGTCAAATTAATGGAACCTGTTACTGCTGAATCCTGGGGAGGTCAGCAAAATTAAGTGACATGTCTACATTTCAAATATCTCCTACGTTACTAATTTCAAAGAGAGGTGTTACTGCAAAGTAAAGTAAAGGTATTTCAAAGAGAGGTGTTACTGCAAAGTAAAGTAAAGGTATTTCAAAGAGAGGTGTTACTGCAAAGTAAAGTAAAGCTATTTCAAAGAGAGGTGTTACTGCAAAGTAAAGTAAAGCTTATCATGACGATAAACCAGAAAATAACTGGAACTCAAAACCATCAAACTATGCGACTTTAAAGTTGCATAGTCCGATGGTTTTGAATTTCTGTATTTTGTCTGAGATAAATATTTTAGATTGATCACTAGTATCTACTTTACATTAGTTCAAAGTTACTTTTATTTTAAATGGTAAACCTTTTTAGATATTTTGAGTGCAAACATGGAAAATTAGTTTTGGCAAGCTTACCAAAATTCTGACACCATAGACATCTGCAGTAACAGGTTCTGTTAAATTGACTCAGTATTGCCTTCTAGTACACAAATGTTTTAATAAGTGCATCAGTATCTAGTTAGATATGTAAAATCAAATCTAGATAATTGGTTTGGTTTTGAAAATTCGATATTTCATCGGATTATGCAGCTTTAAGTTTAAGTCTTAAAGTTTGACTCAGTCGCGGCTCGATCCCAAGAGCTCCAGGGCGTCGGCATATCCCGTCCGGTCAGGGGAGGGAGGGATCGGTGGGTGGATGGGTAGGGGGGGGGGGGCTGGTCCTCTATTTGGTGGAATTTATCAACCGTGCAGGGAGGTCAGGCAGTGTAGAGGAGCGTGACAGGCGCCGACGTTTGGGGCTCATAAAGCATGTCCTGTGTCGTGTTGTGGGGTGCCACATTGACAGCAACAACACGGTGGCAGTTGTTTACACATGCCCCGCCATCATGCCACTGCCGGGCACCCGCTATACAGACCACCCGCAAACACTCACTCGGCGCGACATTTGGTCTAACCATTTCCACTTGCCGTTGTGCGATTGGAGATTGTACGCTTATTTTCTCAATATAAAATTTGCCCTCAAATAAAATGGATGATAAAGTATGGAGCTTTTTAATGAGAATTAAGACTGCTTGGGTTAACATACCTCGGTGCTAGTTAGGACTCTAATACTTGAATAGGAGATGTGTTTGTGAGGTTGTTAATGTTAGTGGGCTTAGTTTTAGTTATTTTTGTAGCTGTTTCCGTGGTCACTACTATTGTCAGTTTGTCTGACTTACTGTGCCATCACATAGGTGTAACCATGGCAGCGACTAGCCTACCTCCCTGATTAAGTAATTAGCTTACAAGTTATATCACCAATTTAAGCTAAGCCGATCTAACAGTGATGAGACCCTTTCCGAAAATGGGAAAACTTCCGATCTTTGGAAATTTTCTGAAGATCGGTAAATTTCTGAAAATGGGAAATTTACCGATTTTCGGAAAATTTCCCATTTCCTTTCCAGTATCAACATAAATTGGTAATTTCCCCATGTTTGTCGGATTTACCAGAAGTCACATTCGCCCTGCTGTTGGGGGCGACTTTCATCCCTGATTAAGGTTGTCTTTGTACCTGCTTCCAGGTGTTGCTTTCCAGAGAAATTCCCAAATCCACCCCTACTCCCCCCCCCCCCCACCCCACCACTCCCTTCACCACACATGCCTACTAAGCCACACCTAAATACCCGCGCGCATGCGCAGACAGTGTGTTTGTGTGACTACCGCTGCTGTCTTATCCTTATCGGCCTTGGCAATATTTACCCATCACTCCAGGTGTTAGAACATCTGGAATTCCACAGGTGCACACAGATTTGTCCTGGATTACCATCTGCTAGTCGGGTCAATCCATTTTGGGTATCCGTACTGCCGAGTAATAGGGCTAGAGTACAGGAGTATGGCCTTCTCAGTTCAGCTACTGTGATACTGTTGTAGGCAGGATATTGTCCATCATGCATTGCGTCTGTTTGTCTGTTTTTTGTTGTTTTTTTGTGATGAATTTATTTACCCTGCTCATAACGAATAAGTGTGTTAATACTTGTTTTCACCACTGGGCAGCACTAGTCTAATTTGATTCAAATCTTTGGAATTTAGTTTTAGTAATAATTGTGGTTTTCTTGCTTCTTGTTTATGTTTTGTAACTGTTTGTAGATTGTAAACAGTCCAAAATCCAGCTTTCACTATTCGTTGTGTTAATCCAGTGAAACATCATCTGTATTTCTAGGTTACATTATTTTTTAGTAGTTTCTTAAACACTGATATGTCTGTGTTCTAATACTGGTATTATCGCAGGTGAGAAATTGGGGTAGGTGAGCTGGGGGTTACTGTCTTGTACTGTATTGTACTGTATTGCACTGTATTGTACTGTATTGTACTGTATTGTATTGTACTGTATTGGACTGTATTGGACTGTATTGTACTGTATTGTACTGTATCGTACTGTGCATACTCTACTGTACAGTGGTTACTGTATAGCAGTAGTACTGTGCCGTGCCGTGCACTGATATGCCGTGCACTGATATGCTATGCCATGCTGTGCTGCGCAGTGCTAATGGACGATAAGCAGGGCGCGGGGGTTCGTTCAAGTACTCGGCTATCGGAACTATTCACCCGAAATTAGTCCAAATTAACTAAGCATAGTCGGTATGCCTGGAACACTGGTATACAGGTAGTATTACCGGCTGCCTCATGCCGGTAAGTCCCCTAGCAGTCATGTCGGGCATACCTGTAGGGGATAATACAGCCTACACCCGGTATTCCCATCACACATCACCCCGCACCTCCATCACCCTCACCACCCGCCAGATGGCGCCCCCTCCAGGGAGCGCCTGGAGGCCATTAGGCGCGGCAGCTACACAGGCTGCCCCCGCCCGTAACCCCCACGGGCCCACTCAGGTAATTGTTACCTGGCCAGGTAGCGAGTGCTCGGGCATCTATTGGTGTCACACACTGGAGCAATACGCCTACCCTCGGGGCTCTAAGTCTAAGTCTAACCCTTCCTCCGCAGCTACCTACCGACCCCTCTCACCCCCCACCCCCACCCCACACACACACTCCGCACACGTGGAGGCAATCTCCAGTAATGTTTCGCTGGTTCCTCAAGGGCGTCTTCTCCACGGCGTACGGTGCGTGCGATCGCCGCCCGGCAGATGGGATGCTGTGTACGTGCCGGGTACAGTATTGGGAATCACCCGAGACACCCTCTTTCAATGCATCCCGCATCCCTCCCCTACACACCTCCCCACTCCCCTTTACACCCGGGCCACCCTTAAGGCATGCTTGCCACAGATAAGGAATGATAGTGTCCCCAGGATGGAGAGATCAGTCAATTTGATAGGGTCCACACGTAATGCCTACAGAGATATCTCTGTAGATTCATTCCCGCTGGCAATCAGTTCCTAGCTCCCTACCATCCCCTTCGACTTCACTCCCCCATCCTCCCCCTTTCCCCGTTCCCCTTTGCTAATTCTCCTTTCCCCTTTGCTCTTTCCCTTTCTCCTGCTTCTTCCCCATCCCCTTCTCCTCCTTCTCCCCCTTCTCCTCCTTCTCCTTCTCCTCCGTCTCCTCCTTCTCCTCCTTCTCCTTCTCCTTCTCCTTCTCCTCTTTCTCCTTCCCCTCTTCCTCTTCCCCTTCCCCTTCCCCTTCCCCTTCCACTTCCCCTTCCCCTTCCCCATCCCCATCCCCATCCCCATCCCCATTCCCCATCTCTCTTCCACCCCCTCATCATCATCAACCCTAGCCACTCCCCCTCCACCCTCTCTTCCTGCGGTCCTCCTCCCTCGGCTACAGTGCTTGCATCAAAACAAACCCATATCCATGGTAGAATGAACCCCAAAAGATCAACATAATATTCACGCCCCTTACTCTCAGCCATAACACCAGAATGCTATGATCTGTACCATAAGTATTATTCCCCTACGGTTGGTTACCATTCCTCTTTCCTTCATTCCACCACCACCACCGTCGCCATTCCCCACGACACATATCCCACCTCCAGGGTTAATTCCTCCTGCGCCTATACCCGGAGGTTAACGCCATGCTAAGCCGGCGAAATTAGTGACTCCGGGCATGACTGGTTTCCATCTACATCTTGCACCCATTGCATCCCTGTGATCCTCCGAGGAGATAAATGCGCATACTTTGGAGCAGTCAGCGCTACTTCAAAACGAGGCTTTTAAATTATCACTGCTTGCTTGAAGGTATTATATTTTCTTTCTCTTTCGCATAGACATACATAGACACACATACAAGCATACCTACATACACGCGTACAAAAATACACACATATACATACACACATACACATACATACACACACATACAAGCATACCCACATACACACGTACCCACATACACATGCGTACATACATGCACACAGATACACACATATGCATACATACATACAAGCATACACACAGGCATTCACATATACACACATACCCGTCCTGATATGACCTTATATGTGGCTAGGACGTAACACACCAACAAAGAAACGCACATGCACACACACCTACGCCCATTCACACACACATGTACACATACATATATATACATATATATATATACATATATATACATATATATACATATATATACATATATATACATATATATACATATATATACATATATATACATATATATACACACATACCCGTCCTGATATGACCGTAGATGTTTCTAGGATGTAACACACCAACAAAGAAACACATACATACACACACACCAACGCACATCACACAAAAAGAAAGATATGAAGGGAATACAAAAAAGAAGTGCCTGGGTTGTAGGTTGCATAAAGGCAGGCACATGTTGGTTTCCTTCACGACGGGGTGCTATGATTGAGGAGACCCCCGAAGGAGCCTGTGAGCATCCTTTCACCTCTAGAGCAGCTCGGCAATCAAGAAGACCCGTGTGGCCTCTGGGGTCTCCATGTGAGCTGCTCCACCAACCCTTACGCATGCGCACCATCCAGCCACAACGCACACACCTAGGTCTACTGTGGGTGCTGCACCTTTCTGGTCGGCAAGCTATCCACCTGAATACACGGCGCATTTAAATTTAATTTAAATATAAAATTAAATATAGGTTGGTTAAAGCTGCATAGTCCGATGAAGCATCACATTTTCAAAACCAAAATAATTATATAGATTTGACTCTACATATCTAACTTAGATATTGGTGCACATATGAAGTATTTATTGCCATATAGACGGGAACACTGAGACAATTTGATAGAACCTTTTACTGTTGAAGCCTATGGTGTGAGAGTTTTGGCATGCTTGCCAAAACTAAGTTTGCATGTTTGAATTTCAAATATCTCGAAACTTATCCATTTAAAATCAAAGTTACTTTAACCTGAAATAAGGTAGATTATAACGATCAATTTAATATATTTATCTCAGAAAAATAACCAAAACGGAAAACCCTCGGAGTATGCCACTTTAATGTGGTTAGGGATCCTGGTTAATAACAATTAGCACAGGCCACAGGTTGTTATTGTTCTTAAAGTTGCAGAGTCCGATGATTCTCAGTGTTAGTCATTCTTAGATAAATATATTAAATTGATTTGTTATAATCTACCTTACTTTTAGTTTGAAGTAACTTTTAATTTAAATGGCTTACTTTTGGGATATTTGAAATGCAAACATGCACAATTAATGTTGGCACAGCTTGCCAAAACTCTGACACCACAGGCTTCTGCAGTAACAGTATTTATTATCGTGACTCAGTATTGCCTTCTATACAGAAACAAATGTTTAATAAGTGCATTGATCAGTGTACTATCAAATCTACTAGATAATTGTTTTGATTTTGAAATGTTTATGCTTCATCGGACTATGCAGCTTTACTGTCGTGGGGGATCCTGCTTAATGACAATCGTTGTTGTTCTTTTAGGTCCTAGAAACATCTAAGGTCATATCAGGACGGGGGTTAATGACAATCAGCACATGCCATAGGTTCATCGGACTATGCAGCTTTACTGTGGTGGGGGATCCTGTTTAATGACAATAGTTATTCTTGTTGTTTTACGTCCTAGCAACACCTAAGGTCATATCAGGACGGGGGTTAATGGCAATCAGCACAGGCCATAGGTTGATCAGTGGAGTTGTTATTAAGGACATGTGCGGTCTTTGGCTGGGTTTTACAATGTATGTTCAACGCCACACGCGCGGAGACGATGCTAGAAGGGATGCATCCTTGTGAGGAATTCACCTCATCTCCCTCCAGCACCCACAGGCTCTGTCTGGCTGTTTTGTAAAAGAACAGCAACGTTATTTAGCAGTGTCACCTCGCATCGCTACTCAGACCCTTTGTCGGCAGGTGCGGGGGTGTTCGGAGGGTTTGTTGGTTGTAGCGTCTTGGCAACATCTAAGGTGATATCAGGACGGGTACCGACTTGTGTCAGTGCCCATTTATGGCCACTTTATAGTACTGCCCCGCTGGGAGATCAGGCTGCCAGCACCATGACCTGAAATCCCCCTGAGTCACATTATCCTGACACTGAGCCAACCAGTCCTTGCCCTATCCTAATAATGCTGATCGCATGACTAGGAAGCGACAAGTATACATTTGTAAGTCATTGGTTTGACTCGACCAGGGTTCAAAATCCACAATCTACCAAAATGGAAGACATGTGCTCAACTCATTGGTGGGGTGGTGTTGGTATGGTTGAGTGTGAGGGGATGTGTGTGTGTGGGGGGGGGGGGCTGCGCATGTGAGTATGTGAGGGTATGTGTGGGTAAGTATATGAGAGAGGGGTCGTGGGTAATGGCGGTGGTCTGGCGGTGAGAGGGTGTGTGTGGGTGAGGGTGTCTGGGCTAGAGGGTGTGTGCCCTTGAGAATGCAATGGTTTGTTTGTTTCATGGGAGTTTTACGTCCTGACAACATCTAAGGTTTTATCAGGACACATACCGACTTGTTTCAGTGCACACTCATGGTGACTTTATAGTGCTGCCCGACTGTAAGACTGATAGTGATATCCCACTAAGTCACATTATCCTGTCACTGATCTAACCTGTCCTAATAATGCTGAGTACCTGTCTAGGAAGCGACAAGTATAAATTGTGTAAGTCATTGGCTTGACTCGATCGGGAATCGAACTCCCGACCTTCGGCACGATGGGAAGTCTGCGCTCTACCTATTCCGCCACCCCGTCCGGTAGATTCCGATGGTGAAGGGTGGGCGGCTGAAGATGTCTGGGTGTGTATGTATGAGTGTGTGTGTTGGGGGGGGGGGGTGACTGAGGAGGAGGAGGAGGAAGGGTGGGTTTCCTATTGGTGGCTTCTTCCCGGTGTGGATCCTTCTGGCGTGGTTTTTACCGAAGCCGGCGAAATTAATGACTCCGGGCATGACTGGTTTCCTTCCCGTCAACGAGGTTCCCTCGCGGCGCCCTTGGGTTGCTTGTTTGCTTTGGGCACTGGGTGCTTGGTTGGTTGGTGGAGTTTTAGTTTTACGTCCTGGGATCATCTAAGGTTATATCAGGACGGGGACCGACTTGTGACAGTGTGCACTGATGGCGACTTTACAGTGCTGCCCCACTGGGAAATCAGGTCGCAAGCATCATGACCCGATATCCCAGACAGCCCCATTATCCTGACACTGAGCTAACCAGTCCTTGCGCTATTCTATTAATGCTGAGGGCCAGGCTAGGAAGCGACAAGTATCAATTTCATGTAAGTCATTTGTTAGACTCGGCCGGGAACCGAACTCCCGACGACCTTCCCCTCGCGAGGCCCAGCTTTACTGATTCGGCCACCGGGTGCTGGGTGCTAGTGTGCTACTGCTACTGCTAGTGTGTTGAATGTGCTGGTGTGTTGACTGTGCTGACTGTGCTGGTGGTTTGACTTTGCCGGTGGGCTGTCTGTGCTGGTGTGCTGACTGTGCTGGTGGGCTGACTGTGCTGGTGGGCTGACTGTGCTGGTGTGTTTACTATGCTGGTGGGCTGACTGTGCTGGTGGGCTGACTGCTGGTGGGCTGACTGTGCCGGTGGGCTGACTGTGCTGGTGTGCTGACTGCTGGTGTGCTGGCTGTGGTGGTGGGCTGACTGTGCTGGTGGGCTGACTGTGCTGGTGTGTTGACTGTGCTGGTGTGTTTACTGTGCTGGTGTGCTGACTGTATTGGTGTGTTTACTGTGCTGGTGGGCTGACTGTGCTGGTGGGCTGACTGTGCTTGTGGGCTGACTGTGCTGGTGGGCTGACTGTGCTGGTGGGTTGATTGTGCTAGTGTGTTGACTCTTCTGGTGTGCTGGTGTGCTGACTGACGGCAAGGGCCTGACATCGGCAGGAATGGCGCTAATCTGTGCGCTAACACTATTTATGGGTGCGCGCTCCCACTGACTCAGTGACTGCTAGAGTTGGGTTGTCGCCGCCTCTATTTGGGGCAGGCTGGGCTTATCTCTATTAGTGGCGAGCAATTTGAGGCTCATTTAGTGGTAGTTGCTTCTGAGGCCGGCCGTGTAGGCGTAGGAGCCAATCAGCTTAGGCTTTAGGGGTAACAGGTGAGGAACGGTCAAATCATCGCTGGGGCCCGTTAAGGAAGGCTCCGCGCACAATGTAGGGTGATTGGTGGCTTTGGCGCGGCCAGCACCAGCAAGGTGTGGGGGTGGCGGGTGGAGTGGGGGGGGGGGGGGCCATAGGGGGTTGGGGTGGACAGTGGGCAGTCAGGAGTGTGTTGGGGGTGGGGGAGGGGGTATGGTCACAGATGGCCATCCCCGATAGGCCTATATAGAAGCAATGGTCAATTACTTGAAATTGTCCCATCCCATTGGTTGACGCTCACGCTGATGTGTTGGGTTAGAAGCGTAGATGGTGTAGGGGTGGGGGTGGGGGGAGGGGGGGGTAGCAATAGCAATGGGGGAAAGTGGAGACGTAGGGTGTTGGGGAAATGACAGGGTGCCGCCTTTGCCTACCGTCAATTACACCCGCCCCTCCATGAGTTCAATGAAGCAATCATTGCCCACCATTCAGATTCACAACAGATGTTTAATCTATAATGGCTATAAATTACTTATGACCACAATGCGGCCGTATAATAGTGACAAATGGCCTTGATGGCCAATGGTCTGGTCGTTGGCATGAGGTGTGGGGGGGGGGGGGGCGAATCCGTTAGTGTTACTGTTAGTGTTAGCACGCTGGCTTCCCGGGGGTTCGAATCACAGCCGAGTCAAACGAAGAACTTAACAAATGTATACTTGTCGCTACCTGTTCTGGCACTTGGCATGACTATGATAGGGTTTAGTATCCGATACAAATTACAACGTGACCGAGTGGGATATCATGTCATGGTGCTGGTGGTCTGATGATCCAGTGGGACAGCTCTGTAAGGTTGCGTGAATGTGAACTGTCATCCTGATATGACCTGAGATGTTGCAATGATATCATCATCATCATCATGCTGTCGGTCGCGATGCGACAAAGACTGCTTTCATTACTTGACTGCCACTCTCCATTTAGCTCTCTGCTGTGAAAGTGATGTCCATGAGTCGGTCTTAATGTTTCTCAGCTTCAGGTTTCTCGTTATGGTAACCTTGAACCGGAGATGAGGGCACCCTCTCTCTCTGTAACCAGAAGACAGTTGAGAATAGAGGATCTGCTTTGATAGCCTGTCTGATGACATCCTCATGAGGTGTCTAGTCTACCGGAGATTCTCTTTGATCAGACATCTTCCATAGAGGGCAGCCCCATCCGTTCGAGTATTTCCTTATTTGTCACTTTGTCCTTCCAGGTTAGCCTCATGATTGAACACAGATGTCGCATCATGAAGGCATGCAGCTTTTTCACCTGTCGTCTGTACACTGTCCAGCGTACACTGTGCAATGATATAAAACAAACAAAACTCTGCATTGGCTGCCACAGTACTAGTACTGCTAAGTACTAGAACTACTGTCCACTTAGGTGGACCGCACATATTGCTTAGTAATGCGACTTACTCTACGGGCCACATGAAAAGACTAGTTTATTGAAACTGCATGGCCTGATGAAAGCATCATATTTGTCAAACTCAACTCCTTACCCAGATTTCTCCAACTTTGTTACTTTTGCATTTTGTTGCTGCATCCATGGGAATACCACATCCGTTAGTGTAACTGCAGAAGCATATTTTGTCCAGCATGGCTGAGACTGGGAGAGTGAGCATATACAGTGCAACATTTAAGGTGTGCACACTAAAAGTAATTTTGAATGTTCTCAATTCAAATAGCTCAAACGAACCATTTAATTTATTATGTTTGTTTGTTGTCGTTTTACGTCCTAGCAACATCTAAGGTCATATCAGGACGGGTACCGACTTGTGACCGTGCGCACTCATGGCGACTTTATAGTGCTGTCCCACTGGGAAACCAGACTGCCGGCACCATGATCTGATATCCCACTCAGTCACATTATCCTGGCACTGAGCACACCAGTTCTTGCCCTGTCCTAATAATGCTGAGCGCCTGGCTAGGAAGCGACAAGTATCAATTTTAAAGTCATTGGTTTGACTCGACCAGGGTTCGAACCCACCATCTACCAGCACGGGAGCCAGACGCTCTAACTCATTCGGCCATCCCGTCTGGTCTCAATTTATTATCAAAGTTACCTCAAACTAAAGTGGCTGGCTGTCACACATCACCGGATTGGGGAAATGGAAAGAAACTGAACAAAGTCTGTTGATATCCGCAAAGTCCGGTTTGTGTCCGGTGCATATCTCTTGATATCCGGCCCAATCCATTAGAAGTTTTGAACATGCACAAAACTTGGAACGGATGCTGCCAGATTGATGTCTACATTTCTTGTCCGGTTTGAGTCCATTTAGTCCGCTTACCGTCCATTGGCTAGCTGTTCATGTCCGTTTCATGTCCATTTCATGTCCGTTCATCCAGCGGCCTTTGACCCGATATCACCACATTTTGACACATTTTAATACATTTTGATACTTATCACTCCCGAATACCACCGGACTAGACAATTCTGTTCATTGCTCAATCCGGCATAGTGTGACAGGCACATAAAATAAGGTAGATTATAATGACCAACCGAATATATTAATCAAAAGTAATGCAGAAACGCACACAAATCGGTCCATGCAACTTGACCTGACTCATTACCTCGCCGATTATAGCTCAAGCGGGCACTAGAGTCACCGCCAGCAGATGGTGTGTTATCTTTTCCCCTCCTTGATAGTTATGACATAACCCTCCTCCCGCCCTCCCTCCCATTCCCCGATTCCCTTACTATATCATGGGACAATGGACACATGTACCTAGCCATCTTACTCTTAGTGTAGCGAATATCCACTGGTATCAGATAGTGTGTGTCGAGGGTGGGAGAGGGGGAGGGGTCAGCGGTTAGTGTAACCTGCACACCTAAAGCCGCCAACAATTCTGCCAGCCTGAGAGGTGATGGACCTCCTTACCTGCAGCTGGTGTTTGGTGGTTGTCGGGGTGGGCCGGTCAGTCGTCGCCACTCAGTGTCAGTCGCGACTTGGTCAGCGCCGACCGCCACATGGCCTGCCATCTGGCGGAGAGCATGCCGGGAGCTCACTGGCCGCCTGGCGGTGTGGCCTAACACTAACAGTAGAGTCGCTGCTTCCCTTATGGGAAGTTCAATGTTGGGGGTTATTTCAAACCAATAATTTTTTAAGTAACAAAATGATTGGTGCTGAGCAGTAGAAGGATGCGGTAGTGTTAATAGGACATGACCTGGTTGGGTAAGTGTTCGGATAAAGTTTGATTATTAGCGCTGTGCGCGACAAATAATCCTCCTAATTGGAACCACCGGACACTCGTCATTACTAGGATAGGATCAGGACTGGTTAGCACAGCGTCATGATAATATGACTGTGTGGAATATTAGCTCATGGAGCCGGTGGCCTGTTCTTCGGTATGTCTGTATGCAGCGGGATAAATTAGCTAAATCTTTTCACTTGTCCATATCACAAGTCTGGTGTGATTTTCACTTGTCCGTTTTTATTTTCACTTGTCCACAGTGCTTACCTTTATTGTCTCAGTTAACCTCCATGGTTATGGGAATAAAACTACACAAACAAATCAAGACAACAAAACAAATGTTATAAATAATGTAAATGTTCACTTGTCCAATAGAAAAGCTCAAGCCATATTCTGCTTGCCCACGCATACTCTCACTTGGCGCGGACAAGCTCTTATTTCGAACGTGGTGTATGTATGTGTGTATGTCTGTGTGTGTAGCACTGCAGCAAATCGTGCTGGTTTGATTTACCGCCACTCTAGGCGTGGCATGACCAAAGGTTGGGTGGACTCCAACTTGGGGAATCTTGGAGGTGACATTTTCTGATGGTTGTTCACATGATATACGCAGAATAATTTGGGGGAGAAAGCCCAGGTTGTTCGTCCACAAACAGCCGTGTGAGCCGGGGATAGACACGCGATTCAACAATTATCCTTATTGGTCATAATTTACCGTCCCCCTGAATGCGCAGATATTCAAAAGGAAGCTATTCAGAAGTCAAGTGTATGTATGCATACAAAGAAGAATTAAGATCGACTACCACGTGACATGAGGGACGCTATGGTGAGTTCCCCTTCGGAGAGGGTGGCATTTGGAGCGGGAGGATGGTGGAGGTGGGGCGTGGGTGTGTCGGGGTATAGACAGGTGAGGTACTTATGGAGTGATGAATGCGGGCCATCTTCCTTATTGTCAGGTGTTGAGGCAGCGTATTAGAGCGGCCTGGTAAGGTGGTGAGCCTACATCTTGTAGTATCATGTTCTGCCGGTGGCGGCGCTCAGAGTGATCAGTGAAACCTCTGCACCCCCCTCCCACCTCCCGTTCTGCCCTCCACATACCCCCTCCCCCCTGACACACACGCACGCGCACACACACATATGTATATAATATGTATGCATGTATATATGAGACTGTCTCAAAAGGTGCTAAGCAATATGGGACAACACTTTGTCCATTGTAATGATCAACATACTATTTGCTTATGCATTTGCTCAGGATAAACTAATCTCTTTGTTACATGGTGTTTCATAATCCCAATAGAATACATATTGATTTGAAGCAAATGTCCTTGTGTTTTATGTGTAACCGTTTCTCTGCTGTTTGTGTCAATTGTTACAATATAATGGACAAAAAAAAAGAAGAGTTATCATCTTTTGGGACAGGCTCATATATATATACTAGCCGGCAAATATTGTTAGACCAACATTCATTCAAATCGGTACAAGATACCCGACGGAAGTCACTGTAAGACGACACATGAATGAATGTAACATGCAAGCTAGATTTAGTACTATACCGATATATATATATATATATATATATATATATATATATATCTGTATATATATATATATATATTATATTGGCTGTGTAGATTGTGCAACAGTTTGTTAGTAAGGATTTGTAAATGTATAGTTTGTAAAGTGAGCAGTACTAATGGCCAAAAGTACTGCTCACGAAGTAACACACCACAGGCGCGCATACACACCACACCGTTCACTTCTTCTTTTTTGGGGGTTTGCATCCAAGCAACCCCTAATGTCATATCAGGATGTATACCGACTTGTGACAGTGCACACTCATGGCGATTTTTATAGTGCTGCCCCACTGCGAGACCCCCGGCCGCATGACTCGATTTCCCATTCAATCACATTATCCAGATATTGAGCTCCATGCTATATCCTGGTAATGCCCAGCACTAGGCTAGGTAGGGGCAATTATCAGTTTTGAAAGTCATTGCTTTAACTGGGCCGGGATTCGAACTCCCAACCTTCCGCACGGGAAGCTTGAGCTCTATCGATTCGGCCACTCCGTTAGATCTCCCCTCTGACTATCTAATGTTGTAAAGTGGGGATAGCATGCACATACACACATTTACACACGCATACACACATGGCACCTCTCTCCCCACCCCCTAACACACCCACAAACCACATACAATAAAGCCTCTCTAACCGAGCACCTCCACAGATCGACCACTCCCTTATATCGATCAATTTATTGGGGTCCCAACAATACCATTGTAATCATATTCTAACTCCCTAACCCTCCCACCTCCCTAAGTGGACCACTTAAAGTCGGTCCCAAGGTCAGTCGATTTAGAGAGGTTTTACTGTATACCGTCATTTACCTTTGCGCAAATGACACAGACAGAAACATCAGGCAGTCTGTGGCTTAAGGGGCTGTCACATTACACAGCATCACACAAACGTACGCCGACGTAAGTGATTTTTGGCCGCTACATTGGGATACATTGTAATGCGTTACGGATACAGCAATGTATGTCAATGCTTGTTAGGGGGTCACGAAAGTTTTGTGCAATCAAACAACCTTCAAAGTATGACAACGTATGGGTGTTACGTCAGCCTATGCTATGTATACATTAGGAGTACATCAATGTACGTTAGAGGTAGGTTGTTCATTACGTTGACCTACATTAAAGCATTGGAAACATACAGTCCACATACTGACAACATATGGATAATGAAAGTCTAATGTACATCTAATGTAGTCTAACATACATCTAACGTATGTCTAATGTAATCTAACATACATCTAATATACATCTAACATACATCTAACATACATATAATGTACATCTAACATATGTCTAATGTACGTCTAACATACGTTTGGCATTTCTCCACTGTGTCTTGACATATGTAATGTATGAGGCATAGTTCTGGCGATCGAATAACATATATAATGTTCACGGCATTCTGAGAACATACCCCTGAGCATAATTCAAGGGTTTTTCGCTGGGAGGCACATTCGCCATACGTTGGCCATACGGTATGTATACATCCAACTTCCCCCCCCCCGCCCCCCATACCAAAAAGTTGGACCCATCTCAGTGTAAAAAAAGTGATTTTACGCATTGGCCATGCGCTTGCAAGATGCGTCGTAATGTGACAGCCCTTTAGCGACCCGCAGGCAATGACCGGCATGCTGTAAAACTGCAATGTAACAAAACTATTTAAATAAACATCAAAATTGTGAAAGCCGCGTCGTGTCACGCCGAGAGCGGCCGTCAAAGCTGACCCATTTCCGGTTCACTGCGTTTCAAAGTGCAGCTCTATCGATCTGATCAGCGAGGTTATTTTGATGGCGCTGTGTTTATTTATAATCCTGCGTGTTGGAGCGATAGGTGCGATTATTTATGTTAACTATTCGTGTGGAACAAACTAAACATACATAACAAACAAATAAACAAGTAGTTTGTGGCTGTTAGGTCTGCATACACCACCACCCTAACGCACACACCACACACGCACACACAAACACATCATATCTCACACACACCATATGATACACACAGCACACAAACACACACATACAGCATACACACCCCATCACATCACACACACCATATGATACACACACCACACATGCACACACATACAGCACACACACTCCATCACATCACACACACCATATGATACACACATCACACACACGCATACAGCATACACACCCCATCACATCACACACACCATATGATACACACAGCACACATGCACACACATACAGCACACACACCCCATCACATCACACACACCATATGATACACACACCACACAAGCACACACATACAGCATACACACCCCATCGTATCACACACACCATATGATACACACAACATACATGCACACACATACAGCACACACACCCCGTCACATCACACACACCATATGATACACACACGACATATGTGCACACATACAGCACACACACTCCATGACATCACACACACCATATGATACACACACCACACACGCACACACATACAGCATACACACTCCATCACATCACACACCATATGATACATACAGCACACATGCACACATACAATACAGCATACACACCCCATCACATCACACACATCATATGATACACACAGAACACATGCACACATATACAGCACACACTCCATCACATCACACACACCATATGATACACACAGCACACATGCACACACATACAGCACACACCCCATCACATCACACACACACACACACCATATGATACACACACCACACACGCGCTCGGCATCCACTCACCACCATGCCATGAGAGTCCCCTCGCGAGGTTTCTTAATTGGTCTCCAGGGTGTGCTCATGATAATGATCTATGTCATGGTGAGCGCGAAAAATGTGTTTTCCACAGCCATATGTAAGTATACCTACCGTTCCACCCACCGTCAGATGGCGCCCAAGCTGAACATGCAAGAAAAACACCACCCAACAAACATTACAAAGCACAATATGCTGAAATATTGTCATTGAACTAGTTCAGTTTGATTTGTTTGTATATTTGTTGTTTTACGTCCTAACAACATCTAAGGTCATATTAGGACGAGTACCGACTTGTGACAGTGCACACTCATGGCAACTTTACAGTGCTGTCCCACTGGGAACCCAGGCCACCAACAACATGACCCGATATCCCACTCAGTCATATGATCCTGACACTGAGCCAACCAGTCCTTGCCCTATCCTAATAATGCTGAGCGCCAGGGTAGGAAACAACAAGTATTAATTTTTACGTCATTGGTTTGACTCGACCAGGGTTCGAACCCACGATCTACCAGCACGGGAGACGGACGCTCTAGCTCATTCGGCCATCCCGTCTGGTCAGTTCACTTTGATGTTATCTGTGTAGTGATAGTGACAATTGGAGAGTGAATGGTGTACAGAGATCTAAACACCCTTTAATGGGTGGAGAGTGGAGCAAACTGCAGCCATTAATGGTTCACACACCGGCCGTAGCCTTACTGGGTGCACACACCGGCAGCAGTGGCCGAATCGGTAGAGCGCAGGCCTCCCGTCCGGGAGATCGGGAGTTCAATTCACTGTAGAGTCAAATTACTGACTTCCAAAATGGATACTTGTCACTTCTTGCTTGGTGCTCGGCATTAATGATAGGGCATGGACTGGTTAGCTCAGTGTCAGGATAATGTGACTGAGTGAAATATTGGGGCATGGTGCTGGGGGCCTGAGTGTACACTGTCACAAGTCGGTACCTGCCCTGATGTTGTTAGGAAGTAAAACTCCCAACAACCAACGAACATGGTGCACACAATGTATGGCTGCGGAGAGTGGGAGTTACTTAAAGAGCTGATGTCGCCATGATGTCCTTCCTTTGCTACAAGTCTGTGCAAGCTAGGTACTTCATACACCTTAAAGCAGTATGATGAGCACTCTTTATGTGGTTACCTCTAATGCCTCTTGAATGATTGGATGTACACCATGTAGACGACAAAAATGATAATCAGGTCACATTCCCACCACTACACACATGTTGATTTCACTTTCTGACGTCATGTCAGTTCCAAGAAGCCAGTCTAAATCCGGATAGGAAAATGTTTCATGGATGCGGTTTTTCAGGTAGAAACCACCAACACAACAACAACACACAAACCTCCTCAAGCATACCTCCTTACCACAATCACAACCACAACACACACACCATTAACACCACAACAACACACACATCTCCCCAAGCACACCTCCTCACCACCATCACAACCACAACACACACACCTCCTCACCACCATCACAAAACACCACACATCCATACCATCAATACCACACCAACACACAAACCTCCTCAAGCGCTCCTCCTCACCACCATCACAACCACAACACACACTCAGCTCCACACCATCAACACCACGACAACACACTCCTCCTCATACCACCACCCACCCCCCTTCACCTCCTCGCCCCCAGGACATGCTATATTATACCCTGGAGTAATACTGGAGACTCCACCAGGTGTGTGGAACCAGCGTTCAGTTCACACATTGGATGTCCAGCTAAACAGTACCGACATGACACCCACGTACACACACACCCACACCCACACCCACACCCACACACATACTCCTACCCACAAACTTCCCTCTGCTGTAGCTAAAGTAAATCAAATGAAATGGCGCGTCCAACACTGGAGCAACAGTCACATGTTGATGGACACGACAGAAGGGTGTGTGTGAGAGGGGAAGGGGGGGGGGGGGTTAGAGATCGAGGTAGGTAAGGTAGGAAGGAGGCTGTGCCGCACCCCTTTGCTTCCCAGAGCGCGTCTTTGAGCGTTGCCATAGCGACGGCGGGTATCGGGTATGGCGGCGCGGCGCGCCGCTGGCGAATGCCGGGGTAGAGTGGTGAATGGCGGCGGTGGTGACTTGTAAACATTGACACTGGAGGCGGTCCTTTGTGTATGGGTTCGCGAGTTCTGGGTTCAGTCTGCGGTGTCTCGTGATGCCATCGTTATGCGGGTCGGCTGCCACCCGCCACCCGCCACCCGCCAGCCAGCGCTGCACCTCGTGTAATTACACTGAGCCGTCTGCCTTTTGGGATAGGTGCCACTGCTTACTACCTAGAGGAAAACCTCTCTAAGTCGACCCTTCATGGGACCGACTTTGAATGGTCCATTTAGGGAGGTGGTCGGTTTAGAGAGTTAAACAAAATTGTAATTGTATTGTATGGGCACTCGTTTGGGACCCAATTAAAGCGATCGATATAGGGGAGTGGTCGATCTGTGGTGGTGGTCAGTTAGAGAGGTTTTACGTTATAACTAAATCCGCTGCAGGTTTTTTTTGGTCACATTCACCAATCACGCCCATATTTTATATTCTAAAAACACAATCCAGGCTCCCAACGATCGACCATCCAGGTCCCAAATCAAGTGGAGCACTGCTTCTTTGTGTAGCGTTGCAGAATCCAAATGTTTTGATTTTGTCATATATATATTTTTTTTTAAGTACATATATATTAGATTGATCATTATTATCTACTTTATTTTAGTTTGAACTGACTTTTATTTCATATCAGGACGGGTACCGACGTATGACAGCGTGCAGTTGTGACGACTTTATAGTGCTGCCCGACTGGGAGACCAGGCTGCCAGCACTATAACCAGTTATCCCACTCACTCACATTATCCTGACACTGAGTCTTTTCCCTATCCTAATAATGCCAACAACCAGTCCTTTCCCTATCCTAGTAATGCCAAGCAGCTGACTGGGATCCGACAAATATGAATTATTAAGTCCTTGGTTTGACTTGACATGGGTTCGACCATGGGTTCGAATCCCACGATCTCCCAAAACGGGAGACGGACGCTCAACTCATTCGGCCATCTCGTCTTGAGTTTCTGTTGTTGTAGCTGTAGTTTCGAATATGTTATGTTCGTGTCCGGAACGTCTGGATAGTCTAGGCAAACTTCATGGACACCACCTGATGGAACGAACGCTCTCTCCGCCAGGTCGGTAAACTCGTTACGAAGCTTGATGACGTCACAGCAACACCTGTGCTAATGGCTGTGAAATCGGTGTGCTGCTATTTTGTGGAACAGGACCAAGCTGCACACCACCCCCCTTCTCTCCCCCCCCCCCCCACCCCTCACCCCCCTTGCCAGATCTACACCAGCTCCCCCCTGCCGGACCGCGGCACTCTGAACGCGGGTGCCCGGACCCGGGCGTCACTGTATAGCCTTGATGTGAGCTCGGGTTCTCTCACAGTTAGGAGACAAAACCCAGAAGAAGGCGACCTATCAAAGGAGATGTTGTGTTTACCCATTAAATATACCGCGGCCAACCATGCCACATCTGAAGAATATCGTCGAATCGTGTGTAGATACGCATACTTAGCAGCCATTGATGACCGTGCATAAATGCTTTTTTTTGTTCATCTTTTCAAATTTTAATTTTTTTGGGTCGGCGGGTGGGTAAAGTTGAACTTAATAATAATAGGGTTTTAGGTCTCAGGAGATCCCGAACGCCAAGTGCAGTATTTAAATCGACTTGGGACGTGACCGGTCCACACTGTGAAGCGTGACAGTATGTATGATGCTTGATATTATTAGAGCTAACTAGTGATGACTGCCATATTAGAGCTAACTAGTGATGACTCCTTTAGCTTACTGACTCTCCGCATCTCTGTGCAGTCGACTACATAATTACTATTACTATTAGTAGACTCACCCAACCAGTCCCTTAAAGCCGCATAATCCGATGACAACATAACATTTAAAAAATGCGAATACTTTGCCAAGTTTGATCCTCCACAACCAACCTAGATACTGGTGCACTTAGTTGTTGTTGAAGATTTATACTGCCTATCATGGATAAGCCTGAATAGGCTTGTTTTCACCATTAGACAGTTTGTCGATAGAAAGCCCGGGCCTACACTTTTACCGACCCAAGGGATTTTTAACCTCCCACACCACATAGACATGGTATGAGAGCAACTGGCCTTTGATGACGCTGTAAGTTATACACAGCGGTGGAAATCCAAATTGGCAGAGCTGGGGGCACGGGGAATCGAACCGCCGACCTTCAGATTAGGAGTCCGACTTAGAAAAAAGTCAGACACTCTAACCACTCCGCCACAGAGAGTAATAATAATAGCCAACTTAGATACTGGTGCACTTATTAATAATAATAGCGAACTTAGATACTGGTGCACATATTAACTAGTTGTTGCTGCATGGAGTTTATACATTTATGTATGTGTGTATGTATTTATGTATGTGTATGTACATATTTATATATCCGTACATGCATATTCATGTACATATGTATAGATATACACATGTACATATATACACATATATACACATGTATATATATATATATATATAATATATATTGTTTCGCGAGCAGTGGCTATTGTAAACTAGCTTATGTCACTCACTCAACTAGTCTCTTAAACCTAAGTCGCGTCTGCACATGGTACTATTGGTAGCATTGGTACGGCAATGGCGAACATATACTAGTTATTGTGCAGCAGCAGACAGTTAGCATCCTGGGATGACTGACCCCCGAGGCCAATTCCAGAGTTGCTAGGGAAAAGAGAGGAGCTGGGACAGCATAGTCCTGACCGGGCCGGGTCGACAGGAGTGCCGGCATACACACCGCGCCTGCGCCCGGGGACGGCGCAGCCCCGTACTCTAGCTGTATCACCTTGCCGGCTGGGTGTCCCCTTACCTGCCGGCTCAGGTGTGTGTGTTTGCCGGGCAGGGTCGAGGGGAGGACGGGGTGGGGAGGGGAAGGGGAGCGGCCCGGCGCGCACCTTCACAACACCGGACCCCCTCCTTCCCCAAGCCGGGGCCCGTCGTAGGGGTGAAACACGGTGCCTGTCAATAAACTTGGGTCTGATCTGAGATTTGAGAAGTGCCGTGCCCGCCACCAGCACAAAACAACATTCAGCGCAGGTATGCGTCTGTCTGTATGTGTGTGCGTGTGTGGAGAGGTGGTGTATGTTGTGGTTGCAGGTAAGGGAGGAGCTGACATGTATGTGTGTGTTTGTGTTGGCAGGATGGGGGGGGGGGGGGAGGGTATGGGGGCGGCGCGAAGGGGCATTGCGGAGGGGGGATAGTACAGGAGGTGTGCTCTAAGACTTGAAGTTCACAACTTGAATCCCCAGCAGCGACTTCATCGTGTGAGGTATACCGCATAATAGTGAACGCTCAGCCTCGTTGGCTCGCTGTTTAATGGGCATTCTTAAAGGTGCCCGTCCGAGATAGCCAAACCCGTCACCCATCAACCTCCCACACCTCCATTAACATGGGAACTGGGTGTTAGGAGCCTATTTTTGGTGTTGTTAAAAAGCCACCTCCCCGTCGAGGGTTCCTATTCACTCGGCGAGCATGACGCCCATGATCCCAGCTGAAAGGCAGTATCTGCTACGTTAAGAGGCTGGATGTATCACAGCACTATCCAATATTGACAAGCAGAGGGAGTGCTTGATAGTGGCAGCATAGAAACAGACAGGGTGGCCGACTGTGATCCATCCGCCACACAAAACATCACTTCTGAATCCACTCCCCCCCCCCCCTACATTCCCCTCTCCTCCCTCCGCCTACCCTCCTCTCCGCTCTTCTCCTCTCTCCTCCTCCCTCCTCTCCTCTCCTCTCCTCTCTCCCCTCTCCCCCTTCCTCTCTCCTCTCTCGCCACTCCTCTCACCTCTCTAGTCTCTCCTCTCTCTACTTTACTCTACTATACTCTACTATACTCTACTCTACTCTCCTTCCATCTCATCTCATCATCTCCTGTCCTCTCCTTTCCTCTCCTTTCCTCTCCTTTCCTCTCCTTTCCTCTCCTTCCCGCTCCTCTCCTTCCATCTCCACTCCTCTCCTTTCCTCTCCTTCCCGCTCCTCTCCTCTCCTTCCACCTCTCCTCTCCTCCCTTATCCCCTCCAATCCCCTCTCAACGGCTTCATAACGGCCCTTTCTCATGCCTCTCCTCCTGTCCTCTCCTCTCCCCTGGAATCCCCTCCCATCCCCTCCCCTCCCCCGCCCCCGCCCCCCCCCCCTCCACACAGCTACACTCAGATTCACACACCCCTATCTCTTTCACACCGCCCACATATATGTGAAAAGTAGTAAGTGTCTGTGCGCTCTTCAGATTGAATAACTCTGAAAGATATCACTAGATCCCCCCTCACATGTTGAGATGCATGCGTGTATGTGTGTGGGAGGAGGAGGACAGGGTAGAGTAGGGCCTTCGTAGCTTGGTTCGAGGGGACGTGGGGGAGAGATTAGGACAACGATACTCTGTTGAAGGAGGTTGCGCAGTGCAATTAGGTTTATTCAGACAGTTGAACCACGTTTTGGGTGAGAGAATGACATAAGAAAGGGGACATTTTGCTTGAACATTTTAGTATGTAGACATTGCGGGAGGGTGGAGGACGCCAGCAACTATTGCCCTCTGATTTTTCTCCGTTTGAAATGTGAAGTTTAACAACAACAAATTCATGCAAATCTGACAATACTACAATAATTTATTTTAATCTAAATTTTAAAAAGATCAATATGTTGTCCATTGCCTGATTTCTCCGTTGTAACGCAACATCTGATTACAAGATGCATTCTGAAATTATGCAAGCTCCATTGTCCCATTAGGGCAATGTATTATTACCATTAATCGACCTGGAGTAGCTATTTCGAGTGTTCTGACCAAATTGCCAATGAGCGTTTACCTATATAGTTTATTTAGGCGTTACCTTGGTGATTGAGTTAGGTGAGTGGACTGCTGTGTCCAGTAGGTGTTGACCGCCTGCTGTTAACCCTTACATCTCCCCAGGTGTGCTACAGGTGTGCGTGTTCCTGCCTGGGCAGGTAGCAGGCACAGGAGAATGGTGGGAAGGGAGTGAGGTGATCGATACATAGCCCCTACATTAAAGTTGCATAGTCCGATCGTTTTGAGTTTCAGTAATTTTTCTGAGATTAATAGATTAATTTGATTGTTATAATCTACCTTACTTTAGCTTGAAGTCAGTTTTGTTTTAATGGCCCTGTCACACTACGACGTAATGACGTCAACGTAGGGAGAACGTGAAGAACGTTGAACTTCTGGGCGTAGTATGCAAATTTGGGCAGAAGTTGAACGTGGATGCAGCGTAGTGGACGAGAGCGTAACGTCGGTAAAGCGTAGTGATACCGTCATTCAACGAGAGAGGAAAACGTCATTACGCTCACGGAACGTTATGAACGTTATTCCATCGCCAGAAGAACGTTACATGACATTACCTACGTCATGAGACGTTGAACGTACGTTGAATGCACGTTCTCCTGACGTTCTCCCGACGTTCTCCCGACGTTCTCCTGATGTTCCCATTACACCACGTAGGCATTTGCACTCGGTTTAATGTGGGTCAACGTAGTGGAACGTAGTTGAACGTAGTGAGCAGGGTTTAACATCATTGACGTTCACTGAACGTGAACAGAACGTACGGTGAACGTAAACCCTTACGTTCGAGCTACGTCAAAATTTTTGAACATGTCCAAAACCTTGACGTAACTCAACGTAACACGACGTAATGTGACGTGGCTCGACGTCATTCTAACATCATTCTGACGTCATAATGACTTAACCCAACGTAATGACGAAAACTGACCACGCTAGGCTCACCTTGGCTCGTTACGTCGTAGTGTGACAGGGGTATAAATGGCTAACTTTTGAGATATTTGAAGTGTAAACATGTCAAATTAGTTTTGCAAGCATGTCAAAACTCTGACACCATAGACTTCCGCTGTAACAGGTTATTTTAAATTGCCCCTGTATTCTTTTTTATTTGACAACAAATGTTTAATAAATGCACCAGTATGTCAGTTAGATAATTGTTTTGGTTTTGAAAATTTGATGCAGCTTTAAAGTTGCATAGTCCGATGAAGCATCAAATTTTCAAAGCAAATGCACTCCGCTATATCTAATTCTACATATCTAACTTCGATACTGGTTCACTTATTAAACATTTGCGGCCACATAAAAGGGTCACTACATCAGTTGAACAGAACTTGTTTATTCATAAGCCTATGGTGTCAGCACGCTCAAATTAATTAATCTCCAAAGTTATCCCTTTAAATTAAAGTAAATGTTACTTCAATCTAAATTAAGGTCAATTATAACAATCAATTAAATATATGTATCGCAGATAAATGGCCGAAACTCAAAACCATCGGACTATGCAACTTTGATATACACCCCCACACGGAGGGAGACCAGACTCCAAGGACAAGTGCGATTTTTTTAGGAACAGGGAATATCCGATAGTTTCTTTACAACTTGAGATTAGCTAGTTTAAAGCCGCATATTCCGATGGTAGCATAAAATTTTCAAAACTAAGATATAAAGATAGATTTGACCCTACGTGTCAAAGTTAGATATTGCTGTACTTATTAAGCAATTATTGTGGCATGGCAAGGCATACTAAGCCGTTATTTTATAGGACCTGTTACAAAGTGTTAGTGTTACTGCTGAAGAATATGGTAATACTATACGTGTTTGATGTAAGCGTGCTATTCAAAATTCACTTGGCATCCTTTCTCGTCCAAAGTTCGCCATTTGAAATAAAAGTTACTTCAAACTAAAAGTAAAGTAGATTATACCGATTAATCTAATGTATTTATCTAAGAAAATTACAGAAACTCAAAACCATCGGACTATGCAGCTTTAACAAACCGTGTACTAACATGCCAATTATATATATATAGATATATATATATATAGATATATATATATATATATACTTATATATATAAATATAATTTATACTTTCGTACATGGTTTATTGGATATATCTGGGTTAACAGCTATATATATATATATATATATATATATATATATATATAATATCAAATTGACATTTTATACACTCTTCTATATACTTTTATATGATTATATTGTCATGTATCAGACTTGATACTTTATTTTACATCGTAAATTGAGGTATGGGAAAAAACACTATATCCTCGAGTTGGTTCTGAGCTTATGACCAAACACAAAGCGACTACTTCAAAACCGGCCCTCACACTGGGTGAAAATGCAGCGGCTAATATTACAGCGGATACGTGCCTGGACGACACCGGAAGCCGCCGACTTTAGTTAAGATGAGACCCGCCAGGAGGCAGTCAGTCGCTGTTCAGTCGAGTTGTATGGTGACGTCCACTAATCAATCACAACGGCGGTGCCTGTCCACATACAAAGTCGCCGAGGGGCGCATATATTTATATATATATATATATATATAATATTAATACAAATACATTATACATATAAATATAAATATATATATTATATATATATATAATATATATATATATATATATATATATATGGTGGTATAGAGTGATCGGCTGACTGCCCGGATAAAGGGGAACATCCGTTGAACAATACCTTCAACACAAAGAACGGACACCCCCGGCACCTTGCTAAGAATCGACACAGCGGCGTCCCGTATTGATCGTGGTGTGAATGAACAGAGATTTTGAAGGCTGCTTCATTTAGTAATTAATTGCTCTCAGTTTGGTTAGATTGTGGGCGTGTAGCGGGACCTTGGGCACGAGTGTATACCTAGATACTAGACAGATAAAGGATTGGTCGCCTCGCCGACTGGACAGACGCAGCACTACTACCCCGCCGACTGGCGGCTGAGGTTGGTTCTAGAGTAGGTGGGGAGGGGGGGCAGGTGAGGTAGGAACTAGGTAGGGTGAGTAGGTGGGGAGGGGGGTGGGGGGCTGCGAGGGTAGTGGGCAGTTAACACGGCCACTCAATACTGCTGTCAATTCACCCAACCGTGACCTAGAGAAGCTTTTTTTAAATTCTTTTTTAAATATTTTTATTTGGTGTTATTAAATCGTGACACTGACATGAGTTGACATAGTGTCGGCCCAATCTCGTGCGGGTTAGAAGCAATTATGGGTCTATGATTATTTTAATGCACTGAAGCACCTGGTGCAGACGAACCCCTGATAAAAGGAGAGGGGTTTGCGGTGGGGTGTGGGAGGGCGTGACTCTCCCTCTAACCTCTCCAACCCTTCCCCCGACCCCTACCCATCCAATTCCCCCCCCGACCCCTCCTTCCCCCTCCTCCCCTTCCTACTCCTCCTACCCCTACACTCCATTTCCACGTCCCCTCCCATCTCTCTCTCCCGCCGCCCGCCCCCCCCCCCCCCCCCCCCCCAAGCCTCCTCACCCCGCACTCACTCACTCCCATTAGCCGGCAACAACTGTATCAGATCGGGCCAGTCCCAATTACGCTTATTATTATTAAAAGCAGATGGGGCCCTCAGAGGGTCGACACAAAAGGGCAGTGCTCAATGAACGAGGAACAATTTTCTCAGTGGGAGGAAGGGGGGGGGGGGGGGAATATGGAGGAGGAGGGGGGTTAAAATCTTATCCATTAGTACATGGCATTTTTGCAATTCCCCCCCCCCCCCACCTCAGCCCCCCCCCCCATTTTCCCGACTCAATGTAATACCGCAGTACTACTAGCGCCCCCTAGCAGGACACAGGGGCATTAGCCACGCCGTCGGCCTTTTAGGACGGCTAGGCCCCCCATTGACGTCACCAATATAGACTAGATTCGCACTACTTAGATAGCCATCGGCTCGACCTTATCTCCCCTGAGCTGAATACCCTGATTAGCTGCACACACACAACCGGGTTGGAGGAGATGGGGCGGGCGGGGGGGGGGGAGGGGGAGTAAAGAGGAAGACCGGGAGAGAAGAACCGCTGTCACCAAAATCAGATTTCGCCCGGCTCTACCTCCTACCTCTGCCGGCCCAGCCCGCCACACTGCGCTAAGGAGATTCAATTGATACTTGTTGTTGTTGTTGCTCTAATTAGCGGTGGTTAGCGTGGTTACGACGCTCCTTAACACGGACATTTAGTCGCGGAAGCTATGGGCTTAATGCTAATGCTAGAGGGCAGGACTGGCTGGCGGCGGGCCCGTAGTGGGGATTTGTGCCCACACCATAACGGCCCTTTCTCATGCCTCTCCCCCTCTATACCCCCACTCCCCTGCTCACCCCCTATCCCCCTCTCCCCGTCTACCCCTCTATACCCCCACTCCCCTCCTCTCCCCCTCTCCCCTTTCCCCCTCGCCCCTCTTCCCCTTCCCCCCCCTCTTCCCCTTTCCCCCTCGCCCCTCGCACCCCCCCCCTCGCATCCCCTCCCCCTCTCCCCCTCTCCGCCACCCTCCTCTCCTCCTCTCCTCCTCCTCTCCTCTCCTCCTTTCCTCCTCTCCTCCGCTCCTCCTCTCCCCCTCTCCCCCTCTCCCACTCTCCTCTCCTCCTCTCCCCTCTCCTCTCTTCTCCTCTCCCTCTCTCTCTTCTCCTCCTCTCCCCCTCTCTCTCTTCTCCCTCTCCTCTCTCCTCCTGGCCTCCTCTCATCTATCATCTCTCTTCCCCTCCCCTCCCCCTCTCCTCATTCACTCCTCCTCTCCTCTCCTCTCCTCTCATCCCCCGTCTCCTCTCCCTTCCCCTCTCCCCATCGGCTCGTCTTCTCCTCTCCCCCTCCCTTCAGTCCCTCCCCACTCCCCTCCCCCCTCTCACACATGCCGTGTTTATGTGTTCTATGGAGGGGTGAGGTGGGGGGGGGGGCAGGTTGTAAGTGATCACGCTATATATGCATGCACACCACAAAACACGCACTCATCCCACTCGTCTCCATCCAGACACAGGGAGGTGGGGGTGGGGGTTGGTGTCGGGGTGTCGAGCACACTAAACACACAATTCCACAATAAATTAAAAAAACTGAGGCGTATCCACAAATAACATATTGCTTCCCGAATACCAAGCCTCACCACCAGGGGCCGTATGCACGAATCGGTGTTAGGGCCTTAACCACGGCTAGGCTAGCTCCACACGGCTAACTGTGGAAAATCGGTATGCACCAATCGGTGCCAGCGCTAACTGCAAACTTTAGCCTAGGCTAAGCCACCCCAGTTTCAAATCAGGTTTAACTGCTAGCTGTGCCGGTTAGTGTGCATGTGTGGGTCTCAATCTATTCAATGCTATCATATTTACCATAATTACATACGCCATGAGTGAAATTTTATCAATTTAACCCTAAATCCGAACCAATATTAACGCTGCCGCCGCATTGGCGGCGTTATGCATATTGTCACATCGATGAATATAAAGTAAACAAATCGCCGCCGCCACAGTGACGTCGATATACATACTGTCCAACGTCAACTAAAATTGGCAGCCGCCGCCGACACCGAATCGATGGCAATATATTAGGCCCCAATCTATTCAATGCTGTCATAGTTAACAGAATTACATACGCACTAAGTGAAATCTTATCAATTTAACCTAAATTCGAACCGATGTTAACGCCGCCGCCACATTGGCGGCGTTATTCATATCATCGACTGGAGGGTATTCCCAAATCTATAAATAAACTCACAGTTAGCTATCCGCGGCGGCTAAGACATTGGTGTATACCGATTCACACATTTCTCCAACCTCGCGCTACCCTGAGGTAGCTAACCATGGCTAGTGCCTTAACTCCGGCTAAGCCTAGCACCAATTGGTGCATACGGCCCCATAAGAATTATTATGTCCTGTACTTACTTGTTTTCCTTTTTCTTTCTTTCTTGAAATGCTTAAAGCTGTATAATTTGATGAAAGCTTAACATTTGTTTAATCCAAAACACTTACTTATATTTCATCCTATATATCCACGTTTATTTGATCCTATATATATATATATATCGAACTTAGATAGGTATACTGAATCGCTTTCTAAACACTTATTGCTTTACATTACTGAAGGAATAGTAAGTCAATTCAATAGTATATGCAACTGTTGACGTCTGTGGTCTCCATAATTTTAATTTGCATGCTACACTTTAGATATGCATATTAGTTAACCCTTTAAAATAAAGTAACACCAAACTGAAGTGAAGTATATTATAATGATCGACTTATTCTATTTATATATTCTACAGACAGAAACTAAAAAACATTGGACGCCAATGGGAGCAGAAATATAAATAGTGACTCAATTTACCTGAGTAATGCAAATAGGGAGGCCCTTTCCCCCAACTTACCTCACCCCATTCCGATCCTATTCCTGCTCTGGGATAATTTAGTAATATTAATATGCCCCGCCGGTTGGCCTTCCTCTCCATGCTCATCTAATATGATTTTTTTGGGGGTGGGCTGTTTTTATTTGTGTGTGTGGCAAACGCGATAGGGGGGATAGACTACATCATGGTTCCAGCGGCGGGGTGCATTGTGGGATGCATCAGAGCAAAACAACCCCCCCCAAAAGCACATGGCACATGCTAATACACTGGGTGCAGCTATGAAATGTGCTAGTTTCAGCTCATCTCAGCTCTTGTTTGAAACATAGAATACTAACTAAAAAATATATATAATAAATGAAGAATTAATCTTTTATCCAGCATTGCATTTACATCAATATAATCAGCACATCTTATGCCATGTGCATTTAGATTTAGAAAGATCTAGGCACTCAGACTAGTGTAGAGCCATAGCCAGAGTACTCAATGCATTGTCAATGCAGTGAGCAATCTCCATACAGAAAAAGTAAAATATTGATAAAACCACACCACTTAGAAACAAACCGCTTGGAACACATATAGAAAACATGTTTAACAAAAAGATTATATTAGATTTATAAGGTTAGGGTTTTGGATTCCTATTAATTTTGAATAAAACTGACATTTTTCAATGCTCGTATAGGCAAAGTCAATGGCCGTATGCCTCTGCTTTGCTCCCATGGCCGGTTTCAGCGCATGCGCAGTCGGAACCGTGATGTAGTCTATTGGGGAAGGAGAACTACGGGGGGGGGGGGGGATGTCTCCGGCTGGATGTGTTTAGAGATGTTTATATTAAGCTTGAGTGAATGTCTAACTATTTCGCTGCCGGGCACAAACCAATATGTTTGCTTCCTTCCGCAGACAAAAGCATTTCCAGGTATCACAGATCACCCTGGAGCAGTGCCTTGCCTCCTCCCCACTCCCCACGCCCACACACCCCCTCACTTCCTTCCTCCACAACGCCCTCCCCCATCCCACCCCAACCCGCAGCAGCCAGGTATTCTCACCTGGAGGCGGGAGAGCCCAGATCAAAGTGCCCCTCCCAGCCTCACCTTCCTCCTCCCTAGGCTAACTCCAGGGGTCATGAACCCTCCGCCATCACCCACGGGAGCTGGCACCCCTGACCTTTGACCTTCCCCTTCGTCGCGCCCCGGTGAAATCGACACCGCGTTGGTTTGGGGCTGGTTTTGGCTGGCGACGTGAAAGACAGTCGGTGAACTGATGAAACAGCCAGAAACAAGACGGATTGTGCTGCTTCTGGCCTCATCCCGCCCCGCCTTCAGAGGCTACCTTCCTAAGTGGCTTCTGTGTGATTGGGGAACCAACGCGGCAGCTGAGCCACTCCCGAGCAGTTCGTAATGCTCGCCGTGCCGGGGGCCGAGACAGGCCGGTGGCGACGGAGGGGGCGCGGCGGGGGAGGGGGGCCGTGGCGCCTCATTGTGGGGCTTGTGATTTATCTGTATGTAAGTCTGAAAATAGCCCGCCCTGACGGCCGCAGACTGTGGTGACTGAGCTGCTCCCCGGGAGGGCAGTCCGACAAGGAGGCGGGACGGGGAGGTATCCTACCGGCCAGCCCCACTGGTGCGGGGATCTGCTCACTCACTCACCGGGGTGGCCCATCGGTTGTGATGATCACAGGAGCCAGGTGACTTGGGATACAAGTAATGATTGCCCACAATGTTTACTGACACAAATCCCCCCACCGGCATGAGTTTGTTGCCTCCCCTTTTATCGACTCTAGCTTATTAGTTATGCGCTCTTCTTGTTGGGACCACCTTTCCAACGCTCTGTGTGCAGTATGCTGCCTCTGTAGTCCAAGAGTGTTTGTGGGGTAGCTGCCTTATGCATTGCCCTCCCATTTCTCTCTCTCTTGCTTCATGCTCACTGTCTTTTAGTCTTGCTCTATCGTTCTCACTTTCTTGCTCTATCGTTCTCACTCTCTTACTCTATTATTCTCACTCTCTTACTCTATCATTCTCACTCTCTTTCTCTATCATTCTACCTCTCTTACTCTATCGTTCTCACTCTCTTAGTCTATCGTTCTCACGCTCTTACTCTATCATTCTCACGCTCTTAGTCTATCATTCTCACTATCTTACTCTATCGTTCTAACTCTCTTACTCGTTCTCACTCTCTTACTCGGTTGGTCTCACTCTCTTACCATATCATTCTCACTCTCTTACTCTATCATTCTCACTCTCGTACTCTATCCTTCTCACTCTCGTACTCTATCCTTCTCACTCTCTTACTATATCCTTCGCACTCTCTTACTCTATCCTTCTCACTCTCTTACTCTATCCTTCTCACTCTCTTACTATATCCTTCCCACTCTCTTACTCTATCCTTCGCATGCTCTTACTCTATCCTTTGCACACCCTTACTCTATTGTTCTCACTCTTTTACTCTATTGTTCTCACTCTCTTAGTCTATCGTTCTCACTTTCTTATTCTGTTGTTCTCACTCTCTTACTCTACCGTTCACATGCTCTTACTCTATCGTTCTCATGCTCTTACTCTGTCGATGTTATTCTATTGCTATCTATTTCTTACTCCAACTCTCTTACTCTATAAATACCTGCCACTGTCTGAGTTCATCGCTTTTGCTCTATCGCTTTTTAAAACGTTATCTCTCTTTTTCTCAACAGCTCTCACTTTCTTACACTATCTCTCTTACTACAGCCCCCCCCCCCCATCTCTTGCTCTCTCATGTCCCCTTGAATTCGCTCTCAGTCTCACTCTTACTCAATCGATATCAATCTCAGTCTCACTCTCTTACTCTACTAATTCTAACCCTCCCACTCCAACGCTCTCACCTTCACTCACTCTTTTTGACACCAAAACTTTCAGTCACTTCCCCATTCCCTCTCTCATACTCTCTCTTCCACTCCTTCACTGTCACCCTCTACCCTCTCACACGCACTTCCCTCGTTTACTCCCCAACCCCATTACCACCTCTCCCCACCCCTCCCACACCCCTTCCCCTCCCCCCCCCCACACCCAACTCCCCATCTCTACCACTGCGGTCCATTGTTGGTTTAAACCCGCTACAACGCTCTCCGGCCATCCCGGCCTTGTCCCATAATTCAGAGAGGACCGGTCTGTCCTGCCCCCTGGCGGCTGTTTAATTAACCCTGCTTCATTACCCTAGTCACCGCCGCCCACCGCTCACGCCCCCTTTTACCAGCTATCCTCTTACAGGCTATACTAGACAGATAACTAACCGCACCGCTCTCTCTCTCACTTCCGGCATTAGACTCTATCAGTATTACTATTAGTACACACAGGCTCAATAGTTGGTTATGTGAATGAATATAGAGAACATTACTTTGTGTTTTCCCTCATAGAATTGTGTTGGCGTGTTTGACATACATTCCATTATTCTATCAGCCAGTCCCCAATTCTCTTCTGTCCCCCAATAAAAGTCCCCACCTTCACCCCACAGTACCCGCAGGCAATTGGAGGACTCCCATTTCCGGTTCAGTCTGTTGAGCTCTTTCCGGTATTTATCCTTGTGTTCTGTCATGTCTAGACACGATTAGTTTGTTATAACCAGTGTACAAGCACACACCTATATATAAGCCACATCTATAGTAATATATTTATGTAGTACTCACATACCTACATACCAATATATATATATATATATACAGTAAAACCTCTCTAACCGACCACATCCACAGCGGCCACTCTCCTATATCGATCGCTTTATTTGGGTCCCAAACGATCGCCCATACAATACCATTGCAACGACATAACAAAATTCCCTAAACCGACCACCTCTTTAAGTGGACCATTTAAAATCGTTCTCACGGTTGGTTGATTTACAAAGGTTTTACTATTTATAATATATGTATATATTGGTTGCGCCAGCAGTCAAATCTGGTAGAGTCCGTGAGTACTTTGAGCTCAGACTGAGGTAGAGGGGCCTAGAACTTCCAGTTATTATACTTATATAATTATTTATATATATATACATACCGGAATAGGCATGTCATACTACTGGAATCTAGTTTGTAGCCTTAAATATGGATAGTCCTGAACATGTGGACTAGAATATATCACACTGAATAGGTATATATATAGGTGTGCCGTAAAACCTCTCTAACCAACCACATCCACAGATCAACCAGTCCCCTATATCGATCGCTTTATTTGGTTCCCAAACAAACGCCATTGCAATACATCCCTAAATGGACCATTTAAGGTCAGTCTCATGATCGATGGATTTAGAGAGGTTTTACTGTGTATATATATATATATATATATATATATATATATATATATATATATATATATATATATATGTATATATATATTCTAGTGGAATTGTAGGGCGAGTGCGGCCGTAGTACCACTAGTAAAGCATCTAATTACAGGATGAGGGGGAGCGGCACTAACACTAACAGTAATCTCCGACAAATGCTTTCTGGCCGCGTTCTGGATGGTGGGACAGCATCTAATTACCGGGTGGGGGCGCTTCCCGACGCGTGGCACGGCGCGTCGCCTTGTACCGGCCGGCATTATGCAGGCCCCGGGCCCGGCGTGTAATTACACGGTCAAGGCCGGGCCCCGGAACGTCCCCGTTCAGATGCACTGCACTGATAGCGCCCGCCAACCGTGACCTCGCAGCACGCAGTGCGCATGCGCAGATGCTGCCTGTTTCCGGTTCCCCGCTAGGTGGCGATGCTGAGGTTATCTTTGAGGCGACCTCCGGTTTGCTAATGGGTAGCTTAAAATGCGCGGCGGCCAGGTGTGTCAGGTGTGTAAGGGGGATGTGTGTGGGTGCGTGTGTGTGTGTTGGGGTGGGGGGCTAACTAGCCAGGTGAAGCCAGTCAAGTTCTCTTACCTGGCCTAGCCCCCATAATGTCTCTATGGGAACAGTTGCTTTTGAGTGTTCCAACTTCGAGAGTCCATGCTTGAATTTATTTATTAAAAAAAATATATATATATAAATTAATTAATAAGCAGTTTTCACATTCGTTGATTGAGCATGGTAAATTTCAAATTGTGGAAAATACTGGTATTTTAAGTTCCGCTGTTCCATCAGTAAGGACCGAGGCTGAGATTCAACAAGACAGATCACAGCAACAACCTACCTGGCGGGGGGGCGGAATCCACGTACACATACACATGCACATACACGTACAGGTCCACGTACATATACACGTACACATACACGTACATGTCCACGTACATATACACGTACACATACACGTACATGTCCACGTACATATACACGTACACATACACGTACATGTCCACGTACATATACACGAACACATGCACATACACGTACAGGTCCACGTACATATACACGTACACATACGCATACACGTACACGTACACGTACACGTACACATACACCACGATACAGGAAGTGGTATTTTATCGCATGTAAGATATCTGCTAGGACAATTCCATTTCAATCTACAATAGAAACAAATGTATTGCAATAATCCTACTATACTAAGTTTAATCATCAGGAGGCATGTGTGGAACCAGTACTAGGTGAGTCTAAAGTGTAGAATCCATAGTGAAGGATAAACCCTTGCTGCTTATCGGAAAGAGTAGCCTATGTGGCGGCAGCAGATTTCCTCCAAAGAAATAAGTCAGGATGACCATATGTTAGACGTCCAATAGCTGATGATAAAAGTCAATGTGCTCTAGAGGCGTTGTTAAATAAAACAAACTTCATAGTGGAGGATAGAGCAGGGAGGACACCAACCCCCCAACCCCCAACACCCAACACCCAACACCCAACACCCAACCTACGCCGGTTTTAAGCTGCAGCTGAAACTCACCTTCAGTCCTCAATGAGGGACCAGTGAAACTCAGAATACCTGTATTGGTCTTCCTCATTCCACCGTTCTATTAATTACCTTACATGGTAGTACTAGTCGCAAGAATGCATTTCATAAGTCTTTACTTTGACTTGCCATCAACTAGGTTAAACCGGCGTTTGTTGGACATTTATGATTTAAACTAGTTGAACAGTCTGATGGTTTTGAATTTCTGTATTTTTTTCTGAGATAAATATATTATATCGATCACTAGTATCTACTTTGCATTAGTTCAAAGTTACTTTTATTTTAAGTGGTGAACTTTTTAGATATTTTGAGTGTAAACATGGAAAATTAGTTTTGGCAAGCTTGCCAACACTCTGACACCATAGACTTCTGCAGTAACATGTTCTGTTAAATTGACTCAGTATTGCCTTCTAGTTCTATGCAGAAACAAATGCTTAATAAGTGCATCAGTATCTAAGTTAGATATGTAAAATCAAATTTATATAATTGGTTTGGTTTTGAAAATTGGATATTTCATCGGACTATGCAACTTTAATACATCACCAGCCATGTACCATGTACCATGTACCATGTACCATGTACCATTTATCACGAGGACTACCAATTACATACTATGACTGAGTATGAGCGTTTCACTGCATGACAGAAGCAGAACAAATATGGGGGGGGGGGGGGGGGGGTCATGGTAACACAGGCCATTTATAGCGTTTTGATGACGGCCTCCTGCCTGAACTAACGAGCGTGCTAACACCTGCAGTATGCCCCACTTAGATGTGCTATAATTGTGAGTAATTACAATGCGCTGCCGATTTGTAGAAAGCCTGGTGACGAAGACACGCTGATACAGTGACAGATAAGGGACAAGAGGAGGCTTGTGACCGGGGAGAAGGGGACTGAGGAGGGTGTTTGGGAAGGGTTACTGGCTGTGCAGCATTCCTTCACCAGATGAGAAGTGTCACTTCATTATGCTTTCTATCAAATCAGGATAAACCTGTTTTCTATCGGACTATATTGTTAATTCTAATTGGTACTGAGCTTTTTTTTATTGCCAATTCTTGTATAATTATGAGACCGGCCGCGGTTGCTGAATCGGTAGAACGCAGACTTCCATCTGGAAGGTCGGGAATTTGATTCGCAGTCGAGTCAAACCAATGACTTATAGAATTGATACTTGTCGCATGCTAGTCATGGTGCTCGGCATTAATAGGATAGGGCATGGACTGGGTAGCACACTGTCAGGATAATGTATAATGGATAATGAGTGGGATATCAGGTCATGGCGCCGACAGCCTGATTTCCCAGTGGGGCAGCACTATAAAGTCGCCATGAATGTGCACTGTCACAAGTCAGTACACGTCCTGATATGAACTTAGATGTTGCCAGGATGTAAAACCCCAACAACCACCTATTAGTATATGCAGGTTTGTGAGTGTGTTGATTTGGAAGGAGCGCTCCCATAGATAGAGGCCGTGTGAGTGGAGTGGATAGAGTCACCGCAATCCCTTCGCTGCCCGTGCTAAAGACCACTGCAGTTCGGGCCTTAAAGTTGCATAGTCCGATGAAACATCAAATTTTGAAGAAGAAAAAACTCACCTAGATTTAATTCTACATATCTAACTTAGATACTGAGGCACTTATTAAACATTTATCGCCACACAGAAGGGAATACTGAGGCAATTTATTAGAACCCATCACTGCAGAAGGCTATGGTATCAGCGTTTTGGCGTGCTTGCCCAAATTAATTGTGCATGGTTGCACTTCAAATATCTCAAAAGTTAGCAACTTCAAATAAAAGTTACTTCAAGCTAAAGTAAGGTGCATTATAACGATCAACCTAATGTAGTTATCTCAGAAAATGTCAGGAACTCAAAACCATCAGACTTTGCAACTTTAAAGTGGCACATCCACTCGCAGCGTCTGATGGCAGCATCCAATGGCAGAGTCCAGTTGAGCTTTAAGGTCTCCTGTGGGTTAAGGCTTGCTGTGGTGGCTGGTGAAGTCAAAGACCCTATAATACTAAGATGGCTCACTCAGCCTGTACTGTGTAATCAAAATGATCAAACCCACCACTTGGTGCGCTGGCTGTTCTTTTGGTTAAACAGGTGCTATATTATATGTATAAATGTATACATGAATGTGAAAGATGTGTGATGATGGCAATGCTGATGATGATACTGATGATGATGTGTATTTGTTCATAGCAATTTCATATTGATGTGTATTCATACTTACCTATCTCATGTATAATATAATTGTATGTGTTTACATGTGAAACACCAACCAGCAGCCAGGCTGATCAAACCCACCACAAGGTGGCACTGCAAAATTTACATTACCATGGGAGAGATAGGGAGTGAGTCGCCGTCTTAGTATTATAGGGTCTTTGGTCCAGTTGAGCTTTAAGGTCTCCTGGGGGTTAAGGATTGCGGTGGTGGCTGGTGAAGTCAATTCAGCAGAAAGTGACGCTGAAACTCTTTGGGTGCAGCAGCTTTTGTAGCATTGTAATTCACCCGAAGGATGACCTATCGGGTGAGACAGCCAGCCCTCCAACTCCACCGCCACCTCCCCTCAACATACAGCCCCAGCCTCCGGCCAGCGAGCCCAGGCCGGTCCCGCCGGATATTGGGTCAGGTTCGCCCGCCGGAACCGGAAAAGCTCTAGCTCGCGTTCCTTGGCGATTTTGTTGCCCGCCGGAGGGCGCTGTCGTGGTGGTGGTGCTGGTAGATGTGGATGTCGGGGTGAGATGGGGATGGGGACGGGCGGGGGGGGGGGGCTAGGTAGGGCTGGGGGCGTTGGGGTCTTGTTCCCATAGTGAGCAAACTTCTGAGAGGGAGTGGGGGTAAAGGGTGGGGGGGGGGGGGTTGCTGCTGGTAGTTGGTGCTGAGTAGACCAATGTCACATGTGGTTTAGTTACACCTGAGGGGGTGCTTAGGTACACCGCTAGTGCTGCTGATTTTGCGCATAGGCTGCCAAATTGCCAAATGCCAAGTGCCAAATAGAATGCTTTTATAAAAACTGACTTTCTTTTAGTATGCCGCTCAAATAGACAACGACCAATACCTACATGCTAAATCGTGGTTGCGTCATCCCATCATGAATGCCTTATTAGCTGAATCGAGTTACCAACAATATACTAGTTTCCGTTTTGTTCACGCTTCAAGGGGAACAAATGTTTCCACGATGGGCATCATACATACGTTAGTTTGTAAACATACGTTTAGATCTAATCGCTCATGTTTTTATTTACTTATGCGGTGTATTTCTCGTATATATAGTGTAGAATTACACGCGTGCTGAAATTCAATACCACTGAGCCTATTTGTGCTGCTTTTTGTTGCCATTCTCCCAATTGTATACCAGACGGGCTGGCCGAATGAGTTAGAACGTCCGTCTCCCGTGCTGGTAGATCGTGGGGTCGTGGGTTCGAACCCTGGTCGAGTGAAACCAACGATTTAAAAATTGATACTTGTCGCTTTCTAGCCAGGCACTCGGCATTATTAGGACAGGGCAAGGACTGGTGTCTTTAGTGTCAGGATAATGTGACTGAGTGGGATACCAGGTCATGGTGCTGACGGCCTGGTTTCCCAGTGGGACAACACTATAAAGTCGCCATGAGTGCGCACTATCACAAGTCGGTACCCGTCCTGATGTGACCTGAGATGTTGCTAGGAATCTAGTAGGATGTAAAACAACAACAAACAAACAAACCCAATTGTATCATTATTTAGCTGCGGGGCAGCAAGTATAATGAGCGGGGTTTATTTTTTTAACACAAAAAAAGCCACCCACTCAAGACACAAAAGCCACCTCATAGATTAGAGGCCATTAAAATTACTCGCCAAGGCCAGAGAAGTACTAGCTGCAGGCCGTTCAATTCAGTGGAGGAGTCAGTTTTGAAACGTGGTATTTTGGGCACCTCGGCAAAACGCCACACACTGACGTCCCTGGCGACAGGATACCAGGCGCGGTGGCCGATTCGGTAGAGTGCAGGCCTCGCGTGCGGGAGCTCGGGAGTTCCGGTTCCCAGTCGAGTTTTACACAATTGATACTTGTCGCTTCCTAGCCTGGCGCTCGACATTAATAGGACATGCCAAAGAATGGTTAGCGCATTGACAGGATAATGTGACTGAGTGAGATATCGGGTTATGGTGTCAGCAGCCTGATTTCCCAGTAGGGCAGCACTAAAAATGTGCCATGAATGCGCACTATCACAAGTCGGTACCCTTCCTGATATGCCCCTAGATGTTTCCAGGACGTAAAACTCCAACAACCAACCAATCCTGAGGGGAGGCGGTGTTCTAGCAACGGCGTATTAACTATTATACTCGCATGGTTTGGCCCCCTCCCCCCCCCCCCCCCAAACCCCTACCCCCTTTCCCAGCGGGCTTTCAGGCACATCCCCGACCCGACCCCCCCCCCCCCCCCTCCTCCCACTCCCGGTCGCACCTCCAGGGTGTTAGGGCGCACTGCACTAAACATTCGACACTTGTTTATTTGTTGTGGGTTAATGGATTTTCGCTATTAAAGCCCATTTCACCGCCCTGATTTGGTATGTAGGCGTGTGTAATAAAATAATGTTTTTGGTTCAGCATTTGGCGTTTGATTTTATTGTTGCTTTTGACTCAAGGATTCCTGGGATAGTTTAATAATGTGACATTGGTAAATGTACAAAATGGTCACTACGTGGTGCAGTAATTGAAATGGTCGGTCACTTGAATAAATACACCGATACTTGAATAAAAATACGATTATGATGATATTCCATCCGAATATCCATTCAGAAAGTTCATGTTCGGAAATACTAAATATATATATATATTTATTCATATTTTTTTTATAATCCGATGAAATCATGCAATTTTCAAAACCAAAAATACATACCTACGATTGATTCTATATGGATCTAAAATAAGAATCTGGTGCACTCATTGGACATTTATTGCAGCTCTGATATCTGGTGCTACATTTTGTTATGTTGAGAAATGAGTAAACCGAGCCTACGTCAGGCGTTTTGCTATGTGAACCAAAATTTAATTAGTATGTTTTCACGTTAAATATATACAAAGCTAACACTTTTTGCGCTTTAAAATTCAAAGTAACTTAACCAGATCGTAAGATAAACCAAATATTTGCTATCTAAATAATATAAAAGAAAGTTAAAGCCTGAAATGTTAACATAAGAAGGCTGATAATGACATAGTATGTCTTGTTAGTTGTTGGAGTAGTGCAGAGCATAGTCTATGGAGGCCAGGGGTGGGTGCTTTGCTTAAAGTTGCATAGTCCGATGGTTTTGAATTTCTGTATTTTTTCTGAGATAAATATATTAGATCGATCACTAGTATCTACTTTACATTAGTTCAAAGTTACTTTTATTTTAAATGGTAAACTTTTGAGATATTTTGAGTGCAAACATGGAAAATTAGTTTAGGCAAGTACACCATATACTTCTGCAGGAACAGGTTCTGTTGAATTGACTCAGTACTGCCGTCTACGCAGAAACAAATGCTTAATAAGTGCATCAGTATCTAAGTTAGATATGTAAAATCAAATCTAGATAATTGGTTTTGAAAATTTGATATTATATCGGACTATGCAGCTTTAAAGTAATGACCAGGGAGGCCTAAGGAAACAGACGTTGGCAGCCCAGCCTGACCTGGCTGTCCCGTAAGAAAGAACCTAATGGCGGGGCTTAGGGGCGCCGGAGACAGGTTAAACTTAAAGACCAGCATAAACGAGGCAAGGTGGGAGTGCGGTGGTGTCCCCGTCCTGCTATGTGGCACACGTTATGTATACGTATATATATCTGCTTATAGATAATGTGTGTATGTATATATTAATTATATGTATATATTTATATCTGTATATACAGTAAAACCTCTCTAAATCGACTGACCTTGGGACCGACTTTAAGTGGTCCATTTAGCGATGTAGTCGGTTTAGGGAGTTAGAATATGATTACAATGGTATTGTTGGGACCCAAATAAAGATATATGTATATATGTGTATATATACACATGTGTATATGTATATATGTATGTATATGTATGTATATATCATGTATATATTTATGTATATATGTATAAGTATGTATACATATGTATATGAGACTGTCTCAAAAGGTGCTAGGCAATACGGGACAAAACTTTGCCCATAGAAACGATCAACACACTATCTACTTATGCATTTGCTCAGGATGAACTGATTTGTTTTTTGCATGGTGTTTCATAATCCCAATAGAATACATATTGATTTGAAGCAAATGTTCTTGTGTTTTCAGTGTCAGCATTTCTGTGCTGTTTTGTGTTAATCATTACTATGGACAAAGAAACGAAGAGTTAGCACCTTTTGAGACAGGCTCATATGTATATGTATGTATATATCATGTATATATGTATATATATATTATATATAATCTATTATATACATATAAACGCTCGGAGAATTATATTATTTATTTATTCGATTTGGCTCGAGTTAAATATTAGCCAATCGCCGTCGTCCGGCCCCTGGCTGCGTCCTTTGGCCCCAGCGTTTGCTCTCGAGGCGTTTCAAATCGTCACTTGCCTCCTGTTTTTTGCTGGTCTCTTTGTCATTCGTAGGGAAGTCTTATATATATATATATATATATGTGTGTGTATTTATATGTATATATGCATATATATGTATATGAATATGTGATGTATAACGAATTATGCAAGTATAAAGATACTTAAGGGTTAATTATTACTTTATTGTTATACTCCGTAAGACAAACACTGTACGGGTGGCTCCACCTACCCTCCTCACCTCCACCGGATGTAGACCAGTGTCAGTCGCACCGGAGGATTTGAAGGAGCGGACGCATATATACACATATATACACATACTACACATATACACATATTACTATTAATATTAGCCCGTGTCACAATGCTCGCAGCCCAAAGTGTTAGAATAGACAGCACAATGCAAACTGCACACATCCCTGTGTGTGCAGGGGTGTGTGCAGTATGTGTCTGTCTAGTGTGTACATGTGTGTGGTGTGTTCAGGCAGGAAAGCTGCATGTCCCCATAGACCTATCTCCGACATGGGTTCCGACATGATGTCCGAAACACAGTCAGAAGACCTGGTTACAAACCCCCTCTTCCTGAGAGCTCCCTTGCTAGAGGCCAGCTGTCCCGGGGAGTGGATGGAGTCTGCACCCACCTTGCACACACGGGAGGGCGTTGACACATCCATTGTCGGCCGCGGTTCGGACAACCCTGGCCTTTGTTGCGGGAGAGGTGTGCGCGTTTACCGACGGGCCGACATTCTTGGCATCGAGAGGGATTCTCTTGCTGGAGGCATTGCCCGTATTCAACTGGAGTGGCCTCCCTGAAACTCGTCGGCGTGTGTTATTCCCGAGGCCCACCTGTCTCCCAAACACCAAAGGCCTGGCCCGTCTGGATCGTGTTACAACCCCGCAGCGCTCAATGCCCTGAGCAGGAGGGTATGTTGGAGGAGTGTGTGTGTGGGGGGGGGGGGGGGTGGAGGGATGGGGTGAATGAAAGGAGTGCCCATGCGAACATGTACTAATGACAGTACAACCCCATTAAACCGAGCTCGGTTAAACCAAACCATCGGTTAATCCAAACTTTTTTCGGCAGCCCGGCAAAATACTACCATTTAATATACAAAAAAGTTGGTTAAACCAATGTCAGTTAAGCCAAATTATCGGTTAATCCAAACAAAATTGTCGGGCGCCAGGGCACTTCCAGTATGGTTAAACCAAAATTTCATGTGGTTTTCAAGGTCATCTGAGACTTTTTTAATATGATAAATGGTAGTATTTTGCTGGGTCCCCGAAACAAGTTTTGATTAACCGATTGTTTGGTTTAACCAAGCTTGGTTTAACGGGCTTATACTGCATATACATAATAAAAAAAAAATCTAAGTTTCCACATACATTGTACATAACATCCATAATGCACCCACGTTTTTGCCAAAGCCAAGTCAAAGTCGAAGCCAAAGCTCGGTTAAGCCAATGATCGGCTAATCCAAACAAATTTCTATGGTCCCTTCAAGTTTGGTTTAACAGGGTTATACTGTACTATCTAGTCCCCCCACACACACACATTAGCAGTACACTACTGCGATATCTACACAAAATCAGTATGTGGGTATTATCAATTATTCAATAAATATTTGTCAAACCCGAATTAGATTCCCACACCGGCAGCACACTACTGCCACTTCTACACTAACTCATATATACTGTAAGGGGAAGTATACTTTTGATACGTTGTAAAGGAAAGTGTATTACACTTTACAGTGATATGGTCTGAAGGGAAGTAAACTACAGTGATATGGTGTGACAGGTAGTAGACTACAGAAATATGATGTGAATGGAAGTCACCAGCAGCACACTACTGCCACTTCTACACTAACTTATATATACTGTAAGGGGAAGTATACTTTTGATACGTTGTGAAGGAAAGTGTATTACAGTGATATGGTGTGAATGGAAGTACCCTACAGTGATATGGTGTGAATGGAAGTAGACTACAGTAAAATGGTATGATGAAAAGTAGAATACAATCATATGGTGTGAGTGGAAGTACCTAACATTACAGTGATATGGTGTGAATGGAAGTACCCTACAGTGATATGGTGTGAATGGAAGTACCATACATTACAGTGATATGGTGTGAATGGAAGTGCCCTACAGTGATATGGTGTGAATGGTAGTACCCTACAGTGATATGGTGTGAATGGAAGTACCCTACATTACAGTGATATGGTGTGAATGGTAGTACCCTACAGTGATATGGTGTGAATGGAAGTACCCTACATTACAGTGATATGGTTTGAATGGAAGTACCCTACAGTGATATGGTGTGAATGGAAGTAACCTAAATTACAGTGATATGGTGTGAATGGAAGTACCCTGCAGTAATATGGTCTAAAAGGTGTATGCAGTAAAATGATGTGAATGTAAGTGGATTACAGAAATATGGTCTGAATGGAAGTAGATATCAGTAAAATGGCATGATTAAAAGTAGAATACAGTGATATGGTGTGAATGGATGTAGAGTACAAATACAATCATATGGATTAGAATGGAAGTATACTTATAGTGATACGAATATGAATGAAAGTATACTACAGTCGTATGGTGTGAAGGGAAGTAGATTACAATGATGTGGGTTTAAATGGAAATATACTACAGTAATATGGGTTTGGATGGAAGTAGACTACATTAATATGAGTTTGAATGGAAGTAGACTACAGTAATATGCGTCTGAATGGAAGTAGAGTACAGTAATCTGGGTTTGAATGGAAGTAGACTACGGTAATATTGGTCTGAATGGAAGTAGACTACCGTAATATGGGGTTGGATGGAAGTAGACTACAGTAATATGGGTTTGAATGGAAGTTGGCTACAGTAATTTGGCATTGAATGGAAGTATACTCACGGTGATATCGTGTGAATGAAAGTAGACTACGGTGGTATAGTGTGAAGGAAGTAGACTCTATTAATATGGTGTGATATAACTTATTTGGTCAAATGCAGTGATTTTGTGTGAATCGAAGCAGACTACACTGACGCACTGAGAAAGACACATAAGGCAGCTAATCGTTCATTCAACAAATATATAATTGTGAGCTTTTTAATTGACTGTATGCTTTTCCATGTAAAAGCGATGTTCTGAATATATAAAAAAAACATTTCTTGCCGTGAATATGGCCTATGCTGCCGACACGGTGTAAAGAAACCACCAATCAATCAATTCAGCCCCCTTTAAGTAACTGTGAGACTAAAGCCCCGGTCACATACACGTTAGTGGCGTAGTTGAACGTAGTGGAGGCTAACATAGTGCAGCGTAGTGCAGCGTAGTGCAGCGTAGTGCAAAGTAGTGCAAAGTAGTGCAAAGTAATGCAGCGTAGTGCAACGTTGTACAATGTAGTGCAACGTTGTGCAACGTTGTGCAACGTACCGGCATCTATACTTCTCCATGATGAGAACGTGAAAAGATGTGTGTGGGCCGTGAGTTCCGATTTAAGCTTTGGGCATGTTCAAAAGAGAGGTACGTTTGAGGCAGACATAGCCTCCATGGTGATAACGTACTCTAGCATAATCTAGTATACTGTAATGTACTCTAGTGTACTCTAGCATACTTCTTAATGTACTCTAGCATACTCTAGCGTATGCTACCATACTTTGACCCACACAAAACCTTGGCCGTTCTGCTGTGGTCAGATAGCCGTTAGTTCACGTAGTTGAACATGGTAGAGGGTAACATAGTTCAACGTAGTTCAACATAGTTCAATGTAGTTCAACGTAGTTCAACGTAATTCAACGTAATTCAAAGTACTTGGATGTACTGCAATCTGTACCGTAATGTACCGAGATCCGTACCGTAACATATTTATCTGTACTATTAGGTGGGTGATCAACCAAAACCTGCAGTACCTTAACGTAGTTTAACATAGTGATAGCACGTTTGACCCATGTTAATCTATCCCACGGTCAACTACGTTCAACTACGTTCACTAACGTGTATGTGACCAGGGCTCAAGCTGGAGTGTGTGGATGTGGGTGTGTGGAAGGGGGAGCTGATAGCTGACGGTAGATGTTCCAGAAAAGGCTACTGGAGGAATAGTATCGGTGATCGATGGATTGGGGGTGGGACTGGGAGGGTTGGGGGGTCGAGGGAGGGCGGTTTGGTCGGAAATTGGTAATAATGTGTTTGACTGGTTTCTGTCACGTGACTGGACGACTGTGAATTGTCACTGTGTACTTTTCTTTCCATCCCCTAATCTCCCTGTAATCTTGACTCCCCCCACCCACCACCACCCACCACCACCACCACCACCTCCACCACCTCTGCCACATCCCCTGTCCCTTCGGCTTATCTTTGCCTCCATAGCCGTGTTTATACGGGGAATTGTAAAACGATCTAGACAAAGCGATTTATATGAAGCGTTTTAGTGGCGCGTTTACACGGACCGAGTTTGAAAGTGTGTCGGCACCAGGAACCAGCAGCCTTAGTGGGGAGTCTGTAGCCGGCGAGTACTGCTATTTGTTTAGTTTACATACGTCGATTCACAATATGAATAACAACACCAATGTAGCGGCTACGTTAATATCGCTTGGAATTTAGGGTTACTTTAATTAAATTTCATTATTTGAGTATGTAATTCTGTTAAATATGATCGTATTCAATAGATTTCGGCCTAATCGGTCCCTAACACTGCTGGGCACCAGCGATTAGTTACAGATCAGCCTGTAGCCGGCGAGCACCACTATTTTACACTATCGCTGCCCAGGAATAGCTTCATATAAACCACCCCGCAAGGTGGTTTACATGTACCGATTTATATGAATCGATTCAGCCCTAAAACACCTCAGAGTCGCATTTACACGACAAATGTAAATCGATCTAGGCAAGTCGTTTTATATGAAGCTTTTTAACTCCCCGTGTAAACGGGGCTCATCTCTGTTATCATTTACATGATATGAAAACACATTCCCCACAAGATCCAAGTACCACTACAGTCTCTGCATATAACACTATCTCAGTGTGGATGATGGGTGTTTATTCCTGTAGTTTCCAAAAACGTGATGATTGTGGGTGAGTTCTTGTGTGTGTGAACATTGATTGATGTGGACCCCAACCCAGACTCCAAGCCGGGTTTATCCATGTTCTCATAACGCACCAGTGGCAGTTCGCAGATTGCGAAATCACCTTCAGTTAAGGCAAATTCGAGCCATCTCGCTCGCGCCTAGATCTGAGCCTGAAGTAGGCTAATTTCAGTCATCACGAGTTGGCCAACCTGATTTAGCTCCCAACTGCCATGGATTATATATATATATCTAGTATTATATTTACGAATTTATATAATTCTATATATATACATCTTTATAATATATCTATATATCGATGACAAATTATTATATATAATAATTATTATATATATATATATAATAATTTGTGATGGTACTGTGGGTATAGGTGGGTGGGGGGGGGGGGGGGAGTTGACACGTGAACAGACAGGTGGCGCCCCATCCCCAACGGATCTGAGGTTGACTAGGCTGGAACAGTAGATGACTAAATCAAGGCTCCGGCAGGAGTTAGAGCTGAGGAGCAGCTGGAAGATTCTGACCATATTATACTCATAAGAGTCATATAATTGCTAATTCAGCACATATATTATATATATGTGGATATTTATATATATGTATATATATATATATATATGGATATATCTTGTCAATGCACTTCCCCCATTTCATGAAGCTTGTTCTTGTAATGTCCCTACAGTAGAACCGATTAGATACGCTCAGACAGTAAGATCAGGTAACAGGTGAGTAGCAACGTTGCAATAGTGCCAACATAGATCCATACTAAAAACCGTACGCACAGTTACAGCCGACAAGAAGAGTATGATAGCACCGACTAGACATAATAAGACTACAATAAACGGTTAATCCTGTATATTCGAGAAAGAGCGGGTGACGATATAAAAAAATGGGTGTGTAAAGAAATTCGATGCGACCTTTCGTAAGCGTACTACCTACTGGAGGGCAGAAAGCACTGTGTCGCCGGTCTGTGTCTAGCAGATGTTATTGCATTCCCCCACACGCGCATGCCTATTGTCCCCGCGCCACGCCAACTGCATCGTTCCGATACGGGCAAGCCGAGGGGGTGTGGTTAATATTGCCCGCCTCGTTTTGTAAACAGCTCTGCATCTCGGCGCCACTTAGCAATAAACCGTGAATCATATGATCGCCATCGATTGTGTTGGGTGGTCCACGACGCGGGGTAGTGATGCCGGGCTCTGACCGCGCCGACTGGTTGCCCGACCGGTTGGTTGGTTGATCTTTAGTTTTAGTGCCCGGTCGGGGATGGCAGATTTGGCAGATTCCTAGATCTTCCAGATTTTCCAGATTTTCCAGATTATCCAGATGAAAGCAGCAAATTTACAAAACCTAACTAATTATTTAGATTTAAGTTTCTGTATTTCAGTTAAATACAGATGCTCTTTTTGTGCATTTCTTGCCACATATAAGGGAATGCTGAGTCAATTTAAAAGAACTTGTCAACTGCAGAAGTCTTTGCTGTCAGAGTTTTGGCATGCTTGACAAAGTTAATTTGGCACGTTTGCACTTCAAATATCTCAAAGGTTTACACGGTGAAATAAACGTTGCTTGAAAATAAAGTAAGTTACATTATAATAATCAATTTGATCAATTTATCTCAAGAAATGGCAGAAAGTCAAAACCATCGGACTATGCAACTTTACGATTGCTTCAGGACAAGCTGTAGCAATAGCGTTAAATTACTTAAATATAGATTGTTGACTCTGATTGTCAGACTTACTGCTCATTTACTAATTTTTGATTAATTAATGCCCGCACTTTGCTCCCTCCTGACTCATATAATCGTGCATTGCATATCCGTACATCAGTTACTCACCATGTCAATTGTCAGACCGGACCAAATTCGGACCAAATCTGATGCAATCGATGCGGTTAAAGCTGGACACGTGGACAATACAGAGTAACCTCAATCATTGTTTGGCTGTACTTTCTCTGGTTATAGGAAGCAAATACCTCTAGTAGTCCACTAGCAGGACATTACTGCAATGCATGTGTATGTTTCCTGATTTATTATCCTGATATATTATGTCCCTAGACATGAAATACGCAATCCTCCAAATAGTCTACATCACTCTTTCTCTCTCTACTTCTCGCTGTCTGTCTGTCTGTCGCTCTCTCTCTGTCTGTCTCTCTCTCTCTCTGTCTCTCTCTCTCTATATATATATATCATCTGTAGCATTTTATATATGTGATGAATATTGGTACTTAGTGATCACAAAATGCGTAAATCGATTGCAAACCTTTAAAATCTCAACGTGATTTTACTGGGTATTCCTTATATGAGCTATCTTAATACAGTAAAACCTCTCTAAGTCGACCGACCTTGGGGTCAACAAAGTGTAGCAATTTTAGGAAAGAATCTCGTGCGTCTATGTCTCGCAACACAGTTCCCATTCGCACACCAGCAAACCGATGGCCTTAATCAGACTTGAGATCTCCGACAGCATCCACCAGGGGGCGCCATAGCAATCCATGCCCCACATGCACACGGCCCCATTCCAGACCGTGGAGGCAGTTGGATCCCAGTGATTAGATCCCACCCTCCGGGAACTACAACCCCACCCCCACTCCACGACTCCACCACCCCCCAGCACCCCCACCACCCCCACCCACCTTCTCCTCCCGCCTTCCTCCAGTAGGCCCTGTGATGGTGATCGCCTGATGACCTAGGCGTTTTAGCGGCCGGGCACATGTGTTGGAGGTCCCACGGGTAGATGGTTAGGACACTGGAGGTGGGTGGTGGGTAGAATGAGGGGGGGGAGTGGGGGGTTCGATGGTGGGGGATCTTTTCCCTGGGATTCCCGGCGGTTATTACTGTGATTCATACCTGTTGATCACATGGGATGCTCCCACGGGTCTTAGTCACCATAGTGCGACTGCGCCACAGCTAAGCCATTCCCAACAGCTAAGCCATTCCCAATGTGCTGTGAATGCTTACACACAAAATTAGTCCGCATTGACCTAGGACCTAAGGAAGTAATCGTTGTTGAATTGTTGGGTATTTTCAGTCTGGCACGCTAGCAACCTGGTAGTAATTAGAAATAGGCAGCTGGGTTTTAGTTCAGGTGTTTTTTTAAAAATTATGAGCATGAACTGGCTGATTCAGTATTAGAATAGTGTGAGTGAGTGATGTATCAGACACTGATATAGTGATAACAGTATGTACGGCACCTGAATGGCCCTGCACTATAAAGCCGTGTTGATTTCGCACTGTCACAATTAAGTCAGTCCACATCGCATTGTAACATCACATGGTACGACGAGGACCTAAATTCCAGATCAACTAATGAAATAATCGATTATTAATTTATCGATTAGGGTATGCTTTATATAACTATTAACAGATACCTGTAGTGTATGTTAAACAACCTGACTGACTCATTGCGCAGTGTACATGAGCTCCATTAACGGTCAGAACCAATCCTTTCCATCACAAAAGTAACTCTCCCTCAAAAAGAACTTAAAGCTGCATAGTCCGATGAAACATCACATTTAAAAAAACAACAACAATTATTTAGATTTGAATATGCATATCTAAGTTAGATTCGTATGGACATAATAAGCACTTGTTACCACATAGAAGGGAATACTGAGCCGATTTAATAGAACATGTGACTGCAGAAGCTTCTCGTGTCAAAGTTTTACTTTAAATATCTCAAAGGTTAGCCATTTAAAGTAAGAATTACTTCAAACTAAAGCCAGATAGATTATAACAATCAAATTAATATATAGACAGAATATTGTATTTACTGAGTGTTTGTTGTTTTACGTCCTAGCAACATTGAAAGTTATATCAGGATGGGTACCGACTTGTGACAGTGTGCACCCATGAGTCATTGGTTTGACTCGGCTGGAATTCGAACTCCAGACCATCCGCAAGGGAAGCCTGCGCTCTACCGTTTAGACCACCGCGTCCGATGTATTCACTGAGTGTAGACAAGTAATTGCCTACCAATAATGAGGCACTGTGGGGGAGATATGCCAGTGCTAATACTAGGCGCCTCATGTAGTGGTACATGGTACCATGGAGGAGTCATGTTGTACCCTCATCATGGAGGAGGCTTTACGTGGTGCTAATGTTCTCCACGGCGACCACTTCTCCTAGAGGAATCCTTTGTAGACGGGAGGCCCCACAGAGCCAATAACGGTGCGTGGGACTGGGAGGCAACCGTGGAGGAGCAGCAGTGTGTGGGTGGGTGGGTGGGTGTGTGGGAGGGTGGGGGTGAGCTGGTGGGTCGTCAAGGAGACGGCCACTACCCTGGAGCAAGGATCCGGTGGGGATCAGTTCCTGGCGGTTGATGGGGGGCTATAGCCGGCCAGCTGTCGAACCGCTGGAGGAGGGGGTGAGTGGAGGGAGGAAGGAGGGAGAGAGTTTGGTATGTGCGTGGGTGTGGGTGGGGGGAGGGGTGTTGAGACAGGCTGTAGGGTTGGTTGGGTTTTTGAGGTGGGCCATGCCGTGTCTCAAGGGAGATGTAGGTCAACATTGAACTGTACTCCAAATGGTACTTGGCACTGCATTGCTATCTGAAGATATGGGCATTTTCTGACGGCGCTAGACACTTGCAAATGGCGGGGTACCAGGAGTGCCTGGTGAATTGGTGATTATGGTGGGTTATTTGGGGGGGGGGGGAGTGAGTGAAAGGTCAATGACGTGGTGGATACACATACTGTTGTATAAGAGGAACACATAGAGGGAGATGCTCATGGTATGGTTGGATTGTGAAGTTGGGGAGTGAATTTTGGTGGTGGGTTGGTGGAGTGGGGAGGGGTGGCGATGCTTTTGGTATTGTGGGGTGGATGGGTAACTTTGGATGGTGGGTGGAGTAGGGAGGGGTGGCGATTGGTTCACTGTTGGAGTTTTAAGTTCTGGCAACATCTATGGTAATATCAGGAGGTAGATGGCGATGCTTTTTATATGATTTGATTGGATATTAGGGAGTAAAGTTGGGGTAAATCTGGGGTTGTAAGAGAGCAGCGATGCTTTTGCCAGGGTTCGATTGGGGCATGGGAAAGTGAATTTGGCGGGTAAACTGGCATTGTGTGTGTGAGATAGGGGTGGAGGGTGGGAGTGGGGGAGGGAGGCAAGGACAGGATGGGACTTGCAATCCGATACGCGGCCATTAGGCGTGGGAAAGCGGCCTGAGACGGCGCAGCTGCTTGGTGAGTAGGAACCCGGAAATGAGTGTGTGTGTGGGGGGGGGGGGGTGATGGCAGTGATGGAGATGAGGGGTACCCGCGGCGGTGGGGGCGGTGGGGGCGGTGGGAGGGGGAGTATGGCCGCAGGTAGGCAAGGCATTCCTCAGGTGGGGAAGGTTGGATGAAAGGCGCGGGTAGGGGTGATGGTGGTGGTGGTGGTGGGGGGGGGGGGGGGGGGTGCTGGGAGTGATTCCACTTCAATGGTAACCAAATTCTGAACTGTTTGGATGACTATATGTCAGAAAACTGTGTAAGAAAACCACATGTCAGAAAACTATGTAAGAAAACCAAATGTCACAAGACTACATCATTACATGTCACAAAACTACATGTCACAAAACTACATGTCACAAAAACTTCCGGTATCAGCCAGAGCTGTTAACTTATTTTTTTGTGGAGAAATTTCAAATGGGATTAAATTTGCACAATATTAATAGATATGATTTTTGATTTTCTTTCATTTTCTAAGCTAACTAATTAAATTGATCAGCATGTTTTACTTCCCTTTAATTTGAAGTATAAGTTTGTTTAAATAGTTAACTTTGCATGAAAACATGCGTGGTTCGCTTTGGCAAGCACATACATACACATACACCCCATAGGTGTCAGGAGTAACAGCTTTATTTGTTTAACAAAAAAAAAAAAGCTTTTAGTATTATCTTCTAGGAAGCAAGATAGGCTTTTTAAATTTAAGTGCACCAGTCTCTAAGTTGGATATTTAGGATTAAATCTAGTTAACTGTTTTTGTTTTTGACAATGTTATGCTTTTATCCGATTATGCACCTTTAACACAAAGAGTTCATTCAATTAGAATTATCGGGTAGTATGAGGCGTCCGTGAGATTTTGCATGATTATATCATTCTGGACTGTATTACGAAAATATGTTTAGCAGCAGCATCAACAAAAACAGTCATACTGCTTCTGTCTAGCAAATCATTCAGTAATCAATCAATCTAGGCTCATGAAGACTAAAGAGAAAGACCAAACTGACACGCAAAGGGCGTCCAGTCTTACTGGCGCCTCCGCGCCCCCGCGCCCCCACCCTCTTAGCCCTCCCCACCTCATCCCCTTAGACCCCCCGAGGTCAATCCCCCCCTCCTCACCTCGCCCCACCCCATCCTACCCCATCCTGCCCCACCCCGTCCGGCCCCGCCCCGCCCCGCCTCGCCCAGCCCCCCGCCTCGCCTCACCTCGCTCCACCCACCCCACCCCACTCCAACCCGCCCCTCTCAGTCCCAGCGCGCCCCGCACCTCGCGGCACTCGCCGTCCTGTCCCGTCCCTTCCCGTCCCTTCCCGTCCCTTCCCGTCCCTTCCCCTCCCTTCCCCTCCCCTCCCCTCCCATACCCCCTCCCTCCATCTCCCCCCCCCTCCCTACCCCCCCCCATCTCCCTCCCTCTCCCCCCTGTCCTCCCATCCCTCTTCCCTCTCCGCTCCCCTCCCCTCCCCTCCCCCCCCCTACCCTCTCCTCTCCTCCTGTCCTCCCCTGCCCTCCCCCTTCTCCTCCCATCCCGCTCCTCCCTTCCCCCCTCCCACCTTCCCCATCCCGCCCCGCACCACACGGCCCTCGCCGCCCACCCTGCCCCGCCCCAGAGGTGGGGACTTAGTTACTCCAGCATGTAACCCCCATGCTGCGCGCGGCTCGTTACCTCCTATTGACGTGGCAGTGCAGTGTGCTCTAATTGCTCCAGGCCCATGTTTTGTTGCCGTCCCTTGTCGGGTGGCGTTACCGAATAACCGACACTAACTTCTAAGCCATCCTTGGCTCTGCAGAACGCCGCCCCCCCCCCTGCCCTGCCCTGCCATCCCCTTCCTTCCCCTCCCCCCCCCCCCTCCCCTTCTCCTCCCATCCCCCTCTCCTCTCCTCCATTCCCCTATCCTCCCTTCCCCTCTCCTCCCTTCCCCTCCTCCCCTCCCCCTTCCCCCTCTCCTCCCCCCTCCCCCCTCCCTCCCCCCCTCCCCCCCTTCCCTCCCTCCCCCCCCCCCCTCCTCCTCCCATCCCTCTCCTCATTCCCTCCCCCCCCCCTCCCCTCCCCCTCCTCCCCTCTCCTCCCCTCCCCCTCCCCTCCCAGCCCAGCACCGCCCAGCCCAGCCCCGCCGTAGTCTGGCGCCGAGTGTCTTGCCTCGTTTTGAATGATGCCTTGCGTAATCGTCAGGACTGTTTACTAGTTGGGGATGGGGTGTCGGGTGTTGGCAGGCATGGGATGAGAGGCTACAGTTGGTCGGCTCAATATTCATTATTCTAATATGTTGCCAATACCAGTGATCAGATGGTGTTGCGCACAGGACCATGCGCTAAGTGGCGCAAGTAAAGTTGCATTGTCCGATAGTTTGGAAATTATGCTGTTTAAAATACAAATCTCTGATGTTAGCCATTTATTATAAAACTTACAACAAACTAAAAGTAATGAAGATTATGGTAACCAAGCTAATATATATACATATATATATATATATATATATATATATATATATATATATATCATCATCATCATGCTGTCGGTCACGATGTGACAAAGACTGCTTTCATTACTTGACTGCCACTCTCCATTTAGCTCTCTGCTGTGAGAGTGATGTTCATGAGTTGTCTCTCAGCTTCAGGTTTCTCTTGGTGGTATCCTTGAACCAGAGACCAGGGCGCCCTCTCTTTCTCAAACCAGAAGACAGTTGAGAGTAGAGGATCTGCTTTGGTAGCCTGTCTGATGACATCCTCATGACGTGTCCACTCCACCGGAGATTCTTTTTGATCAGTAGATCTTCCATAGAGAGCAGCCCGTCCGTTTGGCTTATATATATATCAAAAGAATTGCAGAAAGTTGAAAGCATCAGACTATACAACTATAACCGGTTGCAACTAGGCATGACATTGTGTGAGTAGATCTGGGTGGCCTGTTTCCATGGTACCAATATTGATATGACATTAGATGTTGCCAGGACGTAAAACTCCAACAACCAAGCAAGTAACCAAAACATAGACCTAAGCGTATGTACCTTTTGTAAGGCAACTAAAACTATAGAGGATTAGCTTGTGGACTTGGAGTGGGAAGAGGCACCCACAGATTTACACGCAACAGCTGCTGGCAGGATTGTAAAGATGCATCAATTAGCACTTGCTCGTCAGTGATATCCACAGTAGGATAGTGTCAGATAATGCCTGGTACACACCTACCGTTTGTGCGCGCACACCTCCCGTTTACGATCGAAAACTGCCCGTTTCGCGCACAAAAATCGCTAGCTGTGCGCCCCCCGCGCACACCTAGCGATTGCGATTCGCGCATAAAACTCAGTTTTTAGTGCTAAAAGCGGCCGTTTACGATTGCGATTCGCGATTCGAAAAACGAATCGGCCCGTTTTCAGTTTTAAGCGGGTCGGGTCGAGTCGCGAGTTTTAGTGCGCGAATCCTATACGGGAGGTGTGTACTAGGCATAAGATCAGAGCCAGACTATCACGTCCCGATAGCGTTCGAGAAAGAGGAGCATTTGCGGTAGTTATACCATCTTAAAGTTGCATAGTCCAATGAAAGCATCAAATATTCAAAACCCAATCGCTGATCTATATCTAATCCTAGATATCTAATGTAGATATTGGCGCATTTATTACACAGTAGTCGCTGCATGGAAAGGGTTTAACACGTAGATTTAATGGTTTCGTTTGTTAATTTGTACCCTAGCAACATCTAAGGGCATATCAGGACGGGGCGAGGATTCCTTACACACGGTATGCGGCATGCGGCATGCGGCGTGCGGCGTGATTACGGGATGGGTCCTTTCACCCACACCCACACCCACACCCACACACAGTGTCAGGTTTCCTCACCACTGTTCTCTATGGCAAACGCAGCAGCATTCGCATTCGCATGCCGCACCGATCGGTACATGGACCGATTCAGTATTCGCATGCCGCATGCCGCATACCGCATACCGCATATAAGGAATCACCCCCATTGACTTAGATGCTTTTCGATTTTCTGCCGCATTCGCATTCGCATACCGCATACCGCGTGTAAGGAATCCTAGCTTTACACCTGAAACCTTTGGTGTTAGATTAGAATATTGACGCCCTTGCCAAAATAAAGTTGCCATGGTTTCGCTTCAAATATCTCCAACCTTAACTCCCCATTTAAAATCGGTCTTATTTCAAGCTGCATTAAAATGGATTATAGCGATAAATCGAATCTCGAGAAATCGCAGTAAGTCAAAACCATCGAACTATGCAAGTGTGATCGCTTATCTTGCATGCCTATCACATTTTAAGCACCAAGCCGGATGGCCGAATGAGTTAACTGTCTGTCTACGTTTTGGTACATCGTAGGATTCGAACCCACGGGTTCGAACCCTGGTCGAGTCAAACAGATGACTTAAAAATTGATACTTGTCGCTTCCTACTGAGTGGGATATCAGGTCATGGTGCTGGTGGCATGGTCTCCCAGTGGGGCAGCACTCTAAAGTCACCATCAGTGCCCCCTGTCACAAGTCGGTACCTCTCTTGATAATGTGATATGACCTTAGATGTTGCCAGAGCGCAGAACTCCAACAACCAATCAACAACATTTTAAGCATTGATAATGGAATCCAAAGGCGGATGCTCCTCTGTAATTATGAGATGCTAGATCTGTTGAGGTAATCTTCTTAGCTGCTCTGTGTAGAGTAGGACAACAAATCTCTGATAATAAATGAACTGCAGCCTGTCTAGACGGCCTAATGAGATGATTGCATCTGTATTCCACATCGCATCTTCACTGTACACGCACATACACGGTCATGTGATGTTTATTTGGAGGAGGGACGCTAGGTCTTGATCGAGATTAATTAATGCAAGTAGAACCGTGATTGTGCGCTGTATCACGTGATCATAATACCGACAGTCTTATTCGCCAATATAAATATTTCCACCAAGTTTTGGATTTGCCTTTGACATTTTCAAATAAAATATTGTTTCTTCTACCGGAAATAATTACCCATTGTAAAGAAGATTCTATATTAGAAAAGGCCACTTTATATTTTATGACAACTTGAATTTGAAAAAGAAATTAGTTGTCATTTGATATATGGACAAACCGAGACCATCACATTTCATAGCAAGTCTATTATAATACCTTCTGTCATGACGTGTTAATTGTTTCCAATTATCTTGTCATATTTTAGAGCACTTAATATGTCAGTTACCTTATGCTTTGCCTGTTGTATGTTATTTACTTGTGAGTATGCGCCATATGATTTCATGGTATAATTAATTTGGCGTATAAATATTGAGGATGCCTGGATCTTGGAGGCATGTGTCTCCACCTTCCCTCCCTCCTTCCCCCCTTCGCTCCCACCCTCCCTCCTTCCCTCCCCTCGCTCCCTCACTCCCCTTTCTGTCCCTCCCTCCTTCCATCCCTCCTTACCTTTCCCTCCCTGACTTCTCCCCTCTCCCTCTCTCCTTCCCTGCCCTTCCCTCATCCCCTCTTTCCCCCCTCCCCTAACCCCCTTCCTTCCCTCCCTCCCTCATCTTTCCCCCTCCACCCCCTCCTTCCCATTTCCCCCTCCTCTTTCCCTCAGGCACGCTCCTTGGTGTTTCTATTCTCCGGGACAAGACTAGGTTTCAAATTGGTCAGCTCTTTCAGAGTTTCAGGTTCTGCTCGCCATCCTGCTCACGTCCGGCTCGTTAAATAAATAGCGCCAGAAAGTGGAGGGCGGGCATTGGGAAGCCGTCGGTGTCCGACAAAATGTACACCTCTGTGGGTGTGTCTGGAGGTTCTAGCTACACAGAGTTGGCGCCTAAGGGCTGCATCTAGTGAACGGGGGTGCTTACTTACTTACTTATTGGGGGGTTTGTGACCTAGCAGTCACTGGCTGCGGAACTGCAGCATTGCTAAACGGCGCCGTTAAAACGGCCCGTTTTTGGTGGTGTTTTTTGTTGGAGGCTTTCCTTCTCACTTCGTCCAACTTAAGGGGTGGTAGGGGGGAGGGGCGTGGTGATCTTCGCGGTGTCTTGTGCGGTGGTTGTGTGGTGCGGCGGTGGCCCGGCAGGTGGCGGGGTACCTTCATCTTATGGGAGTGATCCGGCTGATAGGTCTACGATCCGAGAGTAGGCATAGCCAGGTGAGAGGCACAACGTGATTTTACCTATGGTTATATAACATGTATAGGAATAATAATATAATATGTACAGGTGATATATAATACATACATGTATACTACATGGAATATATATTTATTATATTACTTAAAGCTAAATGGAGAGCGGCAGTCAAGTAATGAAAGCAGTCTTTGTCGCACCGCGACCGACAGCATGATGATGATGATGATGATGATATTACTTAACCACCATTCATTGTCTTGTCTTCATTATCTTGCTGAGATAATCCCATTTGCAACTGCCCGTTTTCCTCAATTGATATATATTTATAACATATATATATATATATATATATATATATATATATATATGTGTGTATGATAGCACCAACAGCGCTCCTGGTGGGATACAGCCCTATTACTGCCGTCAACTAACCAATCAGACCTGGTTGCCATTCGCCTCCCCAAGTCGCCTATCTATGCATTCGCCCATCCATCCATCTGCCCATCCATCCATCCAGTTCACAAAGAAATGGACAAGCGGCATATTAGAAACGCGTGGTCCACGTGTTGCCGGAGCGTCGACCCTCACCCCCACTATCCCATCCCCACTATCCCACCCTCCACTATCCTACCCCACCCAACCCCCATCTCCGCCCCCAACGTCACCGCCTCCATTCTACCAGCAGCACAGGGCCATCAGAAAATTAGGAGCTAATTTCGCCTGTCTCTGATCCTGATCGATCGGGCTACCCAGCCTAAATCACGGGACGCTGGGAGGGTGCGGGCTCCTAAAGGTGTGTTTCCAAGCAGTGTGCCCAGTGTTACTGTATAATCTGGGAACGGCGAACCTAAAGGGCCTGTCACACTATGACGTATAGCCTTAGCGTATGCCGATGTATGTGATTTTCGAAAAACACGTCGGCGTAGGTCGTCATACGTCACATGTACGTTGGAGATATGTCGGGTATGCTCAGGATACGGCGTCACAGGTCGTCGTGTGCATCTAGGCACTCAAAAATGTTTGTGCATGATAAAAATGTACAATGTATGCCGATGTATGGCTCATATATTCCTCATATGCTATGTGTATGCTAGCTTATGTTGGTGTACGTTGGTGTACGTTAGGAGCACATTAGGGGTAGGTTGGGGTACATTGGGATATGTTAGGAGCATGTTCCCAAGCACATTCAGCCTGTTGAGAACGTGCAGTCCACATACAGTCCGGGTACTGCTAATGGATGCATAACATACTCATAACATACTTTGCATGTATGTCTGCTGTATTTCCAGTGTACTTAAAGTATACACCATACTTCTAGCAATGAAGTAACATTGGTCAGTGTACCATGAGCATATGCAAGCGTTTTGCGAGGCACATGAACGCGCTCATACGCTAGCAATAGGTCAGAGATACATTCTGCATATGTTTCGTACGTTGTGTGTACATTGTGTGTACGTTGTGTGAATGCCAACATACTGGCAAATGTTTGTAGGTTGAGCATGCACTGATGCCGTACGTCGTAGTGTGACAGCCCCTTTACTGTACATAGCAGGAGGCACAGCCTTCTGGGACCAAGGGTCAGGGGTGAGAGGGGTGGGTTAGCATTTCCTAAATCTAGTCTATGATATTGCCGCTTCCATAAACTGGTATCCATTAGGTACCGGCTTCCCCAGGTGGGGCGTTGGGAGAATCCCTTTACTGACCGGTGCGGCTTTAATAAGCTGAAGGAAGTATTTAATTTCAACTGAGTCGATCCGCTGCTGCTCGTAGTTTTTTCAGCCTGTCTTAATACTTTAAGCGGATTGTTTTGGAACTTTGTCCCGCCCCCCCCCCCTACCACCACCACCACCACCACCACCACCACCACCACCACCACCACCACCACCAGTTTCCCTCACACACAGATACGGGAACACAACGTGGGTGTCTGTAGGGTGATGGGGGTAGTAGTGTTGGTAGGGGGAGTAGTGTTATGGCCCTGTCACACTACGACGTGACTACGTCAGCGTAGGCAGAACGTGAAAATAATTATATTATGTCGACGTTATGGGCGTAATATGCAAATTGTGGACGTGAGCGTAACGTGAAAGTAATGTCGGTGTACTCGTGACCTTAGCGTAACGTGACAACATTAGGGGGGAGGGTAATTGGCGACGTGACCGGGCGTTAGTGTAACGTGAGCGTAACGTCGCATAACGGGTGCGACGTGGACGTAACGTGACCGAACGCCACCATAACGTGACCTAAGTGCGTAATGTGACCGTAACGTGACCGTAACGTGACCAACGTACCGTAACGTGACCGTAACGTGCAAAACGCTGCCCACACGTTGCTCCCACCCGGGCCGTCGGTCTGGTGACATAACGTGACTCTAACGTCATTTACGCTGCTATAACGATCGCGGAACTCACCTAACGTCATTGTCACGTCATCCCGACGTAACGGCTTCACGTCGAGATACGTCGAAGTTTGAACAGGTTCAAAACCTGACCGCCCGATGTAACACGACGTAACATGACGTAGCTCGACGTCACTCTAACGTCATTATGACGTCATCATAACGTAACCCAACGTACGGCAACGTAATGACGAAAAATCATCACGTTAGGCTCACGTTGGCTCGTTACGTCGTAGTGTGACAGGGGTATTAGGTGTGGTGGCGGCACCGGTGGTGAGAGTGGTGGGTGAGGTAGTGGTGGTGGTGGTCGTGGTGGGGGTTGTAACGTGTTACTTCTGATAATGTGTTGGTTCTGGTGCTGGTGTTGGTGATGATATTGGTGCTGCTGCTGGTGTTAGCGGTTGTGTTAGTGTTTATCTTGGTGGTGGTGTTGCTGTTGGTGGTGATGGTGGTAATGTGGTAGTGGTGCTGGTAGTGTTGGTGGTAGTAATGCGGCTAGTGCTTGTGTTGGTGCTATTAATGGGCGGTGCTAATGATTGTGCTGGTGCTGGTTCTGCTAGTTGTGCTGGTGCTGGTGTTGGTAGAAATGTACTAGTGGTTATTTAGTATGTGCTGGCGGTGACGGCATTGGTGCTAGTGTTTATCTTGGTGCTAATGTTGGTTGTACTATTGTAGTGATGATGCTAGTCGGGGTGTTGGTACCTGTGCTAGTGGTGATGGTAATATGGTAGTGGTAATAATTTGCTGGTGCTAGTGATAATCTGTTAGCGGTGATAATGTGTCAATTTCGGTGCTGGTGCTGGTGCTAATGTGGTAGTGGTAATGTGGTAGTGGTGATAATCTGCTGGTGCCCATGCTGGTGCTGGTGATAATGTGGTAGTGGTGATATCGTGCTGGTGGCGCTGGTGGTGCTGGTCGTAATATCGTAAGGGAGGTAATGTGCTGGTGCTGGTGATGATGTGGTACTGGTGATATAGTGGCGCTGGTGGTGGCGCTGGTGCTAATGTGGTAGGAGAGATAATGTACCGGTGCCGTTCCTGGTGCTGGTGGTTGTGTCCTGGTGCTGGTGAGGTTGAGTATCACCGGTGTGGTACCATGGTCATGGTGTGAGGGGGACCCGGGGACTGTCACGACGGATTAGCGCCGGGCGTTGGGCGTTGGGATCCGGGAGGCAGGGGGTGACAGCTATTCCGGGGGGGGGGGGGGGGGGAACTGTAGGTAGGTAGGGAGAGTAGCGTAGACGATTATCATTAGACAGTGATGGATGGCATCTGCTCATATAACTCTGATTGATAGAGCAGACAGGCAACTTGGTCATGGTGGGTGTGTGTGTGGGGGGGGGGGGGGGAGGGGGTGAGACGCACCTACAGGGTTTGTCGGTGGGAGGTAATTCTTGTGTTGGGGTAGTGGTGGTGGTGGGGTGATGGGTATGATGAGGTAATGGTAGTAGTGGTGGGGCAATGGTAGTGGCGGGGTAGTAATGGTGGGCGTAGTGGTTGATGGTGGGGTAATGGTTTTAATGAGGTAGTTATAGTACTAGTAGTGGTGTGATAATAGTTGTAATGGGCTACTGGTAGTGGTGGGGAAATAGCTTTTTTGGGGGCACGGCAATCACAATAGTGATGGGGCAAACGTGGGGAAATGGTAGAAATAGGGAAGTGGTGTTAGTTGCGATGGCGAGCCGGTGACAGGATAATGGGGCAATTATAATAGTAGTAGTAGTGGTGGGGTAATGGTAGTAGGGCTGGGGGAAACTGACATAGTGGTGGGGCAGTTGTAGTAGTGGTGGGGTAATGATAGTACTATTAGTAGGCATGGGGCAATTTGTATAGTGGTGGGGTAATTGACATAGTGGTGGGGCAATTGACATAGTGGTGAGGCAATTGTAGTAGTGGTGGGATAATGGTAGTAGGAGTGGTACAAGTGTCATATTGGTGGGCCTATGGTAGTACTAATAGTGGAAGACCAAGAGTAGTATTGCTACTCATATTGGGAAGGAGACATTGGTATATATGCATGAGTTGTAGAATTGGCTGGATTTACATTGCATGGTTTGTGTGTGGAGGCAGGGGGGGAAAGGAGGGGAGGGGGGCGGGGGAAAAGAAGCGGGTGGAACTGAATGTTCAGGGAAGCGCAGCGGGCTTAGCAACACTGGTTGTCAATGAAACAAGATGGAGAGAGATGGACGACGGCGGCAAGCCGTGCCAGCCTGAAAGGCGCGACGAACAAAGCACGCCCATACGCCATAATACTGCATGAAGAATGCATATATACTACTAACACCGCATGCTTCCCCCACGTAACCTCTGCCTGCCACTGACGGCGCGCCCCCTGGTGAGAAACGACGCCACAGTAGAACACCTGGGCGGCACATGTGTGTTCCCGAGGCGACCACAGCTTGGATACATGTGCCCCTGTTGTTTATGCGCGCGCATTTATGCTCTTACTTTTTGGAGTTGTGCAATACGGTTGGTTGGTTGGTTATTTGTTGGGGTTTTATGTCCTGGGAACGTCTACGGTCATATCACAACGGGTACTGACTTGTGATAGTGCGCACTCATGGCAACTTCATAGTGCTGTCCCAGTGGGAGAACAGGCCGTCAGCACCATAACCCGATATCCCACTCAGGCACATTATCCTGGCACTGAGCTAACCAGTCCATACACTATCCTAATAATGCCGAGCGCCTGCCATTGTTGTTTATGTGCGCACATTTATAGTGTTGCTTTTTGGAGTTGTGCAAGATGGCGTAGTTAGTAATAGTAGTTAGTGTATTTTGCCATGCTGTCTTTGCATATTCTGCTTGATGTCTAAAGTTGTGTGTTTGGGAAATAACGGGTGGCTATAAGTGTATGGCATCCTGTCATCGCTGCAAATTTTGCGTAAAATATGGATAGCAATTCCATGTGTATGTCCACATATGTGATGTGACCAGACTGGCTGAATGAATTGAGCGTCGGTCTCCCGTCTTGATAGGCCTTGGGATTCGAACCCACATGTTCGAACCCTAGTCAAGTTAAACCAATGACTTTAAACATTGATACTTGTCGCTTCCTATCCTTTCACTCTGCATTATTAGGATAATGCAAGAACTGCTTGGTTCGTTATCAGGACTGTGTGGGTGGGATATCAGGTTATGGTTCTGGCAATCTGGGGCAGCACTATAAAGTCGCCATGAGTGCGCACTATGACGAGTCGGTACTCATCCTGATATGACCTTAGATGTTGCCAGGACGTGAAACTCCAACAACCAACCAGTATACTCCTCTACAACGTGACTCATCGGGCGCCGCCTACTGGAAGGGGGAGGTGCGCGACAAACAAGCTCTATCCGTCGCCACATCCGGTGACCACTTCCGGTTTAAACTCTTACTCAGGTGCCATGGCGACGGCGCCAATTACATCTCCCGTGAGGTGTGTGACGTCATAAACCCATTATGGAGACGCGTCATCGACTTGGGTGGAGTTTTTGTTTTGTTTAATTTGTAAGTATTTTATTCATCTGAGGATATATTTTGTCAGCGCCAAGGCACTGGTCTTCCAGGCATTGAAGCGATGGTTTGTACATGGTGATGATAGAGTGGAATGTGCAGCAAAATTGACAGCATTAAAGCTACACTTAAATATCTGTAAATTTGATGTGTTGACACTATCGAACACATGGTTTCATGAGCTGTATAGTGACCAGAATAGTGGGTACAGACTTGTGAGAGAGGACAGGAAAACCCTGACCAATACACAAACACAAAAAGGGGTGGAGGGGTTGCAATATACACAAAAAAACACCTAAATTCAGAACATAAACCTCAACAAGAACCAAACAGATCTGACACAAATATTGAATTAGTATGGACACTAATAAAGAATGAGAAACAAGGAAATATTGATGTAGGGAGTCTATATAGGCTGCCAAATGGGAACATAGAAGATTTCACCTCATAACTAGAAGCGTCCCTAGACAGTGTGTCAAAACTCAGAAAGGCTGAGATATTCCTACTATGGGATTTCAATATAAACTACAAAACAAACAACAACAAAAACACTCATTACAGAATCTAATCAAAGGCAGAGGATTACAGCAAAGAATTAGTGAATTAACCAGTCTTGGAGAAAACAGCTCGATAATAGACCTAATTATAACAAACTCAAATCATGCCCACACCTCAGGAACTAGGAACTGGGGCATTAGTGACCATGAACTGATATATATTACTAGAAAGAAAATAACAACCAAAAACCTAACTGGGAAGATTATACAAAAACTACACGAAGGAAGCGCTGGCAGCGCACCTGGAAAAACTGTTAAATTACCACTCCCAACTGACATAGATGTAAATGAGAAATGGAATACTATCATTGGGGAAGTGGGAAATCATCTTGACACTACCTGCCCAATAAAAAAACTTACAATCCAAAACAACCAGGACCATGGGTAACCCAGGAATTAATCAACACAATTATGGACAAATATAAAGCAGGTAAATTAGTTAAAGAAAGCGGGCGACTACAAGACATAGAAGAATACCATAAAGCAAGAAACCGGACCCAGAAATCAGTGGGGAAAGCCAAAAGAAAATTCATTATCAAACAAGACCAACAATGGGGAAAAAATACACATCAATTCTGGAACAACGTAAAGATACTAATTCCAAAGAACAAAAATAAAGACTTGATTACCTTATACAACAATAGATTGAATTCAGCAACAGTGATGCAGCAAATATAATGAAAAAACTATTTTCTACCATAGGAACATAAGTGATCTCATAAAAACAATTGATTGCAAAATACCTAGAGTATAGCACTGAAGGATGCATTCGGATGCATCCCAGAGGTCTTATCTAACCTATTCAACACATCATTCAGAAAAGGTACTTATGTAGACTGCTGGAAGCTAGCCAAAGTAGCCACCCCGCTCCACAAAGGAGGGGATAAACAAGTCCTGGGCAACTATAGACCCATCTCTATACTCCCACTGCCTGGGAAGCTAATGGAGAAAGTAATGCATAGACATATTATGGACCACCTGATCGAGCACAAAATACTAAACAGTAAGCAAGGCGGATTCAGAAAAAAACACTCGACAATTAAAACAATTGCTAACTTAATAAACAATATCTCTAACAGTGTCAATAAAAAAAAGCTAGTGGGTGCAGCTTTGAGAGACTTCAGCAAAGCTTTTGACACAGTGGATCACATTCTCCTAATTAGCAAACTATCCCAAATGGGAATAACAGGAGTAACTGGAAAATGGTTAGCACGCTACCTAAAAAATCAAAAGCAATGCACCCCAGTAAATTGAGCCATATCAAATGAAAGAATAAGCTGTGGGGTGCACAAGGGTCAGTTCTGGGAGCACTTCTCTTCCTCATATATATAAATGATCTAAACAACTGGCTAGATATTGAAAACATACAACTATATACAGATGATACTGTGGTGTATACCACAGGCGAATTATCCGAAGAAATAGAAACAAAACTAAATCAAACACTAATGAAACTAAAGAGTGGTGCCATCTAAATAAGATAACTATAAATAGCAATAAATCAAAGACGGTACTATTTGGTACCAGATTAACCAGTAAGAATTAAATAAATTGTCTCCTGTGGAACAGCGAACTAGAGCAGGTAGACAGCTACCGATATGTGGGAGTGGACCTCAACAGGCACCTAAATTATGACCTTTGCATAACAAGCACTATCAAAAAAGAAAACCACAAAATATGGCTACTGGCAAAACTGAGATACTACTTGACTGAGAACATGGCAATTAAAATATATAATGGCATGATCCTCTGGTACTTCGACTACGGTGATGTAGTATACATGGGAGGAAATACCAAACTACTAAAAAGCTACAGGTACTGCAAAATAAAGCCCTTATATTATGTCTTCCAAATACACAAGCGATATCCTATAATAGAACTACACCAAAAATGCAACGCAACACTATTAACAAGTAGAAGGGAAACACACCTGAAAATACTAGCACACCACTACACCATGAAATCAGGGTACACAGTACTCCCCGCAGGGATACTAGGCACATGGTGGCCCCACTAATACTGACAGAAATTAGTAACACAAAAAAAATCTATCAGAGAAGTGTACTGGCCATGGCAACACATGTCTGGAATAAACAAAACACAAAACAACGGGCAATCTGTAACCTTGACCACTACAAACAATTCCTGAAGAGAACAACTACTTACGGACACAGGAAAATCACACCTGCCCCTGAGCCCAGTCACTGCTTGCTGTGTACTGGGACAAAAAGCAAAAGACAGGCCAGTGAAAATGGTAGGTATTAAAAATAGGACAATTAGCCCTCCTAAGTACAAAGGAAATCAGGAAAGCTATCACCACATGGCACAGTCCACCTGGGTATGAGTAATGGCACAAACCAACACAGAAAAAGACAGGCCATGGTCATGCACCTGATCCACCCTGAAATACAAAATGGCTAAGCAAACAACACAACCATCCTACCTGGTGGCAGTCCTAAAGGGTCCGAGTGTGTTCTCGTGCACTATCTAAGGACAGGGCTTGGGTGAAAGGATGCTGTAACAAATCAAAATGGGACAGGATCCTCTCCGGCGATCCTGCATGAGACCCAAGTAGATGTACATAGTAGGCTAAGGTATCATACTCAGACTAGACAAAACTCTGGAAAAATCAAAAAAAACTAACATAGGCTACTAACACCCAAAATTGCAAAAGGCTGGCCTGAGGAGAATGGACAACAGGTAAACAGGTAAACACTCCTGGACGAGGGACCAGACCAAGATGGCACCACAGCTGTCTAGCGTTGAAAACAAGCACCCTCGCAGGAGCTTATACGTTATGAGCAGAGTAAATACCTGCTCAATAAAAAAAAACCCACAAAAAAACAGTGTCTCTATTAAAGTAACACAAGAAATATATTTTGAATGACCATTAATTCATTATCATATACAGGCCTATATTTGTTGTTCTGTGCTATCTGGAACTGGAAGGCAAAGAATTGAAAATCCATGTTTGTTTAGTACCAGAAGGTACTGTGACGTCGGACAGTTGCTTCTTATGAGGAACTTCAGACATTGCGTGAATCCCAGCCCCTTTGTTCCCAGAGCTGGCGTCATTATGTACCCTTAGCACACTGGAGTGGACCGCCAACCATCGACTAACCGACTGACCGTCTATGCGGCCGGTCAAGTATGGGATGTGAAGACGGAGTCGGTGCTTTCAGGGTATTAGACGGTAGACCACAGACCTGAGTCCGGGGTGTCCTTTGGGGGGGGGGGGGGGGGGCGGGGGGAGTGGGTTAGAGGACTCATTCCGCACCCCAGTTTAGTCAAATCATGGGATATTTTGATAAAGGATGGATTGTACTTTATAGCAACTAAACGTTGGCAGTTATTGTAGGGGCAAGCCAGTCGTTGCTTGTATAAACAAGTTAGTGCTTTGTGCGAACCAGTCACTGCATGTCCAAACCTGTCACCGTTTTGTGAAAACCAGTCGGTGTCAGCAACTAAACGTTGGCAGTTATTGTATGTGCAAGCCAGTCGTTGCTTGTATAAACAAGTTAGTGCTTTGTGCGAACCAGTCACTGCATGTCCAAACCTGTCACCGTTTTGTGAAACCAGTCAGTGTCAGTCAGTGTTTTGGGAAACTAGTTTTTGTGGAAACCAATCGTTGTTTTTGGTATGGGAAAACCAGCCAGTTTTCATACAAAACAATCAGTGCGTGCCAAATGAGTTACATATTGGTCAAAGAAGTCAGTACTTGTGCAGACCAATCAGTTAATGTCAGTGACTGTGCAAACCAGCCAATCATTGTGCAAACCAGTCCTTGTGAAACCTAATCAATGATTGTACAAAGCAGACAGTATCCACACACACCAGTCAGTCCTTGGACAACCCAGTCAGTAGTTATGCAAACTACTAAGTGTATGTGCAAACCAATCAATGCTTCTGCAAACCAGTCAGTCTTTACACAAACCAGTGAGTGTTTCCACAAACCAATCAGTGTTCATGCAAACCAGTTCGTGCATATACCAAAATAGTCGGTGTTCATAAAAAAGCAGTCAGTGTCTATACAAATCCAAGTCAGTCTTCGGCCAAAGCAGTCAGAATCAGTACTTGTCCAAAACAGCCAGCGCAAACCAAACCATAGCCCACCCCATTCCTTTATGTTTCAGCCCCGTTGCACAGCGCCCCCTAACGGGCTGCACAGCGCCCCATGCCGGGCTGCACAGCAGTCGGTCGCCGCTCGATACACCGTTCTCTGTAGGTCTAGCGCCCTTCACTTTCCCATGAATCTCACGTTTCCCCGACGAAGGGGTACACCTTTATCCTGGATGTCGCCAGGGCACTCAATCATCGCGCAGTGACTCACGTACATTCCCAGCCGTGTGCAGCCCAGCCCAAACCCGGCCCTACCCCGGCCCAACCCCGGCGCTTACGGTAGGTGGGCTTCCGGTCCCCGCCCCGTGTGTCGGCGAGTGGGGGGGGGGGGGGGGGCGCAAGGTGGCGACAGAGTGTATGTGTATGTGTTTGTGTGTGTGAGATGGGGGGGGGGGGGGGGAGGCCGCAAGGTGACGACTGTATGTGTATGTGTGTGTGTGGAGCGGTCCGGGTGGGGGGTGCATTAATGAGTGCATTCTGGAAGCCTCATCATACCTACAGGAGGGGGTGGGGAGGCGGGTTGGGGTGGAGGTTGTGGGAAGGCGCCAGAAAACATTAATTCGGTGGGCACAGGTGTGTGCTTGTGGTGGTGGCGAGGGGGGGGGGGGGTCGGGGGAGGGGGGTCGTCGTAGAGTTCGTGGCGGTTGTGATGGTGGTAGTGGTGGGGGTTGGGGGAGTGGTGGTGGCTGAAGGGGGCTGCCCGGGAGAGGGCGGCAGGGTACGCGCATTCCGCCAGGGGTGGGTGTGGAACTATGTGGGTCAACAGGAGCGATTCCAATGGATCAATACCTAGGCAATCGGGAATCGGAGTTTCAGCTCAACTGCAAATTATGCAAAGCTCTCTCAGGTATGAACTTACGTAGTTATACACATGATGGGGGTATTCAGTTGCAGCACCGCATAGGCAATCGGTTATGACGCAGCTACGCTGTGACTTTTATAAGTTGAGCCTCGCGCCATCATTCCACTGAAACACACACAGATATACACACAGATATACACACACATAGAGACACACACAGACAAACACCCCCAGACAAAGACACAGGCACCCCCACACACAGAAACAAACACACATAGACAACCATAGACACAGAGATGCACAGACACAGACACACACATACACACACATACACACACAGACACACACTGACACAAACAGATACACACATACACAAACAGACACACACAGACACACACAGACACACACAGACACACACAGACACACACAGACACACACAGACACACACAGACACACACAGACACACACACAGACACACACAGGCACACACAGACACACACAGACACACATACACACGCAGACACACACACAGACCGTCGCGATGCCGTGGTGTAGAGGGGCGGTGTGCGGTGAGTGCGTTGTGACGGGGCGTCTCGTGACGCGGAGGTGTGGTTGAGTCACTCGGATGGCGGCCGATTGGGGGCGGGGCGGGGCGAGACATGGGGAGGGCGGGGCAGGGTGTAGCGGGGCGGGGTGCTGCGGGAGGATGAGCGAGGCGGGGCGGGGTAGGGCGTGGCGGTGCGGGACGCCCGGACTTGTGGGGCATATAAACGTGGTGAGGGTGTGTGGAGCCGGGGAGTCACTAGTTTCATGTGTCTGTGGTTAAATACTGTTTAGGGTTTTAAAAAAGAAAAGAAAATGTCTTGAAACATTCCGATACAAGGTGATATGAATCACATTGAATTATATTATTACATTTCTTGGGTTGTTTCGAATCAACAATTGCAATACTTCTCTATTACTTATTATTATTAGACCACCGAATGGTCACTCTGTATCGTTGTATATTTCGCGTTGGGTGGTTGGTAAATTATTTGACCGAAATAGGACACCCGCCCCCCCCCCACACACACACACATACCCATCTTCAGCATTCCCACCCCCCAACTGCAAACACCCCTATACCACCCCCTACCCGATCCCACACTAACCACACCCTGCCTACACCCTCCCCCACACACACACCCACACCCACGCCCACCCCCGGGCTCAATGGGCCGTGAGGGCGGCGGCGACTGGGCGGACGAGATAAGGCAGGGAGAACCCATCAAACCTGGATCCCTGATCAGGGATTCTCATTAGGAAATTAGCCAGGCTGGCACCCTTCATTAGATTGGCGTGTTGTGGGTGGGTGCGGTGAGTTAAGAGGGTGGGGTGGGTGGAAGGGGGTCGCAGACCCTAGTGGGTGACGGGCGTGCCGAACTGCAGTAGCGCCATCTAGTACTAGTAGTAGTAACAATAAAGCAAAGCCTGATCTACAAGGTACCCCCTCCCTCTCCTTTAAGACTGTTATTTAGTTCAAATAAATCCATCATGGCTATCAGTATCACTGTACGCAGTAATAGAACTCTTCTCAGAGTTAGGCATTTGGAAATAATTTGTCATTTTCTTATTTGAGTGTCTCTTCTGTTTGTCACTAGAGGGATACCGACCGAATCACATTGTACGGTTAAATAATGTTCAAATCTAAAGTTAATCCTTTCATGCAAAACTAACCCTGGACACTAATTGTCAATGTATAGCACGACTACTATTCAGGTATCATTTTAGAAGGTTTGTGAACAGGCAGTGTTAATGTTTTTTGCTTGACTTTGTTGAGGACTGGAAGGCAATGGGATGTTATAATAAGGAATATACATATATATATGCAAAAATAACACATAAATGTGCATATATATGCATAATTTATATACTTAAATTCTTCAGCATTCACAACATTTCATAATATTGCCACGATTTCCCATATCCCATATCAAGTTATGGCATATGACATTATGAGTTCAATGAGTTACTTTGGTAGGTCATAGGATTCGAAGCCCTGGTTGGGATCAAACCAATGACAATGAAAATTGCCACTTGTGACTACCTAGCCTGGCACTCGACATTACTAGGATAGGGCAAGGAACAGTGGAATGAGGAAGACTCAATTGTCTGCAATTGAAATTTCCCCTGACTAATCAACTAATGTACTCATACAAATCTAAGAACCCTTTCTAAAGAAATGTGCCCAGGCCGACCCCATAATTTTGGTGACCTGGAGGTAGACGCGGCGGAAATGCTGCGGTGCCTGTTGTTTTGCAGCACCTCGAAACTGTCCCGGGCCACAATTCATTCCTCGTTCCAAATAAAAATCGGTGTCGCATTATTTTTGTATTACCTCCTATTTAAATGTTTAAATCAAAGAACGGCGATACAAAAATAAAGAGAGCCTCAGATTTTTTGTCGAAAATACCTTCCCATTTCTTGATTAAATAGAGATGGCGTCGCTGCAGAGCACACACACACACACACACACACACACACCTCCATCCATTTTTCGCTCAATTGTTGCGAACAAGACGATGTGGATTAGGAAACTCCCCGCTCGCCACCTCCAAACCTCACAGTGCCCCTCTCCAATCCCCCTCCCCAACCCTGTTCCAGCACCAACATCCCACCCCTTGCGGCGTCCACTTGGCGCCCCCGTACTGAGCTGCTCACAAACCGAGCAGCTCGGCCCTGTCGCCCACAGCGAGCTGCTCCACAGTCACTCACCTGAACAGCTCATTAAATCTACTTCCACTCATTATAGCAGCGAGCCCCCCCATGGCGCACCCCCCCTCTCCCCCACGCTCCACGCACACTCTCTTTCTCTCACACTCTCTCTCCATCTCTCCTTCTCTCCATCTCTCCCCTATCCCCTCTCCCCTCTCCTTCTCCCCTCTCCCCTCTCCCCCTTTCCCTCTCCCCCTCTCCCTCTCTCCCTCTCTCCCTCTCTCCACATCTCCCTCTCTCCCCCTCTCCCTCTCTCTCTCCCGCTCTCCCTCTCTCTCTCCCTCTCTCTCCCCTCTCTCCCCCCATCTCTCCCTCTCGCTATCTCTCTCTGTCTATCTCTATCTCGCGCAATAAGAGAGAACAAATTATACACCGCCCTATGGCTTTCACCCTGGCTTTCCCCACCATTTGCTCACACCAGCCAGTGAGCATTCGCCAAACTCACAAGCAAGTGTAGAAAGTGAAGGCTATAAATCAGTTCGCTTCTTCTTATTCGCTCCGAAGAGGATTTATTCATGCAGATGTCCCAGTGGTCAGTTGTTGTTGGGGAGTTTTCAGTCGCATTAGTGCGCTGAAGGCTGCAAATCGGCAGCACTGTATGGGCACCGCTGAAAGTGGTCCCATGTCGTCGGGAGTTGGCTTCTGATGGGTAGTGGTCAGGAAAATTGGGGGGAGGGGCATGGGGGTGGAAAAAGGCAGCCTAAGAGCCTAAGCACAGTCCTCTGAGTGAGAGGGCTGGGGGAGCCTGGGTGGTTGGTGTAGTTTTACGCCCCAGTAAGACCCTAGGCCATACCAGGACATGCACCAACTTGTGACAGCGCACTCATGGTGACTTTATAGTGCTGCTCCACTGGGAAATCAGGCCACTGGCACCATGACCTGGTGTCCCACACAGTCACATTATCCTGACACTGTGTGCCCAGTCCCTGCCCTGACCTCATACCACCAAGCGCTGAGCAGCAACAGGTACCTATTTTATAAGTCATTGGTTTGACTCGACCAGGATCCAAACTTCAGTCCCTCCAGATTCACCGGTATGCACAGTAAGTCCGGCCAAGGCCAGAGGAAGAAGTGAAGTGAGGATGGGATTAGCTAGGCAGTGGGTGGTGTCAAGTAGGCTATGGCGACGAGGTGGTGGTTAGTTGAGAGAGAGAGAGTAAGCATGCTCTTATGTAGACCCCTCTCTCCACCCCACCACTTATCCTCCCCCCTCATCCCCTTCTCTTCCTCCGTCCCCGCGCTTCCCCATCCCTCCCCCCTCCCTTCTCCCATCCAGCCCCCATTCCCTTCACCGCTCCCCCTCTCCTCCCCCTTCCCGTCTTATTTCATCCCTTCCTCCTCCTCTCTCCTTCCCCCCTCCCCCGTCCCTTTCCCCCTCTTCCTCCTGCTCCCACCCTCCCTCGCCCCGTCCCTTTGCTCCTCATTCCCCAGCCCCTCTCTCGTCCCTCTCCACCTCCTCCTCCTCTCCCACCTCCTCCTCCTCCGCGCCCAACCCCCTCCTCCTCTCACTAAGGTCACCTGGAACTCATTTAGGCCGCGTCCTATCATAGATTAGCCCCTAAGTGAGCAGTTCGCACCAGGGGAAGCTGGTCCATGCGCATGCGCAACAGAATCACATAACGCGCTTTGCGCAGGTCTGAGTCGTACGTAGCAGCAACCACCCCCCCCCCCTCCCCCCACACCTTCTCCCCCCTTCCAGCCCCCCTTCCCCTCCCCCTTCCGCCCCCCTTCCGCCCCCCCTTCCGCCCCCCTTCCGCCCCTTCACCCCTCCCCACTTCCGCCCCCCTTCCGGCCCCCAGCTCCCCCCACACCTGCTCCCACCTCCCCCCACACCTCCCACCACCTCTCCCCCACACCTCCATCCTCCCCCACCCCCACACATTCCACTGGCGGCCCTGTCGTCCTAATTAACGAATTACTGACTCACTCACATACTCCAATTGCACCACTGAGTGTTACTTGTGCACGGGGCGTGTGAAGGCATACAAGGGTTAGGCAAGGCGCCCATCACTTCCACACTGAGCAGACAATGGAACAATGGGACAAGGCTTTTGTCGGCATCTCTCCCCCTGCTTTTACTTTTACTTTTAGCTACTTGATTTTTGTGGATGTGAAGTTGTGCATGAATATGGATTGTTTGCAAGCAATTACTGCATCGATCACTATGTCGTTAGCGAGAGTCCGTTAGTGCAATGTGCATTACTCGTTTCATTAGCCTATTATTGAAATGTAAAACCAGTAGTTTAATGGGGAATGTGGGGGTAGTGAGATTCCCAGTATTCATTTAATGGGCCGTACACTAAGTTATTTATCCATATGGGGGTCCATATAACATGCGATATGTACATATATACATATAACCTTTCGAGGTAAGTGATCTATACAAAGACTGAGGAATAAGTACAAAGAACTACCGGTGGTGGCACCTCATAGGCGAGCATGCCGCAGCAAATCGATCTGAGTCCATTAATGGGTGATAACATCATGTCAACGACAAAAAAAAAAAACCCAACCAAAACAAAACAAACAACAACAACCAAAACAACCCCCCCCACACCCCACAACCCACACACAAAAAAAAAAAAAAAAAAACCCACAACAAACCAACACAACAAAAACCAAAAACACAAAAAAACCAACCAACACCCCACCCACCCCCACACACATGGCCGAATGAGTTCGATCATCCATCTCTCGTGTTGGTAGATCGTGGGGTTGTGGGTTCGAACCCGGGTCGAGTCAAACCAATGACTTAAAAATTGATACTTGTCACGTCCTAGCCTGGTGCTCGGCATTATTAGGATAGGACGAGGACTGGTTGGCTCAGTGTCATAATAATGTGACTGAGTGGGATATCAGGTCATGGTGCTGGCGGTCTGGACTTCCAGTGGGGAAGCACTATAATAGTATAAAGTGGTCATGAGTGCGCACCGTACATGTATATGTATATATATATACATATATACATGTATATGTGTGTATGTATATATGTTATATGTACATATACATATATACATATATATATATATATATATATATATATATATATACAAACGTAGATACATACATGCATACATACATGCATACATATTATCGTTTATATCTGCACATATATATATACTTATATATAATTGCGGTTTACAATTGCTATGGCCGCATTTCTCTTCTTAAAAAACGCCTTCAATAACGTCATTGCTTTAAACAGGCGACAAGAAATCAATTCCCTGATAGAGACGCTAGAATTACACGGCCCATGCTCGTCGGCGACCATCCGAACAAGTAGGGAAGGCGGCAGGGAAGAGGCGAGGCGGTGGGCTTTTTGTCGATTTGCACCCAAAAAGGGACAGAAAAGAAGCCAGGCCACCCCGGCCTCCTTGCTAAACGACCCGGCAACTGTCAGCACAGGAGCCGCTGGTGGAACTAGAAGGCAATTGACGCGGACAAAACATCTCAGGCCAAAATCAATTGACTGCTCAGTTGTGAAATTCCTAACCATTACGATGCTCGCCACGTAATCAACGCTAATAAATTCTCGCTGTGCCGACTCTGAGAGTGAAATAATAAAACACCAATTTTAAATAAAAATGAAAATTTGTAATGAAAAAATATCAAGCAAGTATGGGGCAACAATATATTAAGGAGCCGGGTAATCCTGGCTGAGTGTTATTTCTTATTCCAGAGAATACCCTCATGGTTGGTTGGAGGCCCCCTTGTGCAGGCAGGCGGCTGTGTTAGTATGTTGGTAGATGGCGGGGGGGGGGGGGCGGGGCTAGGAACCCTACATTGGTAGGTTTCCTAGCCATAGGGAAGTGTAGCGGGCGCATCTGGCTTGTGGGTGGCATTGAGGTTGGTGATGAAGATCGTGTGGTCATCCTACCCCCATCCCATACCATCCCATCTCATTAAGATGGGATTGGGATGGGATATGGGTAGGATGACGTAGCAGGGTAGGACAATAAAGACTTCCCGGTTGCCCAGGGCACATGGTTTACTCAGTCAGGTAGATGAAGTTCTCCCTGACTTTCCCGAATGGGCAAATCTTTATTTGTCTGATCTGCAGAGGCAGATTTCAGTTTCCATTGGCTGCGTTGGGCTTGGGCAAGTAGTTTTGCCACTCGTGCAAGTAGAACAGTCACTCACTTTCCCGATCGGGAAAGTGTGGGGGGGGGGGGAGTCACTGTCCTACCCTGTGTAGGGTGCGGAAGGGTGCAGTGGGGAGGGGGGGGTAGAGGTGTGTGACAAGGAATATGATGTGGTAGGAAGTGAGGGGGGTGAGTGGATGGGTATGCAGGTATTGCAATACCTCAGGGAGTTTGACGCACCTGCCCTGCAGAGTTGTAAACCACTGCCTTATGGTACAGGTTCTTGACAGAACTGAAGGTTCAGGGAGCAAACCCTAAACAGAAAACCATGTCACTGTGGCAGCATTATGGGCGGTTGATGTATGGAACTCCCAACATCTCCGGACCAGCCACTGCAGGGACAAATAGTTTTGCGCCTGTCTGGACATGTTCTTGCCAGTGTGAGACCTCTACTTGCTCCCCAAGAGAGTGCCACTGGTAACTTGCAAAAGCCAGCAGCACTTCAACACTTTTGCAGGCAGCTTTCATGAAATGTTACAGAGAGCTAAATGGAGAGCGACAGTCAAGTAATGAAAGCAGTCTTTGTCGCATCGCAGCTGACAGCTTGATGATGATGATGATGATGATGATGATGAAGTGAGATTCCTAGGTACTGGTTGAAGGAAGAAGGGGTGAGCAGGCAACGGTAGATAGATATATATGTATGACAATTGTATATATGGTGCAGGTGTAGGATGGAGGTGGGGAGAGGAGGTAGGGAGAAGGGGGAGAGATGGAAGAGGGTGCGGGGGTGGAGGATTCCATGCTGTAGTAGTATAGGCTTATGATTGATTGTGATTGCGCCTGGTGGCGCCCTATATCACAGGAGGTAGCAGAAGGAGGCACTGTGCAGCTCGTGACCTCGGTGGGCCAGGGGGATATCATTTGCTGAGAGGTGTGCGGTATCTCAAAGAGGTAGAGGAGCTGTGCTGTGTATAGTTGGCGAATTACCAGATGTGCAATGTGGCTGTGGTTGCGGTTCGGCTGAAGCATTGCTTTGAGTGAAGATATTAAAATAAGGCAAAGCAAAAACTAGACAACCTTCCCGAATAGAATGGTGTAATTTGTGGAGCGCATTGGTTAATTATAAATCTGCCTTCAAATACACACATACCTCTGGAGCTTATTTGTTGTAAAGCTGCCTTCAAATGCACAGATATATGTGGAGCACATTGGTTAATTATAAATCTACCTTCAAATACACACATATATGTGGACCTCATTGGTTGATTCTAAATCGGCATTCAAATATATAAACACACACATGTGGAGGTGATTGGTTCATTATTAATCTGCCTTCAAATACACACACAAACACACACATACACACATACACACACTCGGACACATACACACATACACACATACACACACATGTAAACTCATACACACATGTACACACATGTGCACATGTACACACATACACACACATACAAACATACATGTACACTGATACACACATGTACACACGTACACACATATACACACACATACACACACATACACACATACACACACACATGCACACATACACACATACACACACACACACACTCGCACACACAAGTCAGGGTGATGTGCCTGGACTTTCAGGTGTAAATGTTACCACTGCACTCCCTGTTGACAGTTGTTTACACACGGGAGCAACCCAGACAGGTGACTTGGCTAGGGCTCCAGCCTGCCTGCCTACACTTTGGTGTGGCATGTTGTTGCAACAATATTGGGAATGTAAGACTATTCTAAGTAGGCCAGCCTGGTAGTGTTGTCTATGGGTGACTGGTCAAAATACAAAAATACTCAACTGTGCCTCAAGCAAGTTGTTTATCACATTTACCTATAGGTGAATGGGAAGCAAGCCCTATGTGCATTACCTATTCAAAACAACTAGATGAATGGCAATGCAAATCTATGTACATTCCCTATTCAAAACAGGTAGGTAAATGGCAATGCAACCCTATGTACATTACCTATTCAAAACCGCTAGGTAAATGGCAATACAAATCTATGTACATTACCTAATCAAAACAGCTAGGTGAATGGCAATGCAACCCTATGTACATTACCTTTTCAAAACAGCTAGGTAAATGCCAATGCAACCCTATGTACATTACCTATTCAAAGCAGCTAGGTAATGGCAATGCAACCCTATGTACATTACCTATTCAAAACAGCATGATTGGTCTTTTTATTGATATAAAACAAGGAACAATTTTTACGTCCTTGAGGACAGTAGGACTATGGCATCTCATATAGCGTACCTATTAAACCAATTTTTTGTTTTACCAATTTAGGGAGAATGATACAATCGACGTTTATCCGGCAATGTACCTTCATTGGCCACAATTTTTGTAATTTTAAGCTTTTTAACTTCATACATGTCTTTTGACACATGATTGATATATTCTTTTACAATCAGTTTGGTTGAATAATAATAATACAACAGAATTACAACTTAAACACTTCTCATCCATGAGACTATTCTTGTTTGTTTGTTGTTTTACGTCCTATCAACATCTAAGGTCATATCAGGATGGGTACTGACTTGTGACAGTAGGCATTTCTGGCGACTTTATAGTGCTGCCCCACTGGGAGACCAGGCCGCCAGCATCATGACCTGATATCCCACTCAGTCACATTATCCTCACACTGAGCAAACCAGTCCTTTCCCTATCCTAATGATGCTGAGCGCATGGTTAGGAAGTGAGAAGTATCAGTTTTTAAGTCATTGGTTTGACTCAACCAGTTTTCGAACCCACGATCCCATCATCTACCAAAACGGGAGACGGACGCTCTAACTCATTCGGCCATCCCATCTGAGACAAAGCAACCACAACTAACCAACTAACCTTTTCCATCATTAAGCTACCCGGAATTTTGATAAGCATTAACGGACATGCGTTAAGCGATTATTACCCTATGCTAGTGGATCTAATTAACCCAGGTCCTAAATTATTGCAATAACTATTACCAATTACAGCTCTTGCCGCACACCTATTAATACAACGCTCACACTACACCATAATTGTCCATGTCATTCCCAATTAATAATAACCCATGCAATGAATTACACATAACACATGTATACAGTAAAGCCTCTCTAACCAACCACATCCACAGATCGACCACTCCGCTATATCGGTCGCTTTATTTGGGTCCCAACAATACCATTGTAACCATATTCTAACACCGTACACCGACCACCTCCCTAAATGGACCACTTAAAGTCGGTCCAAAGGTCGGTCGATTTAGAGAGGTTTTATTGTATGTCTTAACTGTCACTGTCATTTCTAACGCCGTCCATGTGTACCTGTAACCCCCCCCCCCCCCCCCACCTTTCCCCACACCCCCAACCACCATCAATTCAATGTGCCCCGACCACCTGATATCCCACTGCCACCTGTGTGAACCACCCCTCTTCACCCACCCCCCACCCATCACCAATTCCATGTACCCCGACCACCTGATAACCCACTGCCACCTGTGTGAACCACCCCTGTGTGTGTTACCTGTCTTGTAATGTTGCTGTGTCCTGTCTTCCATTGTAGGCCTTGTTGACAGCCCCCACTTAGAAATACATGAGGAAGACGAAGATGTTGAAAATGGTGGGTTCATGATGTGTCCTGTGGTAGTGGCTGTAACCTGTGATCTCCTCCTTCCTGTCCTCTCTACACCGCTCCTACACTAATTCACATGTTCACTGATACTGTGATAGTGATAGCTACCTCACTCACTTCGAATGTAGATAAGTAGCACCTCACCTATCCGTGTATGTGTATAGAGACAGCTGGTAGTCACATCCGAGAAGTGGATCGCTAGTTTATAGAGAGCCCTGTGCTATTAGTATTACTACTACTACTATAGATAGAGTAACTGTCACCTCACTGGTCTGTAAGTGTAAGCATGGTGTTGTCCTCAAAGTAGATGTCCTGTGTTCTGATTAAGGAGCTCAGTAATTGACTGAGGTTCAACAATGTCTAAATTACAATTTTTTTTTTTTTTTTTTTTGGTCCATTAGTTGTTTAAGCAGGGGAAATTTCAATGATTCCCCGTAATACTGTCCAGGGATCAAATTGAAAGATATCCAAAATTTCATCAGATATCTACAATTTTGGTTAAATCTGGAATTTGTGTAATTTCTGAAGTGTCTCTGATGTAAAACTCCAAATAAAGAAGCAATCTATCTTTAACCGTCTACTAAGTAATATCAAAGCAAAATTCCAGAAAAACTAGAAAATTAACCCTGCCTCAGGATCTCGGTAATGGCAAATGTTTAGTTAGCAGGTGGCCGGTGTTGGGGTGATGGTTGGTGTTGGGATTCCCTTGGTGTGGTGAATTTCCCTGAAAACACAGCGATTCTCCCATAGACTTAAAACTGTCAGGGAATCACACAAAAAATACTACAATTTGGATTACATATGCTACCTCTCCAACACTATTCTAGCGTCAATCCTCTGATCAGTCTCTGCAGACTATTCTTTGCGAGAGCTTCACTGTCCTTGTTATAACTGTATTATCGCCCAGCTAACTGCTGAGTTCACCCCCCCCCCCCCGTAATCACGTTTATTCCTGATTTTTGTTCGTGATATTGGAGAATATAAGGAAAATAATTACTAGAAGAACGATAATAAGATTGCAGATATTTACTGTTTTGAATATTCTAAATTATTTACACACACCGCGCCATAGAGTTCCCCCCTATTTTGCCAGAATTTTTTTAAATTCTTGATGATTGAACACAAAATGCATATTGGACACATATATTGGCATATACTTTCACACCCTGTTGCACGCACCAATTTGCACCCAGTCAGTTTCTTTTGGATGGTACGAATTAGATAATCAACAGCGGAAATCATCACCAACTAATTATCTTTGAGCCAGTTATTTTCTTTTCATTAAATAAAATGTTAAAATTCTGCTCTCGGATTCCTCTTTTCATTTTGTCATTCCAAATTTAATGGGCGGCCATAATTTTACGTTATTTCCGAACACACGCAAACTGTCAATGTCCTAGCAGACTTTCTTAGGCGTCAGTTTCATTTTTAAATTAGGAGTTGTTTTTTATATATGCTTTTCAACTTTGTAATTAGCAAATTGGGCCAAAAGCTTGAGACAAATTTGTTTGATTACAGGAATTTCACGTGGGTGGATAGAGCATTCATTACCATCGTTGTCAAGTGCTGGCTTTCTGTTGGGCTCAGCGAATATATATTTGATGGGGATTGTTCCGGAATGATAAAACTAGCTGTTGCAAGTGTCCATTTTATAACTAAAATTGTATCATCAATTTTGAGAAATTAAGTAACACATGATCATGGCTTTGGGGGCCCCCTACTTTGTACTGCTATGTGAGACGGGGATCCCCCATTGCACCGCTATCTGAAAAGGGTTCCCCTTATACTGCCAAGTGAGAAGGGGCTGCTCGTACACTGTTTTGTGAGAAGGGTTTGCTCATCTATCAGAAGGGGTTCCCCTTCTACTGCTATGTGAGAAAGGGCTTGCTGCTATATGAGAGACCAGACGGGATGGCTGAATGAGTTAAAGCGTCCGTCTCCCGTGTTGGTAGATCGTGGGGTCGTAGGTTCGAACCCTAATCGAGTCAAACCAATGACTTGAAAATTGATATTAGTCACTTCCGAGCCAGGTGCTCAGCATTATTAGGATAGGACAAGGACTGGTTGGCTCAGTGTCAGGATAATCTGAATGAGTTGGATATCAGGTCATGGTGATGGTGGCCTGGTCTTCCAGTGGGGCAGCACTATCAACTCGCCATGAGTGCGCACTGTCACAATTCGGTACCCATCCTGATATGAGCTTAGATGTTGCTAGGTCGTAAAACAACAACAAACAAACAAAAGCTATATGAGAAGGGGCTGCCCTTGCACTGCTATGTGAGAATGGCTTCTCTTACTGCTACATGAGAAGCGACTTGCTGCTATGTGAGAAGGGCCCTTGTACTGCTACGTGAGAAGGGGCATGTGTGGTGGTGCTTACACTGCTGTGTGGGATGGTTCAGCCCGATGTGGCGTGTTGGCATGGCACAGGTGCAGCATGTAAGTTTATCCCACATTCTAACCCTGCGCTATGACGGGTATGCGCGCCACCCCACCGCCCCCACACATCCTCATAGACTGGAGTGTACACACAGTGTGGATCATCCTCACCTGACAATTGTCTGCGATCCCACACCTGCGTGACATTCCGTGCTTACAAAGCGTCCAGGAAAGCGCCACGTGAAGGAACAACAACCCCCTTTCACCAAATAAAACACAGCCTGGGGAAAAAAAAGTGTGCAACAGTCAATGAAGGGCTCGCGCTACTGAAGTGAAAGCCAATAGAAATTAAACTACTCCCTTATATATATATATATATATATATACATATATATATATATATATATATATATATATATATATATATTTTACCTCGGTATGCCGCCTCTGGCTAGCCGTAGGCTAGGGAGAAGGAAGCACATCCGGGTCCAGCAATTAGCATAAGTAACTCACAACGGGAGGACGTTTGTGAGTTGCTCCACAGGATTTATCTACTACTACTGCTTTTATCCAAAAGTAAGTACTGTTTTCTTCGATAACTTTGTTTATCATGCTCTATAGCATCTTTTTATGAAAGTTCAGAACTTTCTTCAGTCCTGTTTGGACTTTGTACGTTTTTTAACTTACGGATAGAACATTGCGTGCCGCTGGCACAAACGAAACCGATACTGAGTTCTATCGACACCTGTTTTTCAGACAGGGAGAAATGGCAACCCGAGTTGCTCATTTCCTAAGAAAAGTCTCCCGGATCCTAATAGAGGATGATGTTGGGGATGCTTCTGGGTGTTTTTTATAAACACCCCTGACCGGTTTAAGGCGAACCTCCGAGTTTCGTAATATTTTCTCCAACTTGTTGGCGCTGTAGCCACAGGTGGGAGAAGTGTACGGAACAGAGAGAGGGGCCGATCTCACGATCGATGCCCTCCGTTTGGTTGGTTTCGTTACCACACACCTACGGCAAATTTAGCTTCACGCCTGTACTGACACGTTGCAAAACACGTTCTCTGTACCATGTTCCTCAACCCAGTTTACTGGCTTACACTTGTGTAGTTGAGATGATTCCGGGTTAGTAACGCTTTGGTTTCGTTACAGTTCCCGATGGCCACTCGCCGGAATAAGCCGCCCGCTGCAGCGGTGGGTGTCCCCCCTACGGATTACGATTCGTCTCCACCGGCTACGGCTCCGCCGTCCCCACATCCTGGGGCTCATGCCTCGGATCAAGACAGTGATCACGCCCCTCAACCAGTGGGGTGGGAGGCGAAAATGGCGGAGATGATGGAGGAGAAGATGCGCCTTTTCCAGGCGCAGACCTTTCCAGATCCTTCCCAAATCCCTGATGAGGATTGGGAAGACTTTTCTGAGGACGAAGAGGACACGCTTTCGGCACCTGAGGTTCCGAAACCGAAAGCGCGGGGCAAGAAACGCCGCCCAGTGAGCAGTTCTGGTGACGAGTTCACAAAGAAAGCGAACTCTAAGCGCTCCAAAAAGTCCAAAAAGAAGAAGAAGAAGAAGAAGGACTCCTCTTCAGACTCGTCGTCCGACTCTTCTTCCACCGAGTCGGATTCCGACACGGAACGAGCGGGAGTCTACGCCAAAATAGGCGTTAAAGCTGGCAAGAAGATTGTCAAAAAGAAAGCTCAGAAAGTGCGCACCACTACCATGATGCGCAAAACGGTGAATGGCCATTTCACTACGTTTAAACCGATCGAAGTCATCAACAAGTTGACTGAGCAGATTTCAGGAGTTAAGGGCATTCCTGCTTCGGTTTCCAAAGAGATGGATTCCGGCATTCATCTTTCCGACGAACGCCGTCGTTATGAAACTTCCCTCTGCCTGATCCATAAGGCAGTTTTGGGTGCCTTGACGTCTGTTATCCCTGTGGCTAACAGGATGCAGACAGAGAACAAGTTCTCGTCTTTGGCGCGGGTTATGGACCGGGGCATAGCTTTGTTAGCAGCCGCTGACCCATCGGAGATTTGAAAACGTTTTCAAATCGGTCACCACAGATGCCGGAAAAGAGGTTGCCCGCTCTAAGAAGGTAACGGACCATGATGGTAAGGAATACACCGTGTATTCCGGACCTACCCCTATCAAGAGCAAACCGCTTGATAAATCCAAGATGTTTGGGGGTCAGCTAGCTTACCTGTACAAACAGGTAGAGGTCGACTACAAGAGTGCTAAAAACACTGAAGCAAAGAGTCGTCGCTTCCAAAACCCAGCAGGGTTCAGAAAGTCTAGGACGGATTTTCGATTCCGCAGAGGAGGAAGGCCGTTCAGGGGCGGACCGTCCTTCCAGTTCAACCAGCGAGGAAGGGGCCGAGGCGACAGGCCGGCCTCAAACTGGAACGACAACCGCGGCTACAAGAGGGATTTCGTTCCCAAGCCCCAGTTCCCGAAACAAGGGAACAAGTAGAGATTTCCACACAAACAGTGCAGCCTCCTGACCCTACAATGGTCACGGAGGAAACTCAAACTGAAGTAAGCCTTTTTCAAGCAGGGAATGTTTCTAATTGTTTACATCAATGGCAACAGTTAACCACTAATCCAGAGGTCCTGAGTATTGTTAAAGGCATTCACATCCCTTTCACACAATTGCCTATACAAAAGAGAGCGCCTTTTCCGTATCAGTTTAATTCACTAGAAAAATCTCAGCTAGATCAGCAGGTTCTACTGTTTGAGTCTAAGGGCATTGTCAACAGAGTTGAACATACTGAAGGGGAATATATTTCCAATATCTTCTCTACTCCTAAACCTGATGGTTCAATCCGAATGATTTTAGATTTAACTCAGTTGAATGAAATCATTGAATACAAACATTTCAAAATGTTTTCTTTAGAAACAGCTCGTGATTTAATTACCCCAGGGTGTTGGCTAGCGAGTGTTGATTTAAGGGATGCGTACTACACCGTTCCTATTCACCAGACAGATCGGAAATACCTACGTTTTCTCTGGAATGGCCAACTTTTTGAATTTACATGTTTACCTAATGGTTTGGCCTGCGCACCGCGTCTGTTTACTAAGTTGTTGAAACCAATTTTTGCACACATGGCAAAATTGGGGCATTGTATGTTTCCATACATAGATGATTCTTTTATTATGGGCCAATCTTTCACGCAATGTGAACTCGCTGTTAAAGATTTATGCAAAATTTTCACCAAATTGGGTTTCTTCATACATAACAAGAAATCAGTTTTTTCTCCTACTCAGGAGCTTAAGTGTCTCGGGTTCATTCTGAACACCACGGCTATGACCGTTTCGCTTACACGCCAAAAGAAAGATAAGCTTTACCGCACAGCGATACAGCTGTTAGACACTTCTAGGCCAAAGATTAGACAGGTCGCGGTCCTTATCGGGGTCATGGTTTCGTATAGTCCAGCTATTCTATACGGAGCGGCACACATAAAATCCCTCGAAATTGATAAAAATTTGGCGCTGGCCCGCGCAAAGGGAAACTTTGAAAAGACCATGTTTATTTCGGAGAACGGCCTAGCCGACATTGATTGGTGGCTAAACCACTTTGACCATTCCCCCAATCCCATTAGAATGGGAGAGCCTGACACTACCGTTACCACTGACGCGTCTCTCCAAGGGTGGGGAGCACATCAAAATGATGTAGCAACGGGAGGAAGATGGCTAGAATCGGAACTCCCCGATCATATTAACGTTCTAGAACTAAGGGCCATTTACTTGGGATTAACCAGTCTAGTAAAAATACCCAAAAATAATGTACGTATCCTCACGGATAACACCACAGCTATGGCTTATGTCAGAAATATGGGAGGTACAAAATCGATTAAATGTAATGCAATGGCACTTCTCATTTGGAACTGGGCTCAAACCTTTGATGTCTGGTTAACTGTTAATCACATTCCAGGCACACAAAATTGTCTAGCTGACAAGATGAGTCGCCAGTTCCATGATCACTTAGAGTGGTCACTTAATCCATCCATTTTCAAACACATTTGTCACACATGGGGTTCACCTCAGATCGATTTGTTCGCTTCGCGTAATAACTTTAAAATTCCAAAATATGTTTCGTGGCACCCGGAACCCAATGCTTGGCACATTGATGCCTTCTCCCTAAAGTGGCGACATCATTTCTTTTACATTTTCCCCCCCTTTACTATCATTAGCAAAGTCGCCAGAAAGATTCAAATGGAGGGGACACACGCCATACTCATCGTCCCCGAGTGGCACACGCAACCGTGGCTACCGACGTTACTAGCCACAGCCAAAAGCAGCCTTCGCTTCCCAAGATTCCGAGGAAACCTCAAACATCAGGGACCACTAGAACGCCACGGAAACGTGTCGACAACTCCGTTAGTGGCATTCCTTTTTTAAATAAATATTTAGAACAGTTTGGCTTAGACAAAATTACACAACAGCGTTTGGTTGATGATGCGTGGAGAAAAGGAACGGTGAAAATGTATACTACGTATTTAAAGAAATGGGGTATTTATTGCCTGCTTAAGAAAGTCAAGCCAATGACTCCCACAGTATCCCAGGTAGGACTCTTCCTACGTTACCTAGAGGACGAAGGCCTAGGATATGGCGCTATTAACGCTGCCAGATGTGCTCTGTCGATAATCCTACCGCGGGTTAATGGACAAACAATGGGTAAACACCATGTTATTTGTTGGATCATACGATCAATTTATCAGAGGAATCCCCCTAAACCCAAATATAATAGGTTTTGGGATGTTTCTCTAGTGTTCAACCTCTTCAAGAAATGGCCAGAAAATAAGTTTCTGGACGTTAAACTTTTAGGTTTCAAAGTCGCAGTTTTGCTTCTCCTGGTCACTGGACACAGAGGCCAATCTATAGTTGCCCTATCGCTGAATGGTCTAGAAATTGACAGTAAAGAGGCCACGTTTGATTTATCAACTTTATTAAAATCAAACCGATTAGGTGACCCCCTTTCTACGATAGGGGTGTCCAGTTTCACTCAGGATCGCAAGTTATGTGTCGTATCTGCGATACGAAATTATATATCCAAGACAAGATTAATAAGAAACTCAAGACAGCTATTGGTCAGCTTTATTAAGCCACACAAGGCCATTTCCAGGGATACCCTCGCCCGATGGACAATGAATGTGTTAAAACTGGCGGGAGTAAATACAGACAGGTACTCATCGCACTCTACACGTGGTGCAATGGTGTCCAAGGCAAGATTGCTAGGCATCTCAGTTAAACGGATCCTAGCTCACGCGGGATGGAAAACCGCTACTTCGTTTGCTAGACATTACCACAAACGACTAGAGAAGCCTCAGCCGATAGCGCACAGGCTACTCACCAACTGAAAGAGAGAGGTAAGAAAAACATTGGTTTTTCCTCTTTTTTGCCATACAAATCGCTTTTCCATTGTTGCATACATAAGACATAATCACTAAAGAATAATAACAAAACAAGAATATCAGGATAAAAATTATTTTACGTAAAGGTCTCCCTAGCCTACGGCTAGCCAGAGGCGGCATACCGAGGTAAAATAGATTAGTTAGACGAATCTTACCTGGGTATAGATGATGGATAACTATTGTTTTACCGAGGTAGAAGCCTCGGTTAGACGTGGGCGAGGGCCCACCCACCACGCCCTGCCACGTCTAGTCAATCACTCAATTTAGCATGAGGTCACTTGACCTTAGGTTGTTTTTTTTAGAATCATTTTTATCCTGAATTAGTAGGTAAAGATTGCTGGACCCGGATGTGCTTCCTTCTCCCTCGCCCACGTCTAACCGAGGCTTCTACCTCGGTAAAACAATAGTTATCCATCATCTATACCCAGGTAAGATTCGTCTAACTAATCTATATATATACATAATACCTGGTGGTGTTTCTGAAATCACGAATGAGTCTTGCGTATCCTGAGCTGATATGAAACCGCAGATAGTTCTAAATAATGTCCTTCGTGTGTGATATTAGATGTAACCCCATCACCGAACCACCCTAAAAAAAACATGCAAAGAAATCCAATTAATAATATATTATATTGGATTTATATTGCATAAGTATAATTATATATATGTATAAACATATGTCATGTATAACGTATTATGCGAGCATAAAGGGAGGGATTTTACTTATTTTTATTATTATTGTTATACTCCGTGGGACACAATACTAACCGGTGGCGCCATCTACAGCCCACCTCTCCTCCACCAGATGTTGGTTAACCAATGTCAGTTGCTGTCTGGTTCGAGGGCGCATCCCCAGGATATAATTATATAGTATATGTGTATATATGCATATATTCATGCATGCATATAACTTATAAGTGTAATACATATATGCATGTATACATACATATACACACATACACATATATAGATACACACATGTTTAAATATATCATCATCATCATGCTGTCGGTCGCGATGCGACAAAGACTGCTTTCATTACTTGACTGCCGCTCTCCATTTAGCTCTCTGCTGTGAGAGTTGTGTCCATGAGTCGGTCTTAATGTCTCTCAGCTTCAGGTTTCTCTTGATGGTATCTTTGAACCGGAGACGGGGGCGCCCTCTCTTTCTGTAGCCAAAAGACAGTTGAGAATAGAGGATCTGCTTTGGTAGCCTGTCTGATGACATCCTCATGAGGTGTCCAGTCCACCGGAGATTCTTTTTGATCAGAAGATCTTCCATAGAGGGCAGCCCCATCCGTTCGAGTATTTCCTTATTCGTCACTTTGTCCTTCCAGGTTAGCCTCATGATTGAACGCAGATGTCGCATCATGAAGGCATGCAGCTTTTTCACCTGCTGTCTGTACGTGTCCAGGCCTCGGCTCCGTATAGTAGGGTGGATAGCACGATTGCGCAGTAGATCTTACCTTTGACCCGAATGGACACATGGTGGTTGTTCCAGAGTCTCTGGCGTAGTCGGCCGAAAGATGCGCTAGCCTTGGCCATCCTCCTCTGTATCTCAGCATCAATGCGTCCATCACTTGATATAGTGCATCCGAGATAGGTGAATTCCGGAACAGAGTTCAGCTTGTTTCCGTCAACCATGATCTCCTCCTCTCGGGTTCTTGTAGAGTTGGGTTGGTACAGCACCTCCGTCTTCTTGATGTTAATTTTCAGGCCAAACTTCTTTGATGCATCGGAAAAAAGAAAGCCGTCCACCCCCTATTTTCTGGATCTCTTCAGCAGAGTGGGCAACCAGTGCACTGTCATCTGCGAATAGCAGCTCTCTCACCAGTATCTGAGTAGTCTTGGTCTTTGCTCTGAAGTGTGCGACATTGAATAGGTCAGCGCTCTGTCTGGA
>CM059187.1:123265776-123344664 GCA_030323885.1 Branchipolynoe longqiensis
GGACAAGGACTGGTTGGCTCAGTGTCAGGATAATCTGAATGAGTTGGATATCAGGTCATGGTGATGGTGGCCTGGTCTTCCAGTGGGGCAGCACTATCAACTCGCCATGAGTGCGCACTGTCACAATTCGGTACCCATCCTGATATGAGCTTAGATGTTGCTAGGTCGTAAAACAACAACAAACAAACAAAAGCTATATGAGAAGGGGCTGCCCTTGCACTGCTATGTGAGAATGGCTTCTCTTACTGCTACATGAGAAGCGACTTGCTGCTATGTGAGAAGGGCCCTTGTACTGCTACGTGAGAAGGGGCATGTGTGGTGGTGCTTACACTGCTGTGTGGGATGGTTCAGCCCGATGTGGCGTGTTGGCATGGCACAGGTGCAGCATGTAAGTTTATCCCACATTCTAACCCTGCGCTATGACGGGTATGCGCGCCACCCCACCGCCCCCACACATCCTCATAGACTGGAGTGTACACACAGTGTGGATCATCCTCACCTGACAATTGTCTGCGATCCCACACCTGCGTGACATTCCGTGCTTACAAAGCGTCCAGGAAAGCGCCACGTGAAGGAACAACAACCCCCTTTCACCAAATAAAACACAGCCTGGGGAAAAAAAAGTGTGCAACAGTCAATGAAGGGCTCGCGCTACTGAAGTGAAAGCCAATAGAAATTAAACTACTCCCTTATATATATATATATATATATATAATATATATATATATATATATATATATATATAATATATATATATTTTACCTCGGTATGCCGCCTCTGGCTAGCCGTAGGCTAGGGAGAAGGAAGCACATCCGGGTCCAGCAATTAGCATAAGTAACTCACAACGGGAGGACGTTTGTGAGTTGCTCCACAGGATTTATCTACTACTACTGCTTTTATCCAAAAGTAAGTACTGTTTTCTTCGATAACTTTGTTTATCATGCTCTATAGCATCTTTTTATGAAAGTTCAGAACTTTCTTCAGTCCTGTTTGGACTTTGTACGTTTTTTAACTTACGGATAGAACATTGCGTGCCGCTGGCACAAACGAAACCGATACTGAGTTCTATCGACACCTGTTTTTCAGACAGGGAGAAATGGCAACCCGAGTTGCTCATTTCCTAAGAAAAGTCTCCCGGATCCTAATAGAGGATGATGTTGGGGATGCTTCTGGGTGTTTTTTATAAACACCCCTGACCGGTTTAAGGCGAACCTCCGAGTTTCGTAATATTTTCTCCAACTTGTTGGCGCTGTAGCCACAGGTGGGAGAAGTGTACGGAACAGAGAGAGGGGCCGATCTCACGATCGATGCCCTCCGTTTGGTTGGTTTCGTTACCACACACCTACGGCAAATTTAGCTTCACGCCTGTACTGACACGTTGCAAAACACGTTCTCTGTACCATGTTCCTCAACCCAGTTTACTGGCTTACACTTGTGTAGTTGAGATGATTCCGGGTTAGTAACGCTTTGGTTTCGTTACAGTTCCCGATGGCCACTCGCCGGAATAAGCCGCCCGCTGCAGCGGTGGGTGTCCCCCCGACGGATTACGATTCGTCTCCACCGGCTACGGCTCCGCCGTCCCCACATCCTGGGGCTCATGCCTCGGATCAAGACAGTGATCACGCCCCTCAACCAGTGGGGTGGGAGGCGAAAATGGCGGAGATGATGGAGGAGAAGATGCGCCTTTTCCAGGCGCAGACCTTTCCAGATCCTTCCCAAATCCCTGATGAGGATTGGGAAGACTTTTCTGAGGACGAAGAGGACACGCTTTCGGCACCTGAGGTTCCGAAACCGAAAGCGCGGGGCAAGAAACGCCGCCCAGTGAGCAGTTCTGGTGACGAGTTCACAAAGAAAGCGAACTCTAAGCGCTCCAAAAAGTCCAAAAAGAAGAAGAAGAAGAAGAAGAAGGACTCCTCTTCAGACTCGTCGTCCGACTCTTCTTCCACCGAGTCGGATTCCGACACGGAACGAGCGGGAGTCTACGCCAAAATAGGCGTTAAAGCTGGCAAGAAGATTGTCAAAAAGAAAGCTCAGAAAGTGCGCACCACTACCATGATGCGCAAAACGGTGAATGGCCATTTCACTACGTTTAAACCGATCGAAGTCATCAACAAGTTGACTGAGCAGATTTCAGGAGTTAAGGGCATTCCTGCTTCGGTTTTCAAAGAGATGGATTCCGGCATTCATCTTTCCGACGAACGCCGTCGTTATGAAACTTCCCTCTGCCTGATCCATAAGGCAGTTTTGGGTGCCTTGACGTCTGTTATCCCTGTGGCTAACAGGATGCAGACAGAGAACAAGTTCTCGTCTTTGGCGCGGGTTATGGACCGGGGCATAGCTTTGTTAGCAGCCGCTGACCCATCGGAGATTTGAAAACGTTTTCAAATCGGTCACCACAGATGCCGGAAAAGAGGTTGCCCGCTCTAAGAAGGTAACGGACCATGATGGTAAGGAATACACCGTGTATTCCGGACCTACCCCTATCAAGAGCAAACCGCTTGATAAATCCAAGATGTTTGGGGGTCAGCTAGCTTACCTGTACAAACAGGTAGAGGTCGACTACAAGAGTGCTAAAAACACTGAAGCAAAGAGTCGTCGCTTCCAAAACCCAGCAGGGTTCAGAAAGTCTAGGACGGATTTTCGATTCCGCAGAGGAGGAAGGCCGTTCAGGGGCGGACCGTCCTTCCAGTTCAACCAGCGAGGAAGGGGCCGAGGCGACAGGCCGGCCTCAAACTGGAACGACAACCGCGGCTACAAGAGGGATTTCGTTCCCAAGCCCCAGTTCCCGAAACAAGGGAACAAGTAGAGATTTCCACACAAACAGTGCAGCCTCCTGACCCTACAATGGTCACGGAGGAAACTCAAACTGAAGTAAGCCTTTTTCAAGCAGGGAATGTTTCTAATTGTTTACATCAATGGCAACAGTTAACCACTAATCCAGAGGTCCTGAATATTGTTAAAGGCATTCACATCCCTTTCACACAATTGCCTATACAAAAGAGAGCGCCTTTTCCGTATCAGTTTAATTCACTAGAAAAATCTCAGCTAGATCACCAGGTTCTACTGTTTGAGTCTAAGGGCATTGTCAACAGAGTTGAACATACTGAAGGGGAATATATTTCCAATATCTTCTCTACTCCTAAACCTGATGGTTCAATCCGAATGATTTTAGATTTAACTCAGTTGAATGAAATCATTGAATACAAACATTTCAAAATGTTTTCTTTAGAAACAGCTCGTGATTTAATTACCCCAGGGTGTTGGCTAGCGAGTGTTGATTTAAGGGATGCGTACTACACCGTTCCTATTCACCAGACAGATCGGAAATACCTACGTTTTCTCTGGAATGGCCAACTTTTTGAATTTACATGTTTACCTAATGGTTTGGCCTGCGCACCGCGTCTGTTTACTAAGTTGTTGAAACCAATTTTTGCACACATGGCAAAATTGGGGCATTGTATGTTTCCATACATAGATGATTCTTTTATTATGGGCCAATCTTTCACGCAATGTGAACTCGCTGTTAAAGATTTATGCAAAATTTTCACCAAATTGGGTTTCTTCATACATAACAAGAAATCAGTTTTTTCTCCTACTCAGGAGCTTAAGTGTCTCGGGTTCATTCTGAACACCACGGCTATGACCGTTTCGCTTACACGCCAAAAGAAAGATAAGCTTTACCGCACAGCGATACAGCTGTTAGACACTTCTAGGCCAAAGATTAGACAGGTCGCGGTCCTTATCGGGGTCATGGTTTCGTATAGTCCAGCTATTCTATACGGAGCGGCACACATAAAATCCCTCGAAATTGATAAAAATTTGGCGCTGGCCCGCGCAAAGGGAAACTTTGAAAAGACCATGTTTATTTCGGAGAACGGCCTAGCCGACATTGATTGGTGGCTAAACCACTTTGACCATTCCCCCAATCCCATTAGAATGGGAGAGCCTGACACTACCGTTACCACTGACGCGTCTCTCCAAGGGTGGGGAGCACATCAAAATGATGTAGCAACGGGAGGAAGATGGCTAGAATCGGAACTCCCCGATCATATTAACGTTCTAGAACTAAGGGCCATTTACTTGGGATTAACCAGTCTAGTAAAAATACCCAAAAATAATGTACGTATCCTCACGGATAACACCACAGCTATGGCTTATGTCAGAAATATGGGAGGTACAAAATCGATTAAATGTAATGCAATGGCACTTCTCATTTGGAACTGGGCTCAAACCTTTGATGTCTGGTTAACTGTTAATCACATTCCAGGCACACAAAATTGTCTAGCTGACAAGATGAGTCGCCAGTTCCATGATCACTTAGAGTGGTCACTTAATCCATCCATTTTCAAACACATTTGTCACACATGGGGTTCACCTCAGATCGATTTGTTCGCTTCGCGTAATAACTTTAAAATTCCAAAATATGTTTCGTGGCACCCGGAACCCAATGCTTGGCACATTGATGCCTTCTCCCTAAAGTGGCGACATCATTTCTTTTACATTTTCCCCCCCTTTACTATCATTAGCAAAGTCGCCAGAAAGATTCAAATGGAGGGGACACACGCCATACTCATCGTCCCCGAGTGGCACACGCAACCGTGGCTACCGACGTTACTAGCCACAGCCAAAAGCAGCCTTCGCTTCCCAAGATTCCGAGGAAACCTCAAACATCAGGGACCACTAGAACGCCACGGAAACGTGTCGACAACTCCGTTAGTGGCATTCCTTTTTTAAATAAATATTTAGAACAGTTTGGCTTAGACAAAATTACACAACAGCGTTTGGTTGATGATGCGTGGAGAAAAGGAACGGTGAAAATGTATACTACGTATTTAAAGAAATGGGGTATTTATTGCCTGCTTAAGAAAGTCAAGCCAATGACTCCCACAGTATCCCAGGTAGGACTCTTCCTACGTTACCTAGAGGACGAAGGCCTAGGATATGGCGCTATTAACGCTGCCAGATGTGCTCTGTCGATAATCCTACCGCGGGTTAATGGACAAACAATGGGTAAACACCATGTTATTTGTTGGATCATACGATCAATTTATCAGAGGAATCCGCCTAAACCCAAATATAATAGGTTTTGGGATGTTTCTCTAGTGTTCAACCTCTTCAAGAAATGGCCAGAAAATAAGTTTCTGGACGTTAAACTTTTAGGTTTCAAAGTCGCAGTTTTGCTTCTCCTGGTCACTGGACACAGAGGCCAAACTATAGTTGCCCTGTCGCTGAATGGTCTAGAAATTGACAGTAAAGAGGCCACGTTTGATTTATCAACTTTATTAAAATCAAACCGATTAGGTGACCCCCTTTCTACGATAGGGGTGTCTAGTTTCACTCAGGATCGCAAGTTATGTGTCGTATCTGCGATACGAAATTATATATCCAAGACAAGATTAATAAGAAACTCAAGACAGCTTTTGGTCAGCTTTATTAAGCCACACAAGGCCATTTCCAGGGATACCCTCGCCCGATGGACAATGAATGTGTTAAAACTGGCGGGAGTAAATACAGACAGGTACTCATCGCACTCTACACGTGGTGCAATGGTGTCCAAGGCAAGATTGCTAGGCATCTCCGTTAAACGGATCCTAGCTCACGCGGGATGGAAAACCGCTACTTCGTTTGCTAGACATTACCACAAACGACTAGAGAAGCCTCAGCCGATAGCGCACAGGCTACTCACCAACTGAAAGAGAGAGGTAAGAAAAACATTGGTTTTTCCTCTTTTTTGCCATACAAATCGCTTTTCCATTGTTGCATACATAAGACATAATCACTAAAGAATAATAACAAAACAAGAATATCAGGATAAAAATTATTTTACGTAAAGGTCTCCCTAGCCTACGGCTAGCCAGAGGCGGCATACCGAGGTAAAATAGATTAGTTAGACGAATCTTACCTGGGTATAGATGATGGATAACTATTGTTTTACCGAGGTAGAAGCCTCGGTTAGACGTGGGCGAGGGCCCACCCACCACGCCCTGCCACGTCTAGTCAATCACTCAATTTAGCATGAGGTCACTTGACCTTAGGTTGTTTTTTAGAATCATTTTTATCCTGAATTAGTAGGTAAAGATTGCTGGACCCGGATGTGCTTCCTTCTCCCTCGCCCACGTCTAACCGAGGCTTCTACCTCGGTAAAACAATAGTTATCCATCATCTATACCCAGGTAAGATTCGTCTAACTAATCTATATATATATACATAATACCTGGTGGTGTTTCTGAAATCACGAATGAGTCTTGCGTATCCTGAGCTGATATGAAACCGCAGATAGTTCTAAATAATGTCCTTCGTGTGTGATATTAGATGTAACCCCATCACCGAACCACCCTAAAAAAAACATGCAAAGAAATCCAATTAATAATATATTATATTGGATTTATATTGCATAAGTATAATTATATATATGTATAAACATATGTCATGTATAACGTATTATGCGAGCATAAAGGGAGGGATTTTACTTATTTTTATTATTATTGTTATACTCCGTGGGACACAATACTAACCGGTGGCGCCATCTACAGCCCACCTCTCCTCCACCAGATGTTGGTTAACCAATGTCAGTTGCTGTCTGGTTCGAGGGCGCATCCCCAGGATATAATTATATAGTATATGTGTATATATGCATATATTCATGCATGCATATAACTTATAAGTGTAATACATATATGCATGTATACATACATATACACACATACACATATATAGATACACACATGTTTAAATATATCATCATCATCATGCTGTCGGTCGCGATGCGACAAAGACTGCTTTCATTACTTGACTGCCGCTCTCCATTTAGCTCTCTGCTGTGAGAGTTGTGTCCATGAGTCGGTCTTAATGTCTCTCAGCTTCAGGTTTCTCTTGATGGTATCTTTGAACCGGAGACGGGGGCGCCCTCTCTTTCTGTAGCCAGAAGACAGTTGAGAATAGAGGATCTGCTTTGGTAGCCTGTCTGATGACATCCTCATGAGGTGTCCAGTCCACCGGAGATTCTTTTTGATCAGAAGATCTTCCATAGAGGGCAGCCCCATCCGTTCGAGTATTTCCTTATTCGTCACTTTGTCCTTCCAGGTTAGCCTCATGATTGAACGCAGATGTCGCATCATGAAGGCATGCAGCTTTTTCACCTGCTGTCTGTACGCTGTCCAGGCCTCGGCTCCGTATAGTAGGGTGGATAGCACGATTGCGCGGTAGATCTTACCTTTGACCCGAATGGACACATGGTGGTTGTTCCAGAGTCTCTGGCGTAGTCGGCCGAAAGATGCGCTAGCCTTGGCCATCCTCCTCTGTATCTCAGCATCAATGCGTCCATCACTTGATATTGTGCATCCGAGATAGGTGAATTCCGGAACAGAGTTCAGCTTGTTTCCGTCAACCATGATCTCCTCCTCTCGGGTTCTTGTAGAGTTGGGTTGGTACAGCACCTCCGTCTTCTTGATGTTAATTTTCAGGCCAAACTTCTTTGATGCATCGGAGAAAGCGTCCACTATTTTCTGGGTCTCTTCAGCAGAGTGGGCAACCAGTGCACTGTCATCTGCGAATAGTAGCTCTCTCACCAGTATCTGAGTAGTCTTGGTCTTCGCTCTGAAGTGTGCGACATTGAATAGGTCAGCGCTCTGTCTGGACTGTATATAGATGCCATCCCCCATGTCTCGGAAAGCCTCGTCTAGCATTGCTGATAGGAAGATGGAGAAGAGCGTGGGGGCCAGTACACAACCTTGCTTGACCCCATTGGTAACCGCAAACGATTCCGAGACTTCCCCTCCAGCACTAACGTTCGCCATCATTCCTGTATGTAGAGCCTCGATCATAGTTGTGAACTTCTCTGGGCATCCGTACTTCCTCAGTAGCTGCCATAGCCCGGTCCTCCCGACTGTATCAAATGCCTTAGTGAAATCGACAAATACCATGTACAGTGGTCGGTCCTGCTCAATGCACTTTTCTTGTAGCTGTCGGAGACAAAATATCATATCCACAGTGCTCCGGTTACCTCTGAAGCCACACTGTGACTCCGGAACTACACCAGGTGTTATGTGAATAGATAGTCTGTTGAGTAGGATCCTGGCGAAGATCTTCCCTGCTATGGAAAGAAGAGAGATTCCTCTATAGTTCCCACAGTCTGTTCGATCACCTTTCTTGTAGATGGTTACAATGCTGGCATCCTTCCATGCTTGGGGTACAGAACCCTCCTCCCAGGCATTGGTGATTAGTTGGTGCAGTCTGTTGAGCAGATTGTCTCCTCCATGCTTCCATACCTCGGCAGGAATTCCATCACCCCCAGGTGCTTTGCCATCTTTCAGGCTGGCGATTGCTCTAGCCATCTCATCCATGGTTGGAATCTCATCGAGGCATGTTTTGGTAATGCGCTGCTGGATGTTGTTCAGAGCTTCGTGATCTATGTCACCAGGGACGTTGAGTAGCTTCTGGAAGTGTTCGCTCCATCTTGCCACAACTCTCTTGCTGTCGGAAAAGGTCTCCGTTCCATCTGTTGATTTCAGGTGAACAGCTCCCTTCTTCACGGGTCCCCACACTTCCTTCAGTCCGCTGTAGAAGCCCTTCATGTTGTTTCTGTCTGCAGCTCTCTGCAGCTCCTCTGCCTTCATTTCCCACCAGTCTGACTTCAATGCACGGGTGCATTTTTGTAGCAATCTGCAGGCATCTTTGTATGCTGCAGTGGTGGATCTAGTGTTCCTGGTCTGCAACACTCTCTGGTGGGCTTGGTCTATATATATAATTATATACATACATATATAAATATGTATATATATGTATATTTACATATATACATACTTACATTCATACATATACAATAAAAAAACCTCTCTATACCGACCCCTCCATAGTTCAACCACTCTCCTATATCGATCGCTTTATTTGGGTCCCAAAAATACCATAATAAGGATATTCTAACTCTCTAAACCGACCACCTCCCTAAATGGACCACTTAATGTCCGTCCCATGGTCGGTCGATTTAGAGAGGGTTTACTGTATATGCATACATATATGCACATACACATACACATAAGCCTACCTACATAACAACCCACGGTGAAGCAGCATTGAGCATATGACTGAGACACATTTAAAGCAGGCTAAAAGGTGATGACAAAAGCGAGGCCATTTTGACATGTGTGCGCGATCTAGAAATTCCCACTGGACAAATGTTGCCCGGCGCATGCTCTGACACTGTGTGACTTTGACGGCGCCGTGACTGCCTGCCTCCCACGCTTTGTCCGGCCCTTGTAGACCCCGGCCGCCCGATGGCCCCGCGCCCCTAAACGGCCGCTCGCATCCGGCGACACCGCCAGTGTTGGGTAAATAAACAGAGGGCTGTTTTTTTTAGGACACCTCACCGTTATAGTTGTACTCTGACCGTTTAGCCGACGCGCCTCGCTGACAGCTACCCTTAACCCCCCCCCCCCCCTCCTCCCACCCCCCTCTCCCCCTCGGAGCTGGCGCTTGGGCCCCGCGTCCCTCTGGGCCGCTAGGGGGCGGGTGGGAGATCCATTTCACCGCGCCCTGTACCCACAGCAAACACTCGGGCGCCCCTGTCTGCGTCCCAGGGCGCGCTTCCCGTGGGCTCGGCTTACCGGGGTGGTGGTGGTGGTGGGGCGGGGGGGGGGGGGGGGACGGGGAGGGTGTGGGGGGGGGCAGCACATCAGGAAATCACAAACTTAGGGAAAGAGAGAGAGTTGTTGTTTGTTAGTTTATTGGGGTTTTACGTCCTAATACCGACTTTTGGCATTGCGCGCCCGTGGCGGATTGATACTGATAGTGCTGCCGCACTATGATTTCCAACCACCGCCCGTGGCACCGGCATTATTATATAATCCCCCCCCCCCCACTAGACCCAATTCAGTCACATTGTCTTGATAGTGAGCAAACGAGTAATTGCCTAGATCCAGGCTGGGTGGCAACAAGCATGCAGTTCATAAATCATTGGTTTGAGTCCGTTACGCGTGGAACCTTACACAGTCTGCTGCACCGGAAGCAGACAAGCGTTCGTACCGATTCGGTTATCCTGTCGATCGAGAGGGTGGGTGGGTGGGGGCGAGATTGTGGGAGGGGCAGAGGGTGAAAGAAAGAGTGATTGAGCGAGTGAGAGTGTGAGAGAGGGATATAGGGAGAGAATGAGAGAGTGTAGGGAAGTGAGTGGGTGAGAGAGTAATAATAATAATAATAAAATATTGTTTTCCACATGATCAATGTACACACAAGTTGATATTTATATCAGTAATTTTTTCACATGAAAAAGGAGAAAACAGAAGTACAATGCTTATGACTATGAGGTGCTTTATCCATTTAAAAATAATATATACATTGAATGAATGAATGAGTGAAAGGGTGAACACGATGAAGGAGTGAAATAGTAAATGAGTGAGTGAGTGAGTGAGAGATAGTGAGAGAGTAAGGAGAGGAGAGGATAGGGGTGTGGAAAAACTGGTAACAGCAAAAATGGCGAGAGTAAAGCAAAAAGTGTGTGTCTAGGTGGGGGGGGGGGGGCGTGTTGGGGGGTATGATTGGTGGAGTGTGGCTGGGGTGGGGTTCAGGGGACGGGGTGAGCAGATCTCTCCCCCCTCTGAGTAATAACACCAATAGCTCAGTGTCAGTAACGGATACTGCTCGGCGCTGGCCTGACCCAGTGGGTGACTGACTGTGGAGGAACGCCTGTGGTTATCGGTAGGGGGCGTTACACTGTAGGAGGGGGGTGGGGTATATGTGCATATGGCAGCCTACTGGAGGAAATTGGACAACACCGGCAGAATTTATCATGGTCAGCATAACCTCGTTCTTTCCTGGTCTGTTCTCCCATTAAAAAGTGAGCTTTAATTACGGGATTAGGAATGGAAACATGTTCTTCTTGAATTACCCCTCCCCCCTTCTCCCCGCCCCCCTCCCACTCCCACACGTGCACCGCTAGTGGTAATGATCCTGCTCACAGCTGGTTCGGAGGGAGGGAAGTGTCCGTGTGTTGTGTGGGTGTGGGGGAGGGGAGGGGAGGGGCTGGCGGGGGGAGCAGGCAGGGGCATGGCGATGGGGGCGGGGGAGGAGGGGGGGGGGGGAGCAAGACGCCAGAAAGTGGGTAGACTAATGTAAACAGGGCATTTGTGCTGATACTTTATTTGATAGGCGAGTACACGTATAAGCTTTACTAAGCACGGCTACGGTGACAGAATACTTCTCTTCTTCAGAGAAATGCAGTGTTATGCACTACCACTTCTGAAAAGAGAAAAAAATGGCTTTTTTTATTATATCCATGCTATATCTCATAGTAAGGTTCTACAAACCACGGCTGTGCTAGGGCACCGTAAAAATAACATACACTTTGAATGAATGAGTGAAATGGTGAACAAGATGAAGGAGTGAAAGAGTAAATGAGTGAGTGAGTAACTGAGTGAGTGACTGAATGAGTGATAGTGAGAGAGTAAGGAGAGGAGAGTATAGGGGTGTGGAAAACTAGTAACAACAAAAATGGCGAGAGTAAAGCAAAAAGTGTGTCTAGGTGTGGGTATAAGTTGGTTCACTTATTAACTTCGAATTTATTCATTAAATTCAACCACTGCTCTCATGCTTAAAAATGTGTTTCCTCATTTTAATACATTTATTTTAATAATTATTTGATTTGTGTATATATATATATATAATTTCGAGGTACATATTATGCATATGCATATAAGCATTGGTTTTATCTTTCACATTGACGATGCCGTCCTGATTATGATATGACGGTTGATGTTGCTAGGATGTGAAACAACAACAAAAACAAATATTGACGTCGTAACCATCTACCTGGATCAAAAGGAAATTGAAATCAGATTTATAAAATTGGGTAATCATCGGATATTCAAATGCACTCAGCACTGATCCTTTTAAGTTTATGGTAAAACATGTTTGTACAGGCGTTGTAAATATAAAACACCAGATGAATCACACCCTGGGTGAAGCATAGCATTGATTAAATAAGGGTCCCTTCATGTGCACTCTGGCATACTTGTTTCTTTTAAGCTTGAGTATATACCACATGGGTGGCTTGGCATTAGTGAGACTAGTACTGTTGCTGTGTTGCACTAACCAGAGCATCAAGTCTTGTTTGTAGTTGTTTTACGTCCTAGAAACATCTAAGGGCATATCATGAGTATATACATACCACATGGGTGGCTTGGCATTAGTGAGATTATTACTGTTGCTGTGTTGCACTAACCAGAGCATCAAGTCTTGTTTGTAGTTGTTTTACGTCCTAGAAACATCTAAGGGCATATCATGAGTATATACATACCACATGGGTGGCTTGGCATTAGTGAGATTATTACTGTTGCTGTGTTACACTAACCAGAGCATCAAGTCTTGTTTGTAGTTGTTTTACGTCCTAGCAACATCTAAGGGCATATCATGATGTGTACCGATTTGTGACAGTGTACACTAATGACAACTTTATAGTGCTGCCCCACTATCAGCACCATGAGCTGATATCCCACTCAGTCACATTATTCCGACACCATGACAGTACACGTTATTTAATGCTTCGTATTGTATCGTATATATGCAAATTAAGACTCATGACATCATCATTACGCAGTCCAACTCAGAGATGAAAGAAGATCTCTGCGATTTCTCGGATTTCCGCTATTTAAAAAATATGTACCGTTAAATAAAATGCCAAGGAACATGGAGGTAGGCCCTATATCACTCACTATATGACAACTATTGGTTAGTTCGAATCCCGTTCTTATATTACCTTAAATGTTACTAGAACATGAAACCCAATCAAGACATTGTAGGTATGGGCGACAATACAGTCACAACAAGGAGGGTTGACTTCCGGCGATTTTCTGCGATTCCCTGACTGCTAAGCCTAATGGAGGAAATCCGCGTTTTCGCTGAAATCTCATGCGAACATTTGGCCGGTAGGGGGCGCAACGCTGAGTTGCTCGGGGAACCGCTCACTTCCGGTTTGTCCGCAGACGGTCGGCGACAGCTGCCCGCCCTTATCTGAGTGAAGTGTGCGTTACGTGAGGTCGGTCATATCTCAGAGTGTGGTCGATCAAATTGGCTTCGGCTAGATTTTGTTTTATGTTGCATATTGTCGACCTAGGTGGGCTGGGCTGGAGCTGAGTTGGGTTGGAGCTGGGCTAGGCTGGAATTGAGCTTGGCTAGGCTGATGTTGGGCTGGGTTAGGATTGGGCTGGCCTCAAGTTGGTCTGGGCTGGAATTGGGCTTGGCTGGGCTGGTTTTAGGCTCGACGAGGGTTGGGCTGGCCTCAAGTTGGTCTGGGCTGGAATTGGGCTTGGCTGAGCTGGAATTGGGCTTGGCTGGACTGGTTTTAGGCTGGGCGAGGGTTGGGCTGGGCCAGGCTGGGCTAAAATTAGGCTGGAATTGGGCTGCGCTGAAGTTGGGCTGGAGTTGTCCTGGGCTGGGCTGGGCTGGGCTGGGTTGGGCTGGGCTGGGCTGGGCTGGCCTGGGCTGGGCTTAAATTGGTCTGGGGATGGGCTTGGATAGGGTTGGGGGGGGGGGCGGGGCGGGCATGTGTCACCTCGGAGGAGAGGCTTGGCCAGAGCTGCTCAGCAAGGGGGCAGAGGCCGGCTAACCTATGATAGAAGTACTCCCTATTATCGCTCACACTAGAACTAGTAGTACTAGTACTGGTTGCCGGCCCACCAGCAGGGTGTGTCTGACGGCGCCTGACGCGCCCTCTGGTGGCTGTGGCGGGGAACTAACGCCCAGATCGCCGGCGATCTCTCACATTTCACGGTCATCGCGTTGCCGAGAAGCTATCCCCGTAGATCAAAGGCGCGTGGCGTGGACAAGATAACGGGGGGGCAGGCGCCGGGCTGGTGTGGGGGGGGGGGGGGGGGGGGGGGGGGGGGGGGGGGGGGGGGGGGGGGGCAGGCGCCGGCGGGGTGTGTGTGTGGGGGGGGGGGGGGGGGGGACCGGCGGCTGGCCGGGGGGATGGGGAGACGGGAAGGTTGAGTGCGTGGGGTGGGAGGGTGGAGACGGGGGCGCATGATTGACCCCGACTGACCATTTCTCTCTGTCAGTGTCTGATTGAGGGAAGCTGGGGGGAAGGGGGAGCATTGGTGCAGGGGTTAGATGGACACGAGAGATGCAGTTAGACTGGACACTGCGCCGGTGGATCGTGGGTCTACCAGCAGCTTTATAGTGTTGCGCAGCATTAGGTCTACCAGCACCTGTATTGTCATGTGTGCAATTGTTTCTGCCAGCATCTATATCATTATGTGTAGCAATGTCTCTACAACTACAAGCAACGCTATCTTTGAGGGTGGTACTGTTTCTGGAAGTTTCTGTCTAGCTATTTGTCTACAACTGTACAATCTCTACCACTGTACAACTGTACAACTACAAGCACTGCTATCATTGAGAGTGGTATATATTATGTTGTTGGGTATAGTAACCTCTATCAATCATCGAGTGTGGTATTGCTTCCGCCAGCACGTATGTTGTTCTTTGTAGCACTGTGTCTACACCGCTATCATTTTGTTGTTGTTGTTGTACATTTGTGGTTTAACTTTAAGCAGGGGAAATTTCAGTCGCAGACGACTGGTCTTCCTCATTCCACTGCTCCTTGCCCTATCCTAGTAATGACAAGTGTCTGGCTAGGAAGCGACAAGTGTCAATTTTTAAGTCATTGGTTTGACTCGCCCAAGATTCGAACCCACGATCTAGAAACACGGCCATCCCGTCTGGTTGAGTGTGGTATTGTTTCTGCCAGCATCTATGTCATCTTGTGTAGCTATTTGTCTACAACTGTACAAGCACTGCTATAATTGTTTCTGTCAGGGCCTATGTTGTCGTGTGTAGCTGTATGTCTACAAGCACCTCTGTATTTGAGTGCAGTATTGTTTCTGCCAGGAACTATGTTGTCGTGTGGGCAGACAAATAGGGCCTACATTTAAGGGCAGTCAAAGGAGAAGTGATACATGCATAGTTGCATGCAATGCAAAGCTGTACACAAAAACCGTGGACAAAATGCATAATTATATTCATACAGAATTGCAGGCAATGCAGTAAATGTTGAGTATATGTATTCATTGGGAAAATCCACAAGTGTGTGCAGATTTGTGGCCAAAGATTATCTGGAAATTTCACGCTGAACATGGCCCTGGATAATCTGCAAGAATCTATGACTAATGGCGTGTAATAATAATATGCACAAGTGCATTGGTCTGTGTGAGCAAAACACGTGTGATTAGTAATTAATATAATAGCAGACAATGCAGAGCCGTGTTGGGGGAAAACGCCTGACAAGTACAAACTTGCCATATGTCTGGGTCATAAACCAGATCGAAAGAAAGACATGTTTTTCCCCCTCTTGAGGAGAACTAGCCCTGCCCCCAGTCCTGAAATATGCCTACATATAAATCACATGTCTCCTACACGGCAATCACTATCAAAGACGGGCTATTTGTCCCGCCACCTTCTTCTACAAACGTGTCATTCACCTGCCTGGTCTTGTTGCCTCCTTTGTGCTCATTTCTGATCTTATTATCCATGATCTCACCTCCGCCCAGATCATGTACCCGCGCCACCCGCCAGCCTCAGACCACGTGCCCCTTTCCTCACTCATCACCCCCCCCCCCTGCCACCCATGTCGCCGGGGGCTCTCCCTCCCCAATTTCCTCCCTGAACTTTCTCCTTGTCCTTCCCCCTTTCTCTCCATCTCCCTCCTTCCGCCCTACTTCCATCCCGAGGCTCCCTCTCCCTCTAATTATCTCCCTATCCCTCTCTCTCTCCCTTTCCCTCTCCCTATCGGTTTCCCTCTCCCTCTCCCTCCCCTCCCTCGCCCTCCCTTCCCCCTCTCCACCCCACACCCCTCACTATATATGGTATTAGTATTACTATTACAAGCACTCCCTCCTCCCACTATTAATACTGCGTCCCATCCCCTTTCGCGTTCCCCTTCTGCCCTGTATTCATTCTCCCTTCCCCTCCACTCTCCCACTCCTCCTTTTCCCCATTCCCACACCCACGTCCGCTCCTGTTCCCCTTCCCCTCTCCCACTCCCTTTCCCCCTATCCCCACTTCTTCCCCTCCCCACTCTTGCGTCTCCTCTCCTTCCCTCCCATTCTCCTCTCCCACCTCTCTCTTCCTCCCTTCCCCTTTCCCCCCACTCATTTACCCCAACCTCTCGCTCTCCCTTACCAGTTCTCCTGTACTGCCTCGCCTCTACCCTCCCCCTCTCCTCCACCTCCCCCTCCCCGTCTATTCCAATTTCTCTTAACCTCCCTTGCCCCCTCAATTCTCCCGCTCCCTCTTCCCCTCCACTCTCCATACACCGCACCTCCACCCCTTCCCTCTCTGCCCCTCCCCTAACCTTGTTCTCTGGTACCCGGCCTCTCCCCTTACACGCTAACGATCGCCTCCCCTTTCACACTAACTATTCCCACACAGGTAGACCCCACAATTCCCTGCATCCTACCACCGCCCACCACCGCCCACCGCCCACCACCGCCCACAGCCCACCGCCCACCACCCTCAACATGCACCGCGCATGCGCGGCATGGCTGCGGATCACCTCCAGAGGGCAGACCAATTTCCTCAGGCAATGCACTGCTCAGCGCGCAATGCGGGTTATGCCGGAACCTCCGCTGCACGTCGCTAGTGTAGGTGGGCCTCACGTAGGGCGGCCAAACATGTGTAGGGGGCCTATACCAATCTATTCTAGCATTCTCTACTGGCAAATATACCACGCATGTGATGGTAAATTGTGATTTTTGTTTGTTTGCATGTTTTATCAACACCCCACCCCACCCCCATCGAAGACCATTGTACATTTGTAATAAAATCAAAGGCCCCGACTGTGTTCCCTATCCGTGCTTAAATTCTACTAGATTCCGCTCCCCTCTTCACAATCCCCATCATTACTTACTTGCGTATTTACTTATTTACACACTTAGTTGCTGCCTTATTTACTTACTTTAGGACTAGGGTGGTCATGCAGTGAGTAAAAGTCACCGAAAACGGCAGAAGAAATAAAGGTTACCCAATCATGTTTGAGCCACCAAAACCAAGCCTGTAATGCTAGCAGTGTGCACAGATCAACCTAGAAATTCTCTGAGTCAGCAAGAGTCAGCCTAATGTCAGTTGATATTTGGGTCGGACCTCACATGTGGTGGCTCGGACATTTGTAGCAGAGGATACTGTCTATAGAAAATATGAACTGGCTATATAATTATGAATGTCTTAAAGCTGCATAGTCCGATGAAATATCAAATTTTCAAAACCAAACAAATTATCTAGATTTGATTTGACATATCTAACTTAGATACTGACGCATTTAGTAAGCATTTGTTTCTGTGTAGAAGTCAATAATGGGTCAATTTAACAGAACCTGTTACTGCAGAAGTCTATGGTGTCAGAGTTTTGGCAAGCATGCCAAAACTAATTGTCCATGTGTGCACCCAATATATCTCAAAGGTTTACCATTTAAAATAAAAGTAACTTTCAAGTAATGTAAAGTAGATACGAGGGATCGATCTAATATTTTTATCACAGAAAAAAATACAGAAATTCAAAACCATCGGACTGCAACTTTAACTGTCACTAGATATCCGAAAGTTGCTATTCCAAAATGCTGTCTCCCGCATCTCTTCATTTCTCTTCTCCACCGTACCCATATAAAACTACGCTTACCCCCCTCCCCACAACCCCCATATTCGGTCCCCACCACGCTATAAACTCCTCTCCACTTCGCATTCTTCATGATTCTAACCCAGTTGGTCCTCTTCAGCCATATCTCTACACACACCCCCATCTCCCTACAGCCTCAGTCAATTCACTTCCTGACAACGCATTCCCTCAGCCTGACCCAGTCGTTTTGCTGATTTTCACTTCCTTACCTTACCCTCTTCTATCTAAGGAACTCCCCCCCCCCCCTCAACCCTCACCCTGTCCCTGCCCTACCCCAGCCCCTGCCCCTGCCCCTGCCCCTGCCTCTGCCCCTCCCCCTGCCCCCTCCACTCCCCCTCCCCTCCCCTTCCCTCCCCCCCCTCCCCTCCGCTCCCCCCCCCACCTTCCCCTCCACCTTCCCCTTCCCCCCTCCCCCTCCCCTCCGCCCTTCCCCTCCCCCCTGCCCCTCCCCCTCCCCCTGCCCCTCCAATCCCCAGCCACACCCTCTGTCACAACCCCCGCCCCCATCAGTGGTGATGAACGGCTCAGCCAGCCGCATTATCCGATTAGCCTGATCCCAAGGCAGCAAATAACACGCCCCCCCCCCCCCCCCAACAAACACCATTGGTCGGGATCAAGCCTTCAGCGAGTGCTAAAGTGGGTCCAAATGTGATTTGCCTTTTGTACGCTGTGGCCCTACACACACACCCCTCACCCCCCTCCCCCAACCCCCACACCCCAACCCTCACCCCGCGAGGCTGGTTGCTGGTTGCTGGTTGCTGGTTTCCGGGTCGTGACTGCAACATCTAACTGCTGTTTCTGTGCCGCTAAGATTGCTTGAACTGTAAAGAAAGCACGCCCCGACCGGGGTGAAGGGCGGGGTTCCCGATTGGCGGAGTGCTTTGGTGGGGGATCCATGTGGTGAACTGGGAAAGGCTTTTGATGCGCAGACCAAACAGATCAATTCATGGGTTGGTTGGTTGTTGGGGTTTACGTCCTGGCAAAATCTATGGTCATATCAGGACAGGCACCGACTTGTGGCAGCGCACACTCATGGTGACTTTATAGTACTGCCCCACTGGGAAATCAGGCTGCCAGCACCATGACCTGATATCCCACTCAACCACTTTATCCTAACACAGAGCTAACCAGTCCTTGTCCTATCCTATTAATGCCAAGCACCAGGCTAGGAATAAACAAGTATCAATTTTATAATATAAGTCATTGGTTTGACTCGACCGGGAACCGATCTCCCAATCTCCTGCACGTGAGGCCTGCGCTCTACCGATTGGGGCACCGCGCCCGGTCAGTGAATTCATGGGCAACGCCAAGGACAGTCATGCCTGTCTTCAAGGACGCCTGTCATAGGCCAACCTATATCATGTGCGAGCCATTTTCTTTTTTTTTACAATGTACAAGCTGTCTGTTGTTTCATTTGATTGTCCTGCACTCGTAACCAATGACAGGTCAAACATATCCTATGTTAGAACAATATTGGTATGGATGTTGAGTTGTCTGATAAAGATATATATTATGTGCACTAAATACAATGTTCACATCGTATATGAGACTGTCTCAAAAGGTGCTAAGCAATATGGGACAAAACTTTGTCCATTGTAACGATCAACATACTATCTACTTATGCATTTACTCAGGATAAACTGATTTGTTTTTTACGTGGTGTTTCATAATCCCAATAGAATTCATACTGATTTAAAGCAAATGTCCTTGTGCTTTCAGTGTAACGGTTTCTGTGCTGTTTTGTGTCAATCTTGACAATGGCCAAAAAAAACAAAGAGTTAGCACCCTTTGAGACAGGCTCATATATGTTTCCATTGTTTTCAGTGATTTGAAATTAATTGAAATTTGGCGAGAGTTTAATTACAGTTCCAAATGCAACAAAAGTAATACAATGGGTCACTCACTGTATACTCACAATTAAGTCTCTAAATATATGGAACAGTGATTTGGTGCTACGGGCCGAGTCGGGGAAGGGGGAAGGGGGAGGGTGGGGGGAGGGGGGGGGGGGTCATCCATTTGGTAGGACTATGAGTCTGGGGGAAAGACACACCCTGGTGGATTACAGGATGAACAGTGACTGCTAAGACTTCGAATATAAAACGGCGATATAGCACCTCTGTTCGAATATAGCACCCCTGATGGTCTAGTTGTTTATATGGCATACTGGATGTACAGATTGACGCAACACTTCCAGAGTGTGGGTAGCAATGCTCAGGTCACACCCAGTTGCAGCGATCATGTGACATTGCAGGCCAATAGGTCAGGTGCCAACCAACCAGCAGATCCAAAACCCGAGATCCCCTCATCAACCGCGACCCACTGCGGGCATGACAAACAAGGGCTTATCAGTAGGAAGCCTTCATCTTCTTTCCCAACCAGCCAAGACAAGTGACGGCACTGTCCCTCTCCCACGGGTCACACCTGTACCCAGTACACCTTCACTACCTCCAGGGTCTCTCCCATGTCCGCACCGGTCTGTGGTGCGGCATCTAGGCGGGAGTCATCCATTCTACGGTGGATAATCCCCTTAAAGCCGACCCGCTAATCCTATTTCAGCCTGATACTATAGATAACACTGAGCGGATTACTGTTTGTATCGTCGGCCATCTGTACTACCATCTATTCAGAAAACCCACCTAAAGACCAACACCACAACCCCGCACCCCCACCCGCATAGACAAAGTTAAGTCTACTTCCGTTTACATTTGACATCTGATTCATGCTCATTGGGGTTTTGGAAAAGATTTATCCGGGTGTTGGACCCAAGGTCAAGGACGATCGACTTAGTGGGTTTCGCCCTTCACGGCCACCCATTGATTCGCCATTGTACCCTGGAGGATGGATGCGCGGTGGTGTGTGGCTGGGTCTTACCCTGGAGGAGCTAAGCACGGGGCGTGATTCCTTATCTGGAATCAAGAGGCGATCCTTCTCAGACAAAGCCGCTAATCTGATTAACGGAGGAAATCCATGCGGGTGATTTGGACCGAAAGGACCGGGTGAGTGGACCTAATCGGTAGAGCGCGTGCCTCGCATGGCGAAGGTCGGGAGTTCGGTTGGCGGATCAAACCAATGCCTGTAAAATTGATACTTGTCGCTTCCTAGCCTGGCGCTCCACATTAAAGTTGCATAGTCCGACGGTTTAGAATTTCTGTATTTTTTCTGAGATAAATATATTATTAGATCCGTCACTAGTATCTACTTTACATTAGTTCAAAGTTACTTTTATTTTAAATGGAACACCTTTGAGATATTTTGAGTGCAAACATGGAAAATTAGTTTTGGCAAGCTTGCCAAAACTCTGACACCATAGACTTCTGCAGTAACATGTTCTGTTAAATTGACTCAGTATTGCCTTCTATGCAACAATATCTGCTTAATAAGTGCATCGGTATCTAAGTTAGATATCTAAAATCAAATCTAGATAACTGGCTTGGTTTTGACAATTTTATATTTCATCAGACTATGCAGCTTTAATAGGATAGGGCAAGGACTTGTTAGCTCAGTGTCAGGATAATGTGACTGAGTGAGATATCGGGTCATGGTGCCAGCAGCCTGATTTCCCAGTGTGGCAGCACTATACAGTCGCCATGAGTGCACACTGTCACAAGCCGGTAACCGTCCTGATATTACCAAAGATGTTGCCAGGATGTAGAATTCTAACAACAAACTAATCGGGCCGAAAGCTGTCAATAGTGGTTGGAATGTTCAATTCGTTCTTACAGTCAGTTAAAGCTGCATAGTCCGATGAAGCATCACATTTAAAACCAAAATAATTATATAGATTTGACTCTTCATATCTAACTTAGATATTGATGCACATATTAAAGATGCATAGTCCGATGAAATGTCAAATTTTCAAAACCAAACCAATTATCTAGATTTGATTTTACATATCTAACTTAGATATTGATGCACTTATTCCGCATTTGTGTCTGCATAGAAAGCAATACTGATTCAATTTACCAGAAGCTGTTACTGCAGAAGTTTATGGTGTCAGACTTTTGGTGTCATGCTTGCCAAAACTACTTTTTCAGGTTTGCACTGAAAATATCTCAAAAGTTTACCATATAAATTAAAAGTAACTTGGAACTAATGTAAAGTAGAAACCAGTGATCCATCTAATATATTTATCTATAAAAAAATACAGAAATTCAAAACCATTGGACTATGCAACTTTAAGCATTTATTGCCACATGGAAGGGAACACTGAGACAATTTGATAGAACCTGTTACTGTTGAAGCCTATGGTGTCAGAGTTTTGGCATGCTTGCCAAAACTAAGTTTACATGTTTGAATTTCAAATATCTCAAAACTTATCCATTTAAAATCAAAGTTAGTCTAACCTGAAATAAGGTAGATTATAACGATAAATTTAATATATTTATCTCAGAATAATGACCAACACCAAAAATCATCGCAGTATTGCAACTTTAAGCTTACACAATCTTATGAAACTTGAAAGCATAATATTTCCAAACAAAAACAGATATGTAGATTTTGATTTTACATATCAAATGTAGATACTTGGACCCATTCAATAATGATTTCCTTGTGGATTTGCCCCTCTAAAATGCAAACTTGCATGACCTACATTGCACTTGGGTTCAACTGGTATGCATAATCATTATTTTGCATACTTTCAATTCCAAAAGTTGGTCATCATTAGAGATTACTAATGTTGAGGAAGTCATGAAGACCACACTTGAATATAGATAATTATATAATTAAAACATGTGCCATTAATGGGTCGACATTTTCAGTATTTTTTCAATATGACTTAAAACCACTATCCACATATACGTTAATATATACAAATTAACACATTTTAATAACTCTCCCGAGGACTCATGTAATTATATACATCCTCTAAAAATACAAGAGTCAATGCTTGGAATTTGGAGAGAAAAAAAAAGTTTATTATATTAGTACTTCAAGAAGCCAGGGGTCAATACAGTATAACCCCCTTAAACCAAACTTGAAGGGACCCTAGAAATTAGTTTGGATTATCCGATCATTGGTTTAACCAAGCTTTGGCTTTGACATTGACTTGGCTTTTGTCAAAAACGCAGGTTCATTATGAATGTAATATACAATGTATGTGGACACTTTGATATTTTTTTTTTATGCATATATATACAGTCTAACCCCATTACACCAAGCTTGGTGAACCCGAACAATCGGTGATTCCCAACTTTTTTCGGCGGCCCGGCAAAATACTACCCAAAGTCAGTGGGGTCTCAGATGAACTTATAACCACATGAAAGTTTGGTTTAACCATACTGGAAGTGGCCTCGGGTCCGGAAATTGTTTGGATTAACTGACTTTGGTTCAACCAACTTTTTTATATAATAAATGGTAGTATTTTGCTGGGCCGATGAAAAAAGTTTGGATTAACCGATCGTTTGGTTTAACCGAGATTGGTTTAACGGGGTTATACTGTACTTGGAACTTGGCTTTTTTTCCCCTTATTGCTGCTGCTTCGAGTTCAAGCTAGATTTGTCTTTTCTTTTGCCTCTTCTCCAAATCCCTTCTGCACTTCTGCCTGTCCTCACCGTCTCAGCACTTAATCGGCTATTGAGATAGCGGCGAGAAAGCCGTGAGTTGTGAGTGTGGGTTAGTGAGGGAGGCACTTATCGCCATGGAGCAGCTCACGAGCTGCCGCCATGTTTTACCAACAGGTCATAGTCCAAGTATCGGCGAAATAGTAGGGAGCCTGCATTCTCACCTAGAAATAAAGATTGAAGACATAGCCTGTTTAAAAGGAATGTTTATTTTTTTGTGTTTGAATTTTGGTTGGGTTTAGTTGAAATTCCGATAAGATTGCCATTTACTTTTTGTGTGTGGGGCGGTGGGGTGGGAGGATAGTGGGGGTGGGAGGATAGTGGGGGTGGGGGGAGTTGTAATACTAATAGCAACACGAGCCACTGGAGGATACTTACTGGAGGATGGGCGCTGGGACGTGGTGCGGCTGTGGCGCCTCCTGGAGGGGGTTGCGGGTGTCAGGACCCTTCTCCAGGTGAGACCCGGTAGGTGTCGGGTGGGTGGGGGTTGGGAGGGGAGTTGGGGGGTTGGAGGGGTTTGAGTGGGGGGTTAGAGGTTGTATATGATGACTGCCCTGGGTCACAGGAAATTGCAACCTCCTGGTTCCCCCGCCTACCCTTTGACACACATGCGTATTCACACGCACACCCTCACCCTCACCCACACCCACACGCACACCCACACCCACACCCATACCCATACCCATATTCATACCCATACCCATACCCATACCGATACCCATACCCATAACCATACCCATACCCACACCCACACCAACACCCTCACCCACACCCTCAGCCACACCCTCACCCACACCCTCACCTACACACACCCTCACCTACACCTACACACACTCATCCTCACCCACAACCTCATCCTCAGTCACACCGTCACCATCACCAATGCCCACGCCCACACTCAATCCCACTTACACCCACGCCCTCACCTACACACACACCCTCACCCACACACACACACACTCATCCTCACCCACACCCTCACCTACACCCACACCCTCACCCACACCCTCACCTACACCCACACACACTCATCCTCACCCACAACCTCATCCTCAGTCACACCGTCACCATCACCAATGCCCAGGCCCACACTCAATCCCACTTACACCCACACCCACACCCTCACATTCACCCACACGCATTCCCACACGCACACCCCCACACCCTCTCACGCACACCCACCCAAAACCACACCGTTACCTTCACCCACTCCCAAACCCACACCCTCTCTCACACACACACACACGCCCGCCCCCTCACCCACACTCACACCCAAACTCACACTCACACCCACACTCACACCCACACTCGCACCCACATTCACACCCTCACCCGCACACACTCACCCACATACATTCACACCCAGACCAACCGCGGCCTCTTCCAGTGGTGCAGACGGGGTCGCATGAGTGTGCGCGTGCGTGCGTCGCTGTGTGTGTGGGGGGGGGGGGGCACTAGGTAGACGGGGCACCGCGCTGAGGTGTTATGGGAAAGTGATTGCGGGGTCAGAGGTTAAAGCCGAGAGGGTTCAGGGAGGCTTAGTGCACGTGGCTACTCGGTAGGGGATCCGGCCCGATCGGGGTCTCCCGGATCCAGCCACAGACGTACCAGGGAGAGGTAGGGGCGGGCAGGCACGGCCGAGGCAGGGGCAGTCACGGGCTGGCAGGGGGTGGAGGCGTGGAGCGGGGGCGAGGCGTGCCGGTGATGGCGGTTTATAGACACACAGGTCAAGGAAGGCGGTATAGGAGGCCTCTGCACGTCGGCACTATCGACACTATCCAGTCAGTATAATGGGGTTTGTCGGCCTGTGTCATTATCATTTGCCACCGGTGTATATACTACTGCCATTTGTCAGCAGGAGTCGGTGCTACTAGTAGTACTTTGTGGGTGGGTGGTGGTGACGCTGGGGATGACGGTTTTGGAATGTGTGTGTGTGGGGGGGGGGGGGGGGGGGGGGGGGGGGGGGGGGGGGGGGGATGATTGCAGGGCCGATGGTGGGGGCGGGACGGGGATGTTTTAGCGGGAATGGAAGACGGGCATTGGGAGGAGGATGGGATATGGAGGGAGGGTGATGTTTGCAGCCGGGATGGCGCCGGGGATTGGGGAAAGGATGACGGATGAGAGAGGGTGGGTTTGGCGACGGGGATGGGGAGGATGATGGAAGATGGAGGGAATGGTGGGGCGGGGGAGGGGGGAAGGGAGAGGGGTTGGAGGGAGCTCCTGTCTGTGTAAGATCCCTGGCTTTTTCGTGTGATGGCTTTTTCGTGTGTTGTGAATGTGGGTGCACAGTAACAACAAAAGAGCAGATCAGCAGAACAGAGTTTAGAAGTTAGGTGACCCGGGCTCATAAACAGCCCGAGCACCTAATTGAACAAACGCGAGACAGTTGTATATATAGTGGCATTTATTCTTACTAGATTAGCTTGTTACATTAAGATTGGAAAATAGAAATGTTGATAAGTTCGAGGATTACAGGCACTTAACCCTATCGATCTATGTCATTAGTTGGGTGGGTGGGACGGCAAATCTACAGGAAGTAGCATGTCCGATCGGTTGAAAAGCTAAGGTCGAAGTGTCTAGACTTTGTAAGTGCATCATAGGCTTTGCTCCGAATTTACAGAACATGGCATGTCAGTAGCGGCCAAATCATAGTTCACAAGAAATATATAGGTGGCACCAATGGTCACATTTTAAATCTACTGTGCAGTTTCAGTAAGTGTGTAGTATTGAGTTCAAGGAATCTACAGTAGGTGGTGGGTCAATCGATGACCATTTTTGCTAGTTCAGGATCAAGAATATAGATGGCGCCAAAAGTTGTTGATCAATGGGAAATACACAGTCTCGCAATATCAATTACCCATGTTGCGCACATCATGGACAATGCAATATTAGTGTTCCTTTGAGAAGAGATTTTGGCGGAGGGTGAGAGGCTGGTTGGTTGGAGAAGAAGATGAAGGTTTCCTACCGATAATCCTTCATTCGTCATGCCCGCTGTCAGTTGTGGTTGATGAGGGGATCTCAGGGTTGGGATCTGCTGGCTGGTTGGTTGGCATGTGACCTGCTGGCCTGCAATGTCACATGATGGCAGCAACAGGGTGTGACCTGAGCATTGTTACCCACAACCATCAGGCTAGCTCTTACAGATATGCCTCCCTCTCTGTCTCTGCTTCTGTCTCTGTCTCTGTCTCTTTGTCTCTCTCAGTCTCTGTCTCTGTTTCTGGGCAAATCGGTAGACGTCACGTGTGGGAGTTTGTTTCCCGGTCGAGTCAAACCAATGACTTATAAAATTGATATGTGTCACTTCCTAGCTTGGGGCTCTGCATAGGGCAAGGACTGATTGGTTCAGTGGCAGGATAATGTGACTGACTGGAATATCAAGTCATGATGCTGGCAGCCTGGTCTCCCAGTAGGGCAGCACTACAATGTGGCCATGAGTGTGCAATGTCACAAATTGGTACCCGTCCTGATATGACATTGGATGTTGCCAGGACATAAAACCCCAACAACCAACCAACCAACCCCCTCCGACAGACACCCCCCCCCCCCTCTCTATGTCTGCGTCTCGCTCTTACCGGTTCTGGTGATTAGATCTGCTGAAGGTTTGCGGTTCGAATCCCTACCGAGTCAAACCAAAGACTTAGATATATGATACTTGTCACTACATAGCCTGCCGCTTGGTATTAATAGGATATGGCAAGGATTTGTTGGCTTGCTCAGTATCCGGATAATGTGACCCGAGTGGGATACCGGGTCGTGTTGCTGGCAGCTCTGTCTTCCAAGTTCATGTGATTGGGGCAGTACTTTTAATGTCACCATGAATGTGCGCTGTCCGAAGTCGGGGCTGTCACGTGATTGCCACGTCACATCCCGTACGTGAGTCACATGAATCGTGCCGTGCCGTGGGAGACTTTAATTTAACTGATTTAGACGTGGGGAATTTTTCCTACTGATGGCCTGATCTGCCGCAGGACTAATAAGGCCTCAAACACCCACCCACCCACACAGACACCCACACACCCACACACACACCTGTCAGCAGCCCATCCCCACCTGGCGGCAGCCGCTGTAATTAAGCACAGCGGTCTTGGTGAAAAACCTCCAGATCACACAATAAATGACACTTTCTCTTTGCCTCAGTCCCTGTGACCAATTATCGCCACGCGGTCACGGTCTGAACTATAACAAGGTTTGGGACTGAGGTGGAGGGGGGGGGGGGGAACTGGAGGGGGGAGGAGGGCGGGGGGGGGCTGGTTCTCGGAACTCACTCGGAAGATGAATTGCACAGTGATGTCAGGACAGTGGAGAGGCGAGAGAGGGAGTGACACAACACCAACAACAACAGCAACACCAACAAAACCAAAAAGGGTGGAAGGCAAAATGTGGACGTGTATTTCTCCGAACGAAGCAATAATCAATCAACGCATTTTTCACGCAGTGCGTCAGAGGCTGGTGTGTGTGTGTGTGTGTGGTGGTGGTGATGTGTGGTGGTGATGTGTGGGTGTGTGTCTGTGTGTATGGCGGGGGGGGGGTGAGTGTGGTTGTGATGGGTGGGCGTGGGGGAGGATGGTAGGGGGCGACGGCTCCATGAGTGTTATGGGTTTTGTTTAGAGTTTTCAGTTTGGTGGCGCTGTGTGTGTGCGATGACGGATGGTGGGGGGAGTGTGTGTGTGTGTGTGGTGGTGGTGGTGGTGGTGGCGGGAGTTGAGGACTGAAGGGAGAGCTGAGGGCGGCTTGTTCCGGGAGGCCGGGCCCGAGCCCCCCCCCCCCCCCCCCACACCCACCCCTGGCCATCCCTCAGCCTTTGCAATCAGTGCTCATCATGGGAGGTTGAAACAATGAGGCCGCGCGACCACCGGCAATGCCGGCCATAAATCACCCTGGTGGCCGGGTGGCGCGTGACACCTCACCGTCACGCGTCACACAAAAATCACCGCCACCCCTCGCCAGCCACAAAAAAAAATAACACACCCAAGTAACATCCCTTTAATTGTTGTGTTATTGATGATAAACGAGAGAAGAAAAACACAGCACCACTACTATAATTAATTGCACACCCCATCTCGCAAGCAGAATTATTATTCATGCCGTAATGGCTAAGTCCATATCATATGGGTTATTATTTTGCGTTGAGCGATATTTTCTTAATTTGATCGGTGAATATTTAGTGCGAGTGACACCCTGACATTACCTACGCCTGAGTTGTTCCCTCGCTTTCCTCCTACATACGTCAGTGATTCTCGAGTCCCCCCCCCCTTCCCCATCCCCTCCCTCTCCCCCATCCCCTCTCTCCCTCCCTTCGCCCCTCGTCCCCGCCCCATCTCTCCCCTCCTCTCCCTCTCCTCCCTCCCCTCCCTTTCTTCCCTCCGCCTCCATCCCCTTCCCCTGCCCTCCATACCCTCTCTCCTCTCACTCCTCTCCCCTCTCCCCATGTACGCACCCTCCGCCCGCACCCACTCCCACCTGTACCGCTCACACACTCACCCAACACACACACTCCCAACACACACACCCAACACACACACCCAACACACACCCACGCACAGAGACAGTTCTAATCACACGCGTTGCAAACCGCCATTAAATATCGATAAACCGTCGCCGTGTCAGCACGCTTCACGCCTCTTGACGGGCTGGACAAAGCCGGTGTGACCGTGACTATCTCTGAGCTCCCGCCCTGTGCGCCAAACTCTAATAGTAATACAAGTGCTACCCCGTCCTCGGGGCTTTAGGCGGTGGCCTCTGCTCTCCGGCCTCTGCCCTCTCCCTGTCCCTCTCCCTGTCCCCCTCTCTGTCCCTCTCCCTGTCCCTCTCCTTGTCTCTCTCCCTGTCCCTCTCCCTGTCCCTCTCTGTGTCCCTCTCCCTGTCCCACTCCTTGTCCCTGTCCCTCTCCCTGTCCCTATCCCTCTCCCCTTACTCACTCCTTCCTCCCTCTCCCACTCCTTCTCCCACTCCCTCTCCCACTCCCTCTCCCACTCCCTCTCCCTGTCCCTCTCCATGTCCCTCTCCCTGTCCCTCTCCCTGTCCCTCTCCCTGTCCCTCTCCCTGTCCCTCTCCCTGTCCCTATCCCTCTCCCTCTCCCTCTCCCCCCCTCTCCCTCTCCCCACCCCTCCCTCTCACTCTTCCTCCCCCTCCCCTCCGAAAACTCTCACTGTCTCAAAAACACAGTTAACGCAATGCGTGTGGGGTCTGCGTTTGAAGTGTGCTCCCCCTCCCCCATCTCCTCCTCCGCCCTGCCTCGCCCCCCCCCCCCCCACGTCGTGTTTGAATGGCAAGGCCATTCTGGATTTGATTTAATTATCTTCGGTTCCTTTCGAGTGAAATTAACATCTAAAAGTGGTGGGGCCGTGGACCACCTGACTGCCGCACGGTCTAAGCTCGGGAGTCTATAAATGATATTAATTACGTGTTTGTCTTACTCGATATGAGCAGGGCGATTAGTCACACCCCTATTTATGTGACCTAACAAATAGTAATATGCACAGTATCTACGTGAGCCACATCAAAGGAGCAGATCGGAAATCTGAGCTTTTCATTTATTTGATTCCAAGCATATACGCCAATTCAAGAAGCAAATATAATACTATGAGCAGTAGATCTTATCGCTTAGATGCCTGTCACACTATGCCGGATTGAGTAATGGCCAGAATTTTCTAGGTCGGTGGTGTTCGGGCGGGATAAGTATACAAATGTATAAAAATGTGTCGAAATGATGCGATATTGGGTCAAAGGCCACCAGACAAATGAACATCAAATGGACATGAAACGTACATGAACGGATAGCCAATGGATGATAAGCGGCCTAAGCAAACTCAAACCGGACAAGAACCATAGACGTCAATCCAACGGCATCCATTCCAAGTTTTGTGCATGTTCAAAACTTGCCACCATAGACGCCGGACACCACCGGACACAGAACGGAAATGCCGGATACTGACCATATAGAAACCGGACATTGATGTATTCCACAGGACTTTGTTCGGTTTCATTCCGTTTCCCCAATCCGGTGAGGTGTGACAGAGCCTTTATATTGGATACCGGAATAAACCTTTTAGACGACTCCTCTTCTCCCCTCTCCTGCTGTACCTACTGACTGACATACCGGACGGATTGGTACAGTGGGTACAGTGTTCCACAGGCTTCCTCAGTAAATGGGTTAATAATTAAGACCATCCATATTTCACCTTTATTTGGGGCACATGTCTATCTGACTACGAGGAGGTCACGTGGTACTGCCTTAAGACATGGGGGCTAATAATAATTAATATAATGGTATATGAGCTGCTCCTTCTAGAGTATTTCTGCGTGTACATTGGGAGATGTGGCATAACCTGCGGCTCCCAGGGACTATTTGTTTTATTGTCTGACTCCGCCCTTTAACAATGTTAGTATTGTTGCTATTAAAGTATTATGTATTGGTATTAGTTATTACACATGCTGCTTGGAATGACTATAATACTAGGGAAAGAATGCGGTTCTTGCACCAGTATGTATCTTATACCCCTGTCACACTATGACATAATGAGCCAACATAAGCCTGACGTGCTCACGTTTCGGCATTACGTTGACATACATTGGGTTACATTATGATGACATTAGACTGATGTCGAGCTACATCATGTTACGTTGTGTTATGTCGGCACGCGTCAAGGTTTTGAACCTGTTCAAAACTTTCGACGTAACTCCAACGTAAGGGTTTACATTCGCCGTACGTTCTGTACACGTTCGGCGAACGTCAATGATGTTAGACGGACGTTAGTCAAACGCTGCTCACTATGTTGCACTATGTTCACCCACATTAAAGCCAGTGGAAACGTCAGGTAACGTAACGCAACTTAGTTCTGGCGATGGAATAATGTACATAACATTCCATGAGCAGGATTACGTTGTCCTCTCTTGTTGAATGACGCTATCACTATGCTTTACCGACATTACGCTCCCGTCAACTACGCTCCATCCACGTTCAACTTGTGCCCAAAATTTGCATGCTACGCCGAGAAGTTCGATGTTTTTCACGTTCTCCCTACACTGACGTCATTACGTCGTAGTGTGACAGGGCCTTTAAGTTCGATATGCAAAATGAAATGTGGATATGTAAAATCTTCTGCCTTTGTCGGACTGTGGAACTTTAAGATAACCACTCACTACACCCGCCACGACCTGTTCCATACGTGCATCGTCAGGTTCTGCCAGCAACAATTCAACACCAACAAAGGAACCCAGGGGCGGCGGGGCGGCGGGGCGGCGGGGCGGCGGGGCGGCGGGGCGGCGGGGGGCCCCGCGGGTGGTCCCGGGCAAGTTGCGCAGCCACTGGAGATTTACGGCGCTACCCCAGTGATACCATAAACTGGTGGTAAAGCTGGCCCGAAGTGTCGTCGCCGGCCCGGGGCCTGAATGCGCCCGTTTAAATACGCGTTTACCTGCCCGCGCCCACCCGTCAGTAGCAGACCGGGCCTTCGCGCCGCTCAACCTGGGCATTGCCCGAGTGCTTATTCGCTCGTTATGGCGCCACCCAGAGGTGAATAACGGCACTTTGGGGGAGTGTGCGTTAGCCTACAAATAGACTGGCGGGCGTATATATATAATTTATATATATATATATATATATACTTAGGGTATGTGTGTATATATATACACACACACCCTAAGTATGTATTAAACACTGGACGAGACGGCTGACCTGGTACTGGTACAGTGGTAGAGCGATCGCTTTCCGTCTGGGTGGGCTGGTGGCAGGTCGTAGGGATGAACAATCCTCAGTCAAGTTAAGTTTGGTCGCTACTGTGGTCGGGTGCTGGGCATTACTCGCACATACTTACGTACTTAGGTACGTAAATACGTACGTACGTATGCAGGTATGTACGTACATATATATACATATGTACGTACACACATACATACGTACATGCATACGTACATGCATACATATGTACATAGGTTACATACACATATGCAATTACCTATACACACATGCATGCATACATGTATACCGACATGCATGCATGTGTACATGTCCACATATGTACATATGTACATACATACATGTTTACATACATACATGCGTGTACATATCCATACACATACAACCATGCATATGCACATAATACACACATGCACACATGCATACACATACACACATACACACATACACACATACACACATACACACATACACACATACGCACATACGCACATGCACACATACACACACAATCGGGATGCCTTCAGCTCGGTCCGGTGTCGCGGTTTAAATTCTCCATGGGTTTACATTCTAGACGGGGGTTCTGCGCATGCGTCAAAATCGAACGGCATTTCCGTCAAATTGGGCGTATTCTATTAATCAACTCGGGTCACCCAAGCCACTTTTTGCCGCATGTGCACATCCTACAGACTCGGGTTGAATAATCGAATATGCTTCTCCATGCTCGGGGTGGGGAAAATGGTGGCTTAATCCAAAACTTGTTCTTTATTTTTTTTACATAACACGTGTTTTTGTCAATTCCACTCGTGGTGTTCTATTTGAATTTCTAGCAACTTGGGTAACCTGAGTCGCCCTGGTCATGTTAATCGAATACGCGCATGCTTAGAACCCCGAGCGTAGAATGTAAACCCACGGAGAATCTAAACCGCGACACCGGGACCCCGGATAGTGAGTGATGAGATGCTGGGATGGGTGGGTGGGTGGGAACAGGCGCTGAGTGATTTATTGGGGAAGGGGGTGAGCCCCTTTTTATTTACGATTTATATTTATATGGGATTTTACTAATTATTCACCCGTCATATCCCCCCCCCCATATGCAGCAATTTATTTGTACGCCGCTCCCTTCTTCCACCCCCATTCACCTATGATCGTATTCAGGGACCTCCTGTTTTTTAATATTGACTTACTGGTATGAGTAATATTGTGATTCCTCTCTTGTTTTGCTGAGATGATATTGTTTAAATGTTGGTTGTGCGACGTGGAAGTCTTGGTACCACCCCCACCCCCTTGTGCCTCGCCCCAGGTGAGCGCCTGGAAGTGGTCGCGGCGTTCACACACCACAGGTGCGGAGAAGGTGTGTGTTGAGCTACAGCCATGTACCCGCCCCCCTATCACCTGGCATCATACCCCCCCCCCACACACACACACCGCGAAAACCCCCGAGGAGCCGGCAGCCTCCCTCGGTATAAGACGAGGAGGGGTCGACATGTGGTGTGGCCGGCTGGTCACCATAGAGCAAATAGACACAGTCCTTTGACTCAATTCTCCTCATTTCTCTTTCCTAGACTCTATGCTTTTTTTTTCTCCCAGGCATACTCCTCACCCTGACCAGGGGAGTTGTGTGCTTGGGTGCGGCCCTGTACCTTTACATTTTCTCTCGCTTTGTTCTCGTTGCTGGAACCACTGCTGCGCCCATCTTTACCCGCCCTTCCTCGAAACCTTTGCTGCTGTTGACTGGATCCAAGTGCCCAACTACTACTGCTCAACTACTGCTGGACCGAAGAGATTCGGGACCGCCTCAATGCTTCGCTGTTACAGCATTGTAAAGATGTCCCCAGCTTCTACAACATTCCCTACTGAAGATTACTCTTCAACCAAAGATTGGGCCGATTTATCGGAGCCTCTCTATAAATGTTGCAGTTCTGCAACCAGTAACTGTTGTAAGGTTACAAACCACCCCCGAAGCAAGCAAGCATGTAGTGTGGATGCTGGGTGTTGAGTGATGGGGGCGGATGATGGACGAGCATCCCCCCCTCTCCTCCCTCCCCTTGTCCCTCCTCCTTCTCCTCCTCCCTCTTCCCTCCCCATTCGATCGCGCAGTGAGAAGTATTTACTGGGTGACACCAGTTCCATTTTAACTTCATACAACTGTGCACACAAATGTGGCAAACAGAACTTACAGTTACGGCATGATAGACAGGCCGTTGTGATTGTTGATATTGAACTCCCGTCTGTTATTTACAAACCATTTACAAATGCCAAACAGCACTTACAGTTATGGCATGATAGACAGGCTGTTGTGGATGTTGATATTGAACTCCCCGTCTGTTATTTACAAACCATTTACAAATGTGAAACAGAACTTACAGTTATGGCATGATAGACAAGCTGTTGTGGTTGTTGATATTGAACCCCTGTCTGTTATTTACAAACCATTTACAAATGTGAAACAGAACTTACAGTTATGGCATGATAGACAGGCTGTTGTGGTGGTTGATATTGACCTCCCATCTGTTATTAACAAACCATTTACAAATGCCAAATATAATATTTCCTGGTTACACGTTGGCTGACACAATACTCCATGAGAAATTAAATACCTATTGTTTTTTTAGGTATGTAGAATCAATTCCAGATAAATTTTTTTTTTTTTTTAAATGTGCTGCTTCATCGGACTATACAGTTTTAACCTTATGCTTGTTCTGTGTCTTCCAGGTGAGTCCGATTTGCAGTTGCCTGGTGTTCGTGAATGGTGAAGTATGGCATACACACTTTTCATGTGCAACATGTCTTACGGTAACGTGCCTAACATTAACATGCAACGTGTACACTAGTATTACGTGTATAATGTGTATAATGTTATAATGTGTATGGCGTGTGACAGGTATAACACCTACAACATGGTCGCCGTGAATATGGCCTAGGCTGATTTGATTGATTGATTGATTGATTGATTGGTGGTTGCTTAACGCCGTGTCGGCATCATAGGCCATATTCACGGCGAGCTGCCGACACGGCTTAAAGAAACCACCAATCAATCAATCGTACAACATGTATAATACGTATACGTTATGACGGTTATCAGAATGAATGTGGTGACTTCTACTAGTAATAGTATATACATCAGTCAACGAAGCAAGGTTTGTCAATGTCATGTAGATCAACAGGATTACTACCTCAGAGTTCCTTGGATCCTTGGATCTGATATTACCCCCCATCCACGACACTCGGATGACGATAACATTATTATTCAACACAATCTACAACATATACTGATTACTGCTCCTCAGGGCGATGATCATCACGATCACGACGATGATAATGATAATAATGTTGATGATTGTGATGATGATGGTTGTTTGTTGTTCTACGTCCTAGCAACATCTAAGGTCATATCAGGATGGGTACTGACTTGTGACAGTGCGCACTCATGGCGACTTTATAGTGCTGCCCCACTGGAATACCAGGCCACCAGCACCATGATGTGATATCCGACTCAGTCACATTATCCTGACACTGAGCCAACCAGTCCTTGTCCTATCGTAATAATGCCGAGCGCCAGGCTAGGAAGCAACAAGTGTCAATTTTAAAGTCATTGGTTTGACTCGACCAGGGTTCAAACCCACGAGCCCACGATCTACCAACACAGGCGACGGACGGATGATGATGATGATGATGATGGTATTATTTAGTGCAACCTTACGTTACCTACAGCACTGCTGAAAATGCCATCGATTTTTAACGATAAAGCATAGCTATTTTCGTCAACCAAACTATCAAATTATCATGGCAGACTCCCCATGCCAAAATCCTATTTCTGCTGAGTCATGGCGTGTCGGCTGGGACCGTCGGTCAGCACTCATTCCATTGCGGTGAGGTTACTCCTAGTCCTACCTGCACCAACGGTCGTGGAGAGGCGGCAAATTGAAATGGCGTATAGGTCCTCGGCGAGCGATAGCTGACTGCCGCCTATCCGATAAGAGGGTCTGGAATCAATTGTGCGATCAGGAGACAGATGGCCAAATCTGCTTCCCGACCGGATAATCTTGAAATTCAAAACGCCGAGATGGTCCGTTTATCGGCGAATGTTGTGACAAGTGCAGACGAGAAAAGAGACGGATGGATGTTAGTTGTTGCTGTCTGGTAGCGACTGAAACGCAGATTGAGCGCCTTATGCAGTCTTGTGGCGATTTCCTAGATCGTGATGATTATATTGATATGTGGGCGATAATTAGGGGGGTTTCAACGTTACAAACACCCACTGTCCCGGTATCTCTCCACTCACTGGGCTAAATCATTGTAAGCGGGTTACAGAGCACATAGTTGGATACAAATTACTATATATATATATATATATCTATCTATATATTGGATAATGTATTAAATATATATGATCATATCTATTATATATATATTATGGATAATATATATATATGAAACTATGATAATTGATATATGTGTACATCTGTGTATATGTATATAATATGTATATATTATTATATTTATATATTATTATATGTATATATACACGTGTGTGCATATCTATATATAATTATATATATTTAAACATAATGTCATATGTATATATCTATATGTAGCCATATGTCAAATTAAGTTGATCATTATAATCCATTTTATTTAGCTTGATGTACATTTTATTTGGTAAGGGTGAACTTTGGAGATATTGGAAAGGAAGACATGCTAAATTTATTTCAATGTGAAGTGCGAACATCCTAGACATTGGCTTTGTTTCATCCATTTTAGTTGTTGACTATATCATGATAGGTCAGGAGCACCACATTGCAATAAATGTTTAAAGAGTGCACCAAATACTTCAGTTTGATATGTAGGACACCTACATATCGAACTGAAGTATTGGATGCACCTACTAGTAATAGTACTATGAGCATAATCTAAATAAGTGTTTTGGTTTCGACAATCTGAAGTGTTTATCGGATTACGCGGCTATGTGCGAGCAGCAGCACTTGCGAAGGTGTGTTGTTAGTTTTTGAGTGGTCTTGTTTGCGGTATTGGGTTTCGCAGACGACAAGATCAAAGTCGGTTCGGGTATAACAGCGCGTTCAGGAGTTAGTACGCTTGTGACCGGCGACTGACAGCCTGAACGATACGGTTCCGCACTGTCAGCGCCCTGGCCAACAGGCCGGATACACTCACACACTCATACAATCACACACAGACACACACAGACACACTGGCACACTGGCACACTCATACAGACACACAGACACATACAGACACGCACACACACTCATACAGTCACACAGACACCCACATACACACAGAGACACACACATACACACACAGACATACACAGACACACTCAGACACACTCACACACTCATACAGAGACACACAGACATACACAGACACACACAGACACACACATACACACTCACACACACTCACACCCTCATACAGACGCACACAGTCGCACACAGTCACACACAGATGCACACAGGCACACCCAGACACACACATAGAACACATATACACACAGACACACTCATACACATAGACACATACACACACATATACACACACATACACACATATACACACATATACACGCATATACACACAGGCATACACAGGCACACATACACGCACAGACACACACACACATATACACATACACAGACACTCACATATACACATACATACACACATACATAGAGATACACACACATATACACACATCACATACAGACACACACATACACACATACACACATATACAGGCACACACATACACACATAAACACACATCCACACACATACACACCCATATGCACATACGCCCATACACACACATGTACACATCCACACACCTACACACACCTACACACACCTACACACATACACACATACACACATACATACATACACACATGCACATACACACAGACACACACACACAACCACACACATACACACATATACACACACATACACACATACATAGACATACACACACAGACACATACAGACACACACATACACACATAGACACACACAGACATATAGATACACACACAGATACACACATACACGCACACGGAACCCCTCAGCGACGGGCATATTAATTATTATACGGCAGTAAGTGGAACCACCGCGCCACCTCTTGTCCAGGTGATCAGTCGGAGCCTTGGTGTGATGTTTGGTTTGAGTGTGTGGATGTGGGTGTGGGTGTAGGGTGTGGGTGGGGGTGCGATAGTGGGGGAGGTGGGGGGTGCGGCTTGGTTGTTGAGTTATAATGGAAGCCAGCCGGCAAGGATCTGAGCAAATATCAGGCAGTGTGACTGTGACTGTGACTGTGACTGTGTGGGATGAAGTAGCACACAGCGCCACACATGCTATGCACAAAAAGGGAGTGACATTTTCACTGCACCCTCCCCTGACCCCCATTGTTTTAAAGTAGGGCAAGAACCATACTAAGTTTGGTCGTGAGGAACCATGTGTTTATGGCCTCAAATGAGTCAAAGTTACTTTAAAGACTTACCAGCTGCAGCCGAATGTCTAGCTCAGGTGACATTGAATATGCATACACCACAGGTATGTAATATGTACACCAGCTGCTCGTCCAAAGCTGCTTTTGGTTGTTTGTTGGGGTATTGCCTCCTAGCAACAACGTCATATCAGGATGGTGATTGTTATAGTGCTGCCCCTCTGAACGACTTGGCTGGCGACACCATGATCCGATATCCCACTCAGTCACATTATCGGATACAGTATAACCCCATTAAACCAAACTTGAAGGGACCCTAGAAATTTGTTTGGATTAACTGACCATTGGTTTAACCAAGCTTTGGCTTCGACTTTGACTTTGAGTAAGTGTGTATTTCACATGTAATATACAATATATGTGGACACTTTGATTTTTAAAATTGTATGTATATACAGTATAACTCCATTAAACCAAGCTCGATTAAACCAAGTGATGGGTTAATCCAAACTTTTTTTGGCGGACTGCCAAAATACTACCATTTATGATATACAAAAGTTGAGGGGGTCTCAGATGACCTTATAATGACATGAAAGTTTGGTTTAACCGTAACGGAGTGGCCTGGGGTCCAACAATTTTGTTTGGATTAACTGATCGTTTGAATTAACCGACTTTGGTTTAACCAACTTTTTATATGATAAATGGTAGTATTTTGCCGATCCGCTGAAACAAATTTGGATTAACCCATTGTTTGGTTTAACGGAGCTTGGTTTAACGGGGTTATACTGTCTGTAGTAGGTGAATTATTCATGTTTCTGGTGGAAGTGGACTTACAAGTTACATTGATGTTGAAGCTGGTGCCAAGCACTGTTCACATTCTCCCTGATTGTCATTCATGACACTGGTTTATTTATTTATTAGGCCTTCCAAAGTTCCAGCCTGCTACAACTTACAAGTAGTGCTGTTGTTTTTGTACGCAATGCTAATGGCGGCTAGTCTAGTTACTGTACGAGTATTGCTAAAGAAAGTCGTGGCAACAATCGGGTTAAAGCTGCATAGTCCGATGAAAACATCAAATTTTCAAAACCAAAAGAATGATCTAGATTTGATTGTACATATCTAACGTAGATAATAGTGTATTTATTAAACATTTGTCGCTACATACAAGGGAAGGTCGAGTCAATTTAATAGAACTTCTTACTTTAGAAACCTATTGTGTCAGAGTTTTGGCGTGCTTGTCAAAATTAATTGTGCATGCTTACACTTCAAATATCTAAAAAGTTAGCCATTTAAAATAAACGTTACTTCAGATTAAAGTAAGGTAGATAATAGCAATCAACCTAATATATTTATCTCAGAAAATATCAGAAACTCAAAACCATCAGACTATGCAACTTTAATCTTGTGCGTAAGATTTTTATATGTTGCAAATAATTATTTTGAACTTTTGCAAGATATAATTGTTAGCATATTCCACTTAGGGATGGCCGAATGAGTTAGAGCGGCCGTCTCCTGTGTTGGTAGGTCATGGGTTTGAACCCTGGACGAGTCAAACCAATGACTTAGAGATTGATACTTGTTGCTTCCTAGCCTGGCGCTCGGCATTATTAGGATAGGGCAAGGACTAGTTGGCTCAGTGTCAGGATAATGTGACTGAGTGGGATATCAGTTCATGGTGCTGGCGGCCTGGTCTTCCAGTGGGACAGCACTATAAAGTCACCATGAGTGCACACTGTCGCAAGTTGGAACCGTCCTGATATGACCTTAGATGTTGCTAGGATGCAAAACAACAAACAAACAACACAGATCTACTTATGAAATGAACGCAGAGATATCAATGATTGGGAGAGATGGATGTGTAAAATATTGGCTTTTTCGCATGTGCCTTATATATAGTGTTTGTTTCTTTAACGAGCCCCCATCACAAAAAGTAAACATCGGCTATTGGGCATCATATATATATATGTATGTATGTATGTGTATATATATATATGTATGTATAAATAAATACATAAATTAATGCATCGTATTCCTCATAAGTTATATGACGAATACAGTGACTAAGCATACTCTTTCTGATATAGAAGATTACACTGAAAAATAGAACTTCGGTATTAAATATTATTTGAAAAAGGTACAGCCAAACAGATTTCTCAACATGTTTCCGGCCTGGAAAGCATAAGGTACCCCCCCCCCCCACACTCACACACACATATACACACACCACACTCACACCTCCCTTTGGCAAGGTCAGAGGGCCCCTGTTGATAGTGAGCGGTATGCTGTGACGCGTGGCAGTAGGGGGTAGAACTGTGGGTGTAGGATTGATGGGGGCTCCCCGGCGCGCCGGCCACACCCTGCCGCTGTCCCACCAGGGGGCGCGGCACGACGGTCCCGGGGAGACCCGTGGTGAGCACCTGCACCCACTCCCAAACCCACATTCCTCCTGATAGCGGGGGGCTTTGATCTGAGCGAGGAATACCGCTGGATCTAGACGCTCTTTACAGGAGGACGCCTTGAGAGTGACCTGTCTCCAGTTTGATTTGCAATAGCCGTCCAATCGAACATACCCAATGAAGTATAGGCCTACCTACATTTTGGTATTGGGTATAGACTACATCGCCATTCCAGCGGCGCGGTGCATTGTGGGATGAGTCAGAGCAAAACAAACCCGCGAGAAGCACATGGCACATGCTAAGACATTGGGTGTAGTTGTGAAATGTGCTCGTTTAAGCTCATCTCAGCTCTTGTTTGAAACATAGGACACTAACTAAAAAATATACATAATAAATTAAGATATTAATCTTTTATCCAGCATTGCATTTACATGAATTTAATCAGCAGATCTTATGCCATGTGCATTTAGATTTAGAGAAATCTGGGCACTCAGATTAGTGTTACTGTTAGAGCCATAGCCAGAGTCAGTTTTACTTATTTTATTAATGTTTCTATTTATATCCAGCATTGCATCTACATGAATTTAATCAGCAGATCTTATGCCATGTGCATTTAGATTTAGAGAAATCTGGGCACTCAGACTAGTCTTACTGTTAGAGCCATAGCCAGAGTCAGTTTTACTTATTTTATTAATGTTTCTCTTTATATCCTATGGTTACTGACATATGTAGAACTAGAAAATTAGTAGGGCTAATCAGATATTGGTTATATATTTCTCTGAAACAAGTGTATGTTGACACATTTGGCATTTTAATATTTCGAACAAGAATTACTAATGGTGATGTGGATATCACTGATTGTTTTGTGTGGAATTGTATGTTTCTTAGCTCAAAATGTTTAACTATGGCTAGTTTTGTCTTAGCTATATTCATCAGATCATTATACTGCATGTGTGCATACATGGTTAAGTCAAATTGTTATGTATTTCTATTCATTTTGAATAAAATCAAAGTTTTTCCCTATGCGTATCGACAAACTCAATGGCAATTCACATTTGCTTTGCTGCCAACGCCGTTTTCAGCGCATGCGCAGTGGGAACTGTGATCTCGTCTATTGTGTCTGCATTCCTCTCAGTGGCCCATACCGAATAAGGGCAGTTATTTCAGTGGCCCATACCAAATGAGGGCAGCCCTATCAGTGGCCCATACACAGTGTCCCATATTCCAACCAGAACGTCCTGTAATGTATAAGTGGTCCAGTCCGACTAAGGCCACCCATCTGTGTGGTCCATACCCAATCAGGGCATCCCCTCAGCGATGCACAACCACACAATGCTACACTCCAAGCGGGCCGCGTCCAATCAGAGCCGCCCTTACTCTCTCAGCCGGTGTTGCAGTTTCTATGGTACTCTATTTTGCGAGGGACACATCGCTTCTGCGCATGCGTCAAAATCGGACAGCATCATCACCAACCTTATAAATTTAATATAATGTTTTTGGTAAAGATGTTTTCTATATGTGTACCAAGCGATTTGTTTCTAGGTGGTGTGGTTTTAGAGATATTTCACTTTTTCTGTATTTTCTGTATGAAGATTGCTCACAACCATTGACAATGCCTTGCGTTTGACGGTACGCGCAGTGCAAAACATTAGTTTTATTCAAAATTAATAGGAATCAAGAACCTTAACCTTATAAATTTAATATAATCTGCTTGTTGAATATGTTTCTGTATGTGTGCCAAGTGGTTTGTTTCTAGGTGGTGTAATTTTAGAGATATTTTACTTTTTCTGTATGAAGATTTGCTCACGGCCATTGACAATGCGTTTGAATGTATGTGTCCCTCGGAAACTGGTGCACCGCGGAAACTGCAACACCGGCGGAAATTTCACGCGCATTCACGCCTCCTCCCGCCGAACCGGAAGTCATCGCTCTCCTAGCCGAGACGTGAGTGAGTGAGGCACGTGATACAGCGTCGGGCTGAGGCACGGCATCCAACCTCGTCTCACTCGTTAGCAAATATCGAAGCCAATTCCTCCAACCTCAGTCAATGGGGGAGGGAGGGAGGGGGGGGGGAGGTGGGGAGGTAACAAAAAAAGTAGTCGCGTCCCAAAAATAACACCATTCGCCAGCTCCCATCTTCCCACACACCGTGTCCACTGCGAGCTTGTGGTCGCAGCATGCATACATGAATAGATGAGGGAGTGTGGGTGTGCGTATGTGGGGGTCCTCTTTGTATCCTCTCGCAGATCTTTTTATGTATAATTGTTTTTATTATGGGAATCACTGTGCTGTGTTCTGGGAGGTGTGCTTGGTGGTGAGTGTCTAACATTGACATTAAAGTTGCATAGTCCGATGGTATTGAGTTTCTGTAATTTTCTGAGATTTCACATTATCCCAATACTTTTGAGATATTTGAAGTGCAACCATACAAAATATATTTTGGCAAGCACGCCAAAACTCTGATGCCATAGGCTTCTGCAGTAACAGGTTTCTATTAAATTGGCTCAGTATTCCCTTATGTGTAGCGACAAATGTTTAATGACTGTACCAGTATCTAAGTTAGATATGTCAAATAAAATCTAGATAATTGTTTTGGTTTTGAAAATTTGATGTTTTCACCGGACCATGCAGCTTTAATTGACGCGCCACTGACTCCTTTATTTCCCAGTGCAGATGGGATGATTTATGGGAGATTGCATGTACACTGAATCCACAGTGACTTAATTGTGCTATAATTGTATATGAGTAATCGGGTCAGGATTACATATATATCACATTATGGAAAAATGAAACTATTTTTCATGGTAAAAAATAGAGGTTTGAGAATGTGAGTGAGTGAGTGACTTGGAGGTTTTGCGGCATCACGGCAGCTATGGCCATATTTTATGGCGAGGGCTAGGAAATATAACTACAAATAACAAACTATTCTAATCTATTAGTATTAATAATGCTAGTTACCAATATGTACCATTCCAGAATATTAGTAATAGTCTGGAATAGTACTGTAGTGGTCTGCACTGACCTCTCAGGCAAGTAAGCACATAGACAGGTAGGCGTGGGGAGTGTGTTGATATCAGGGAGCCTAGGTGGTGTAATGGTTAGCACACTGGCCCGGAATGCAAAGAGATGTGGGTTCGAGTCCCGCTCTAGGCACAGTATTTCCCATTTTCATCACCCCCACGACACTGGTGCCGTGACCAGGATCCTGTACAAGCTTTGCGCTGTATGGTTGTTGAACCTACCCTGTGTATGTATGTTAAGTGCATTGCCTGTATGTATGTAATTGTAAGCATTACAAGACTTACAATTCCAGGGGGACGAGTGTAGTGGTCTGCACTGACCTCTCAGGCAAGTAAGCACATAGACAGGTAGGCGTGGGGAGTGTGTTGATATCAGGGAGCCTAGGTGGTGTAATGGTTAGCACACTGGCCCGGAATGCAAAGAGATGTGTTCCCACTCTAGGCACAATATTTCCCATTTTCATCACCCCCACGACAGTACATATTGGTAACAACTGCTACTACTAGTAGTAGTAGTAGTAGGCCTAATACAACTTTTAATTTTTTTTACCGGAATTTGTTTCCTTTGGCCACAAATATATAATTGTGAGCTTTTTAATTTAATGAGTGTCTGGTGGCACATAATTTAATGTCTGTTTTTACATGTACAAGCGATGGTTTGAACAAAAAAACACAAACATTTCTCGCCATGAATATGGCCTATGCTGCCGACATTGCGTAAAGCGACCACCAATCAATCAATCCTTGTTTGTTACACTTCTTGATAGTTAATGAATTAATGCACTGGATTTGTCAAAATGGCGCCACTCCAGTAATATTAGTTTTGCTGCATTATTGTTTGCATAGCCTCGAATGAAAACGTCATCACTTGCTATTTTAACGTAGCAAAGCCGGCGCAAAATGCTAGCATATCCACATCAAGAAAAAACAACAATAAAAAGAGCATGAATCTGTCAATGGAGTAATAATCTAGCTGATACCCGCATTACCCGCCAGATGGCTCTGGTAGGATAAACTAGACCAGACACTCCCACATTCATGTAGGCGCCAGACTATCGGGTGGGCTAGTCGTCGTGGTAGTAAGCCAGGCACAGAGGCACCCACAAATCACAGGCAGAGGGCTGGGAGGGGGGGGGGGGGGGGGGGCAGTGTGTGAGACTAGAGCATCTCCTCTTCCAAAAGTACTGCGGGCCGAATCGGTAGTGCGCAGGCATCCAGTGTGGGAGATCGGGAGTTCGGTTCCCGGTCGAGTCAAACCAATGATTTACAAAATTGCTACTTGTTGCTCCCTACCTTGACGCTCGGCATTAATAGGATAGGGCAAGGACTGGTTAACTTAGTGTCAGGTTAATGTGACTGAGTGGGATATTGGGTCATGCTGCTGCTGGCCAGATTTCCCAGTGGGGCAGTACTATAAATAAAGGTGCTATGACTCTTTATGAGTGTGTTTCTCACAAGTCGGTACCCATTCTGATATGACCTTAGATGTTGCTAGGACGTAAACCTCCAAAATCAACCACAAACTTCCCAACTCAGCACCTGTGAATAATGTTGTGACTTCGGATATATGTGGATATTTTTTTACCAGTCTACCTCCCCCCCCCCTCATCCCAGACCCCCCCCCCCCCTCCCCCCAAAAGCCGGTTGTTTGGACAGAGTAGTATGGTATCAGTAGCCTTCTGTCAAGTGGGTATGTAGGTAGGTCCCTTCTCTCATGATGTTATCCACACAACAAGAGTGTCACGCATTAAAGTTGAAGTCCGGTTAAATCATCAAAGTTTCGAAAGCAAAATGTTTATCTAGATTTGAACATACTTATCCAGCTTAGCTATGTCTAGATAAAGGATTCACTCGGTAGTCGCACGCAGTATATAAAAATTGTCGAAAAAGCGGGTTAACAAATTGAGAGCCTAATTTCACAATCTAAGAAGCAACATTTATTCTTCACATCTGTCTTATTGATAGCCCGCTACCTTTTAGTTGAAAAATATCATATAATATCTAGTTTAATAAGATTTAAAAGTGAAATAGACAGCATTCTGTGGCCGCCATCTTGTCTTTTTGCATTCTCTCCCATTTCACCAACTCTGTGCCTATATGGGTAGCCATTTGATACTGGAACCACAGTTTCTACTTCATGTTCCATACTAAGCCTATTTTCGCCGGTATTTACACTACGCTGTCCTTCACCCGTGTACTACAAGTACCGGGTGAATCTTTTATCTAAGCTATGTCTTGCTACATACAAGTCATTTTAATAGAACTTGTTACTGATGAAGCCCATGGAGTTATGCCAAGCACGCCAGCACAGCATTAATTTGGGATGTTTTCACTTCAAATATTGCCTAAGTTAGACATTTAAAGTCAAATCCACTTGAAACAAAAGTAAGGTAGATTATTAGGATTGGCCTCATATAATTTATCTTAGAAAATGACCAGACTATGCAACTTTCATGTGGACAGAAGGGTAGCAGACTAGTTTCACTTGAGTGCAATTTTAACTAAGAAGTAAGATGAGTTCATTGCAGTAGCGGTGGCGATGGTTCTAACCGGAAACCGATGCAACGCATAGAGACGGCGAAAAGAAAGTCACCTAGTAAATAATATAAATATAAAGATACACCATAAACATAATATATCTTCAGATGCACACACCCAGCTCGTTCTCACAAACACCCACTATATTCAGTGGATATCCTCCCCACGGTCGACTCTGGGAAAGTGAAACGATAGACAGAATGTAATGACAAGAAAGAAGCCTAGTTAATAATGCTTGTATATCCAATATGAGCGTACACAAGAGGCAGGGGTGCTTCTCAGATGACTAAGCTGAGACCGCAGTAATGGGATAGGTCTATGCTTAAGACAGGTCATATATATATATATATATATATATATATATATATCTACATATACATATACATCTACATATACATATACATATACATATACATCTACATATACATGACGCACATACCCAATACATATATACATACACATATGCCTATATGCATATAAACATATACGCATATTCACATATACACATATACACATATTCACATATACACATCATCATCTCATCATCTGCTGTGGTGCGATGCGACAAAGAGCTTTTTCTTGACTGCCGTCTCCATTGTGCGTGTACATTTCATGAAGTGCCTGCAAAAGTGGAAGTGCTGCTGGCTTTTGCAAGTTACCAGCGCACTCTCTCGGGGAGCAAATAGGGTTTCACACGGCAAGAACATGTCAAGACAGGCGCAAAACTATTTGTCCCTGCAGTGGCTGGTCGGGAGATGTTGGGAGTTCCATACATCAACCGCCCTTAATGCTGCCACAGTGACATGGTTTTCTGTTTAGGGTTGCTCCCTTAGCCTTCGGTTCTGTCAAGAACCTGTACCACAAACCAGTGGTTTACAACTCCGCAGGGCAGGGGCATCAAACTCCCTGAGGTATTGCTATACCTGCAATACCTGCATACCATATACTGACATATACACATATACACATATATATACATATATACACATATACATATATACACATATACACATATACATATATACATATACACATATACATATACAAATACATATACATACATATATATACATATATATACACACTATATATAAAGGCCGGCTATAGTTCAAAAAGGGAAAGAACACTAGAAGTAAGTTGAGATAATGTAATATCTAGCAGAGAGAATATTAAGTCCAAGCCTAATAAAAACATTTATCACTATCACTAGTATCAGGCTGACAAGACTTGAGCATCTGCACTTAGGATCGGTGGCGGTGGCGGCGCCAATGGTTAATCTTATAAAAAGAGAATGAGAACAAAGTTTTACTCAGGATGATCGGGGATCAGCGGATAGCTGTACGACTGTACGACTCATATACCGCCCTTAAACACTCAGCCAATTCTCCACAGCGACGTGTTCCCTAAGCCTGATACGGGAAGCAGTATTCCGCCGTAACGCGGACCACCTGGCGGCCTTTGTGGCAGACGCTGATGAGGCCACGGTGGTGACGTGCGCTTTGCTAACTTCCGCTTTGTGCAGCGTCCGGTTCAAGGCGCATGTCCGTCACGCTGCCAGGAGGACAGCGGGGTGGCGGGCGGGTGGGCGGGTGTGTGTATAAGCGGGTGGATGGGTGGGTGGAGTTTGTATGTAGTAGGGAGAGGACAGGTCGGTTGGCGACGCAGGTAGGTAGACCCTACTACTATAGACTCTGAACTCACCATTGTGTTTGTGTATCTGTTTCAGGGTGTGTGACTGTGAGCGTGTGCTGAGTGTGTGAGGAGTGTGTGAGGAGAGAGAGGAGTGTGTGGTGCGTGTGTGGGGAGTGTGTGGTGCGTGTGTGAGGAATGTGTGAGGGGTGTGTGAGGAGTCTGTGAGACGAGAGAGGAGTGTGAGAAGTGCGTGAGGAGTGGGTGACTGAGGAGTGTGTGATGCGTGTGTGAGGAGTGTGTGAGGGGTGTGTGAGGAGTATGTGAGGAGTGTGTGAGGAGAGAGGAGTGTGTGAGAGGTGCGTGAGGAGTGGGTGATTGAGGAGTGTGTGGTCCGTGTCTGAGGAGTGTGTGTGGTGCGTGTGTGAGGAATGTGTGAGGAGCGTGTGTGGTGCGTGTGTGAGGAATGTGTGAGGGGGGTGTGAGGAGTGTGTGAGGAGAGAGAGGAGTGTGTGTGGTCCGTGTGTGAGGAGTGTGTGGTCCGTGTGTGAGGAATGGGTGAGGAGTGTGAGGAGTGTGAGAGGAGTGTGTGAGGAGTGTGTGAGGACTGTGTGAGGACTGTGTGAGGACTGTGTGAGGAGTGTGTGAGGAGTGTGTGAGGAGTGTGTGAGGGGTGTGTGAGGAGTGTGAGGAGTGTGCGTGAGGAGTGTGTGAGGAGTGTGTGAGGAGTGTGTAGGGAGTGTGTGAGGAGTGTGTGAGGAGTGTGTGAGGAGTGTGTGAGGAGTGTGTGAGGAGTGTGTGAGGAGAGAGAGGAGTGTGTGAGGAGTGTGGTCCGTGTGTGAGGAGTGTGTGAGGAATGGGTGAGGAGTGTGTGAGGAGTATGTGAGAAGTATGTGAGGAGTGTGTGAGGAGTGTGTGAAAATGTGCGCGTGCGTGTGCGCGTATGTGGAGTGTCCGGTGGGGATATTGTAGCGGGGAGAAGGGGGTGGGGTGAGCCTCCACCTCCACCAACCCCCACCTCCACCGCCACCAACCCCAGCCCACACCCCCGTCCACGTCACTGTGCGACGAGTCGGGAGCGCATGTTGCCGGGGGGTGGTCCGGCGGGGTGAGCTGCTCATACGGGGGGTCGGGGGGATGAATGGGGTAGACAGGTATGTGTGTGTGGGGGGAGGGGGGGCACATCAAAGAACCCAGGGTAATGTCAGACACCGCTCATAACATGGAAGGTGAGTCTTTAGGGGTGGAAGCGGGACGCGTGGGGAGCAGGACGTGAGGGAGCGGGGAGCGGGGAGCGGGGGCGGGGAGCGGGGAGCGGGGGCGGGGGGCGTGGCGTGGGGAGGGTGGCACGGGGTGCGGGTAGAGATAGCTGGTACAGGAGTTCCCGGGTAAATATACCGGAAGGGGTGGAGTGGTGGCAGTAGTAGGGGTATATCCATCGGTATGTGTGGACACGACTTGGGTTTTAGGGGGTTGGGTGTAGATGTGCCGACTGGACCCCCCCCCCCCCAGACCACCTTTGCACCTGCCACCCCTCAACCACCTCCTCCAGCCACAGCCCGCTCCCCAACGTCCGCCCCTGAGGCAGACTGCTGAAGATGGATGGTGCCCTGTGGCCTCACCACCACCGCCGCCACCACCACCGCCACCGCCATCGACGCCACGGCCGCCACCACCATTTCCACAGATTCATTCCACCACCAACATAGAGAAGGTGAAAGTGCACCCTGTGTACCCTATTTACCCTGCACAACCGTACACTGTAAACACTTGTGCCACCAGGTTCCCCTGTCTCTCCTTGTCTCTTTGTGCCTCTTTGTCTCTCCTTGTATCTCTGTGTCTCTCCTTGTCATTCATTGTCTCAGCTTGACTCCCCTTGTCTCTAACTGTCTCTCATTGTCTCTCATTGTCTCTCATTGTCTACTGTCTCTCATTGTCTCTCATTGTCTCTCATTGTCTCTCATTGTCTCTCATTGTCTCTCATTGTCTCTCATTGTCTCTCATTGTCTCTCATTGTCTCTCATTGTCTCTCATTGTATATAGTTGTCTCTCATTGTCTCTCATTATCTCGCCGTGCTCTCCTTGTCTTTCTCTTTCTGTCTGTGTATGTCTCTGTCTCGCGATGCCTCTATCTGTTTCTCTGTCAATCCTTCTATCTCTTTCTGTTGCTACCTGTGTTTCTCTGCCTATTTCAGTCTCTCTCTCTGTCTCTTTCTTTGCGTGTCTCTCTCTGTCTCTCCAACCGAACAGGTCTGTCTCTCCAGCTGAACCTGTCTGTATCTCTGTCTCTGTCTCTATCTGACTCTCTTTCTTTAGCTCTCTAGCTATCTCCTCATCTCTGTCTCTGTCTATTTCCATCTGTCTGTCTCTCTCTGACCCTTCCGTTCCCCCCCCCCCCTACTTCCAACCCATCCTTCCGCACGACCTCCCAACCATCGTTCCTTACTGACCCCCCACCCCCGCCACCCCCACCACCCCCACCACCACACACCACCCACCCCTCTGTAGCCTCCCACCGTACCAGCCACCCCCACCACCTACAGCAGGGAATGCAGAGCCAGACACCGGGAAGCCCATTACCACAAAGGGCTACAAAGCATTCCGACACCTTTAATCCATCACCGTCAAGCAGACCCCGTTTACCCCATACCCAAACGTCAGACTGGCATCTCTTTTGCAGTTCCTATCCGATGAAAGGAAATATATGTGAGAAACCTGGTCCCTGTGTGAGTCTATATATGCTGCTAATATGACTAATGGCCGGTGCACACCTACCGTTTTTCCGCGCACACCTACCGTATACGATCTAAAACTGCCCAAAAATCGCTAGGTGTGCGCCCCCCGCGCACACCTACCGATTGCGATTCGCGCATAAAACTCAGTTTTTAGTGCTAAAAGCGGCCGTTTACGATTGCGATTTCCGATTCGAAAAACGAATCGGCCCGTTTTCAGTTTTAAGCGGGTCGGGTCGAGTCGTGGGTTTTAGTGCGCGAATCGTAAACGGTAGGTGTGCCCCGGGCATAAGTAACCAAATTATGCTGATGATTTTAATAACAAAGTCAAACCTAGATAAAGGATTCACCCGGTACTCGCAGTACACGTGTGAATGACAACGTAGTGTAAATACGGGCGAAAATATCTTTAGTATGGAACATGAAGTAGAAACTGTGGTTCCAGGATCAAATGGCTACATATATAGGCACAGAGATGGTGAAATGTGCGAGAATGCAAAAAGACAAGGTGGTGGAGCTAGAACACCATCGATTTCACTTTTAAATCTCATTAAACTAGATAGTTTATTATATTTTTCAACTCAAAGGTAGCGGGTAAATATGAAGACATATACAAAGAATAATTGTTGCTTCTTAGATTGTGAAATTACGCTCTCATAAAGACTCAGTTCATTAGCCCGATTTTTCGACCGTTTTTATATAAGGCTGGTCTTCACCCGTGTACTACAAGGGTGAATCTTTTATCTAAGTCAAACCCCGATTTCACACACCTTGATTTTATGCGAATTCGGTTATAACCATTAGACCAGGAATGATCTAATTATCATGAGTTATCTAATTCAAAATGTGAATATTTCAAAACAAGCCGAATAAACATATATAGATCACTGTCTTAATTTATTTGAATTTCTGCATTATTCATAGTTTTTCTGAGGGTTAATCACTCCCCTTAGTTTAAAATATTTATCTCATTAAAAATAAGTTGTAGTCTTGGTTTTTTTCCCTTCAACATTTGCTGTATTTACCTTAGATTTATGACAGGATGATTGCGTGGGGGGGGGGGGACACATGTTCAGGGATATCAATTCTCAACAGCCAACTAAAGAAGGGATAATGAATCTAATGTTGTTAATGTTTTATAACATCTGTAAATCATGTTAGTTGAGCTGGCGGAAATGCTTTGTAAGACAATTTTTACATCCGGCGTATAGCCTCGCCATGGAATCCATGTACGACCCGGGTGCAATGAACTAGGCTAACGTGTGCACGTCACGTTGGTTTACACGTGTATGTTATATGTATCAATAAGTATATTTAGGTGTATCTCTCTATGTGTAAATATATGTGTATATATGTGTATATATCATGGTACATACTGGAGTCATGACATATCTGTTTATATATGTTGATATAAGTTTATATATCAATTATCATTGTACATATTGGAGTCATGACAAAATGTCGTATATATATATGTCATTATATATCAAACATACATGTATATATATATATATAATCTTCATGCGAATGAGTAAACAGTGGCGGAGTCGGCACCGGAAGTGACGGTGGTGCCGATCGCCCTGGGGCAAATAATATATGGACAGAGTGTAAATAATTAGAAAGCTGCACCGTGAATTTCTATACATATAATACTTATATTTCACATTTATATATACATATCTATATGTATAAAATATAGGACTGTGAGGATCTGGGCTCCGACAGATAACAAATGCCCATATGTAGCCAAACAAGAGCAACAACAAAATAAGGTACCTCCCCTTTGATTGGTGGGCGGTGGTTGCCTTGACCAATCACCAATCGGACACTGCCCACAGGTCACGTGGACCTGAGGTGGTCGTGGGCGGAGGCCCCTGTTGCTCATGTACTGTGTGTGGGTGTGGGTGTGGGTATGTGGGTAGTAGGGGTGCGTAGCGGTGTAGGTGTATGGATGGGTGTGTGGGGTGTGGGTGGGTAGGTATGTGTACAAGTGTGTGGGCTTGTAGGTATGTGTACAAGTGTGTGGGTTTGTAGGTCGGTGTAAAATTGTGTGGGTGTGTAGGTAGGTGCGTGGGTGTGTGGATGGGTAGATAGGTGTGTGGGTGGGTAGGTGTGTGGATGTGTGTGTGTGGGTGAGTAAGTGTGTGAGTGTGTGTGTTGGTAGGTAGGTGTGCCGGTGTGTATGGGTAGATAGGGGTGTGGGGTGATGGCTGCTACATCTATAAGGATTCACTATTGGCTACACAGGGTTGGCTGTAGCCTATGCGCGAGTATGACACATCGTGGGACGGCGGCGGCACTGGGTCAGCCGTTCTGATTTACTACAATCCCCGTCCTTCTGGACAGCGCCCCGCCGCGGCCTGGTAATGGCCGCCCCCCCCCCCCCACACACACACACATACCCCCACTCACCTCCACGCCCCCACACACCCGCGCTGTAGGGGGTAATGGCTGACCTGCGCGGTGATCTTTCAACACTTCACCTCTCCTGCGATCAGACGGGATGGCCGTATGAGTTGAGCGTCAGTCTCCCGCTTTGGTAGATCGTGGGATTCGGGCTCGATCCCTGGTCGAGTCAAACCAGTGAGGTGCACAATTATACTTGTCCCTGCCTACCCAGGCGCTTGGTAATATTACTATTAGGATAGGGCAAGGACTGGTTGGCTCAGTGTCGGGATAATGTGACTTGAGTGGGATATCAGATCATGGTGCTGGTGGCCTGCTCTCCCAGTGGGGCAGCATTTGTGGTGTTGTCTGTTGCGGAGTGATTAGAGTGTATGACTTTTTTCTAGGTCGGATTCCTAATCTGAAGGTCAGTGGTTCGATTCCCCATACCCCCACCTCTGCCAATTTTGATTTCCACCGCTGTGTATAACTTACAGCGTCATCAAAGGCTAGTTGCTCTCATACCATGTCAATGTGGTGTGGGAGGTTACAAATCTCTTGGGTCGGTAAAAGTGTAGGCTCAGGCTTTCTATCGACAAACTGTCTAATGGTGAAAAGAAGTCTATTCAGACTTATCCATGACACTGACAGGCAGTATAAATTTTCAAGAGATTATAAAGTTGCCATTAGTGCACACTGTCACAAGTCAGTACCCGTCCTGATATGACCTTAGATGTTGCCAGGACATAAGACTGCATCCAACCAACCTGTCTCTCATATCCACACTCCACAGGTCACGTGAGCCCTCCCCCCTTCCAGGCCTCCTCTCGTCCGCGCCCACTCTCACGCACCGCTGAATCTCCGGAACCACATTGCCATAACCATAACATAACCATAACATAACCATAACATAACCATAGAATAATCCTAGCCCTGCTTCTGTGTACTGCCAACCCTCAAAGTCCCACACCGGAAGTCCTATCCCAACATCCTGCCACATAGCATAAAGGGCGCGCGCATTCCTTACATGCGTTATGCGGTATGCGAATGCGAATGCGACAAAAAATCAAAACGCCTTGAAACCTATGAGCTACATTCCTTACACACGGTATGCGAATGCGAATGCGAATGCGTTTTTCCGATCGGTCCATGTAGTGATCGGTGCGGCATGCGGTATGCGTCAAGCTGGGTGTGAATAGAAACCTGAGTCTGATGTGTCCATTAGTTTAACACCAGGAGAGGCGACTGAGCATTACGGAACGGTCTCACACAGGGGTGAGGAGGGGAAACACATGGTGAGCTGGGCACCCTGGAGACATAAGGTTAGGGGAAAGCTATAAATGCTACCATATGCACAGAAATATGAATACTTATCTAAAATTTGGTTATAATAAAGGTAGGAACCCCCATGTAACGTAGACAAAGTTACATAGATATAAATGCAATATTTGGTCATATACAGAGCAGTATGGGGAATAATTGTTTATTATTATTTTTTAAATATAGCCAGTTGTGTGCTGCATACCGCATACCACATACCGCGTGTAAGGAATCATGTCATTTGCATACCGCATGCCGCATACCGCATACCGCATAACGTGTGTAAGGAATGCCCGCATAAGTCCATCACACAAGATCCCATTTGATCCAGCAGGGATCCGCTTCCGGTTCTGCTTATCCCCGCTTTTCTCCGCGCTCATCGTGGATTGTATAGATGATGGAATGTATGATTTATGCATAACCTTCCTAATATTATACATAGCCGAGCTGTCTAATGGGCATGTACCTCATGTAATGTATCACCTACCCGCTGACATTATAATTAATATAATTTAATAACTCCCCACATATCCAAACCTACATAATCCCAGCAAGTTCATGAGTACTGAGTTTATTGTGAGGGATGTGTGAGGATGTGTGAGGGATATTGAGCGATGGGTGAGGGATGTGTGAGGGAAGTGTGAGGGGTGTGTGAGCGATATGTGGGGGATGTGTGAGGGATGTGTGCGGGATGTGTGAGGGATGTGAGAGGGATGTGTGAGGGATGTGAGAGGGATGTGTGAGGGATGTGTGAGGGATGTGTGGGCGATATGTGGGGGATGTGTGAGGGATGTGTGAGGGATGTTTGAGGGATGTGTGAGGGATGTGTGATGGATGTGTGAGGGATGTGTGAGGATGTGTGGGGGAAAGTGGTTGTAGTGGGTGGTAAGAAGTGTGAGCGAAAATGGGGGTTGGTGGGGGGTTAGTGTGATTGAGTATGGGGAAATTAGTGGTAGTGGGCGGTGGGAAATGTGGAGGGGAAGTGTGGGGGGGGGGGAGTGTGGGAAAGGGGGAACTTGATGATAGTGGGTGGTGTAAAGTGTCAAGGGAAAATATGGGGTGACGAAGACCCCTACCCCTGTACGGTAGGTGGGTGTCCATCACCTGTTTTACTGTCTCATAGATCACATGTACTCGTCACATTTTATGTTACATGCATCCTTTTCATAGCCAGGAGTCCGACAGGACACGCCCCGCACATTGCAGCCTCCTCCCCCCCCCCCCCCCCGGCTCCCCCCCCCCCAACCCCACCCGCCTCTGCCCCACTAGTCCCCGGTCACAGGAACAGGTGGAGGTTTGCCCACCACAATAAGGTTTGCACCTCAACAATGCATAGGAATCAAATCTATTCCGGTTCTATGGACGGGTCCTGAAGTCTATGGAAGGATACCTTGAATTTGCAGAGATTAGAAGTATTGTAAGGGTATTTTCGCGCTTGAACAATCACGGTTATATTATTTCTCCCGGCTCGGGATCGGAGCCGTTTGTGATTCACAAACTGGTTAAAGTATATTTGTTCTGAGAGGGGGAGGGGGGGTGTCTTACTCATTAAGCCTTCAATGTGTTGTCCGGCTTAAAGTTGTATGGTCCGATGGTTTTGAGTTTCTGTCATTTTCTGAGATAAATATGTTAGGTTGGTCATTATAATCTACCTTGCTTTTAGTTTGAAGTAACTTTTACTTTAAATGGTTAACTTTTGAGATATTTGAAGTGCAAATGTGCAAAAATTAATTTTGGCAAGCTTGCCAAAACTCTAAAACCATAGGCTTCTGCAGTAACAGGTTCTATTAAATTGATTCAGTATTCCCTTCTATATGGCGACAAATGTTTAATAAGTGCAGCAGTATCTAAGTTAGATGTGTAGAATCAAATCTAGATAATTGTTTTGATTTTGAAAATTTGATCTTTTCATCGGACTATGCAACTTTAAGTTCTACCAGTTTTAGCTATGTGCTACCAGTATGGGTATTCTGAGGTCCAGAAGGACTGAAGCTGCGACCCAGCACGTCAGGTCGCAGCTTCAACTTGCATTGTGGAAGTTGGGATATTGCCCCTTCCGCCGATATCCTTCACTATAGAACTGTCGTGTGTGGGGGGTGATTAAAATTGGAAATATTGTACCTAGATCAGGATTCGAACCCACAATTCTAGGGCTAGTATGCTAACCATTACACTATTCAAACTCCTTGATACAATCATCCTATCCATCCATACCACTTCATTAAACCCTGATACAATCATTATCCAATTCACGCCTACCTGTCATTGGGCATAATCGATTAACATGACCCAGGCGACTCGAGTCACCCGAGTCGTCAGAATTTCAAATAGAACACCGTGAGTGGAGTCGACAAATACACGTGCCGTGTGCCAAATGACCCGACCCTACTAACCCACCTCTTGGCTGGGGTGGCTAGGAGCGATGACGTCACATTTGCGCTGGTACCGTCCTGCAGGATAACAGCCACCGGTGCCAGTCATACATTTGATTTTTTGGTAATAACATAGATTAATGAAATGGAAATATCACTAAACTATGCCGTTATAAAACAATTTAAATCCTATTTTGCTTTAATTATATCAGTTATTAAAAAAATATAAAAAAAGGTTTTGGATTAAGCCACCATTTTTTTCCACCCCGAGCGTGGAGAAGCGTTTTTGATTATTCGACCCGAGTCTGTAGGATGTGCGCATGCGCCAAAAACTGGCTCGGGTGACCCGAGTTGATTAATCGATTACGCTCCATGTGGCTCCTTGGGTGAGACTGAGAGGTCAGTGCAGAGGACTACAAAACCTATATTTTAAACTAACTTTGCGCTTATAACAGCATGCCTCCTGATAACCAACCTTGGTAGTGTTCTTGCCCTACGTTTGTGTCTAATATAAATTGTAGTGAAGTCATCCTAGCAAATAGTTAACAGTAGATAAAATACCTCTGTATGTATGCCTATCAATCACATCACCCACTTTTAGCTGAGTAATCTGGAGCTTTGACCCGGTATACTAAGTCACAGCCTGAGGCACCAGCAGAACTCCCTCCTGTAACTAAACTAATCCTCGTGGCCTTTTACCTCAGCGAATTCCAACTAAAAAAATGGAGTATCAGAATAGTGCAGAGTGGGGAGTCATAATTATTGACGGATCTGGAAATGTGTTCTCATTTCATGTTGGTAGGGCAGTGCATGGTAATTCCAAAATGAGGTGGTTTTTTTTCTGCCAGAAATCTCTACCGGCATTGACTAAATTAGACACATTATTTACATTGGGAAATAAATAGAGTCAACGATAAATCGTCCAGTAAATAAGTCAGATGACAGAGATTGAACCCCTCTTCAGATCTGAACGCGCATTCCCCCTGATGGGCGGGTGTGGAGTGTGGGTGTTGGGGCCTGGTGGGGTGTGGATACAAGCGGTATGGAGGGTGTGGATGAAGGGAAGTTTGTGTGTGTGTGTGTGTGTGGAGATGAAGTTGCGATGCAGTGCACCTTACATTTAGTGCGCAAGATTATGGCATTGCATTTTGACTTCTATGTTTTGTTTTATTTATAGATTTGCGTCAAATTGAATTAAAGTTGCATAGTCCGATGGGTTTGAGTTTCTGTCATTTTCCTGAGATATATATATATTGAATTGATTGTTATAATCTACCTTCCTTTAGTTTGAAGTAACTTTTATTTTAAATGGCTAACTTTTTAGATATTTGCAAACATATGAAATTAGTTTCGGCAAGCTTGCCAAAACTCTGACACCATAGGCTTTAGCCGTAACAATGTTCCCTTCTATGTGGGAAGAAATGCTTAATAAGTACACAAGTATCTAAGTTATATAAGTAGAAAATAAGTGCACCAGTATTTAAGTTATATATGTAGAATCAAAGCTAAATAATGACTGGTTTTGAAACTTTGACATTTCATTGGACGATGCAGCTCTAAATAATTTATGCATTCATAATCATATTTACAATGTGATGAATGTAGGTGTATAAAACCTCGGCGGCGGCTTGGTTTCTGAGTTCCACTTTAATGCCCATCCTCCAGCCTACCTATGAACTCACTGTGAGTCTATGCCACACCTTCCCTCTGCCTTTCTTACAGAACACCGCCATTCACAAACCACCAGCGACTTCCACATTCCTGATTACACAACACAAGGATGTGGATAGAGTAAACCCGCGCCCTCCTCACTTGGCCGCCTTAATCCTTGTTATTTTGTGTAGTTGTATAAGGGGATGATGCAGGTGTGCATTGCCGCCACACTCCACACTCACACTTTGACTCACACTCACATTCACACTCACACCCATACCCTTCCCCTCTTCACTCACACTCACACCCATACCCTTACCATCTGCCCCATCCCATACCCATACCCATACCTTGATCCTATCGTCAAATATGGCCGACAATTCTTAAAATGTCCTCTATTACCTTTTAAAAAATCTGCACCTAATTCCAGTCAGATTTGAGTAATTTATTTATGTGTCCTAAGCGCTCAGCGACGACCAACATTGGGGCAGCTGCCAGCCGGCTTTGGGCTGACGGCCAACGTTGGGTCAGCAGCCAGTCAGTGTCAGGCCCCCGGGTGGGTCCCCCCACCCCCACCCCCACTCAACCCCCACCTCCCCCATGAAAACATGGAAAGTCTCCCATATCAGGGCGAGTACCTACTTGTGACAGTATGCACTCATGGCGCCTTTATAGTGCTGCCCCACTGGGAAATCAGGCCACCAGCATGATAATCCGATATCCCACACAGTCACATTATCCTGATGCTGAGCCTGTCAGTCATTGCCCTATCCTATTAATGCTGCACGCCAAGCTAGGAAGCAACAAGTATCAATTTTCTAAGTCATTGGTTTGACTCGATCGGGAAGTGAATGTCCGGTCTCCCGCACGGGAAGCCTGCGCTCTACTGATTCGGTCACCGCACCCGGTACATTATCAGGGAATCTCGGAAAATTGTATTGTAAATTTTCGTATATCATGTCATGTTTCATATAGTATTCTCCTTGCACCATCCTAGATCCATTCTCGTTTCCATTCAGCACATACTCTGCTTGGAGAATATTCTGCTGCTCGAGTTAATCTGACCCTGTTAATGTGTTATCATTCGCCATGAATTGGACTTTGTGTGTCAGAAATCACATCCTTCTCTGATTATTAATAGGCTAGGATAATTAATTACTGGTTTGCTCATTGTAAATACAATGTGATTGGCCCTATTATCGCTCACCATAGATTGGCCCTTTTTTTTGGTCAGAAATCACTTTCACCCCTGATTATTAATAATAGATTATGATGAGGACTGGTTAGCTCAATAATATACGTATGCACATATCTACACACATGTGCCAATATACAATTTCTATGCTGACCTCCGGCAATACGATAACAATAAAGTGTAACCAAGCAACATTTGCCATAATATGTATACGGTTAACCTTTCACTGTAGAGACCTATTATTAATTCTGTCTTCATTACACATTACCCAGTATAGTATTTCCTATTATAATATACTCCATATTAAATAATATATGCATAATACATTAGAGGCCGGTATTTTATCATTTCTTATTATTATCACAATTTTCAATGCATTGACAGTTATGGGTTAGTAAAATTTCCGCTGGTGTATTTATTAATGCATTGCTCTAGGCTTGCAGTGCTTCTTGTGACAGACAATTCCCCCCCCCCCCCGAACCCACCACCACTACCATACACACACTAGCACCACCGGTGAAACACTTGCACAAAACGCTCTCAGTTCCACATTCCAAAGCTTGTTTTATTTATCAACAACACATCTAGAGCACATTGATTTTTATTATCGACTATTGGACGTCAAGCATATGGTCATTCGGACATATTTCTTCAGAGGAAACCTGCTTCCGCCACATAGGCTACTCTTTCCAATAAGCAGCAAGGGGGTGTTTTATATGCACATTCCCACAGAAAGGACAGCACATAACACAACATTTGATGAACCAGTTGTGGACCATCGGTTGGAACCGAAAATAACGCAAACTCCAAATGGGTTCTTTATTACACATTAAGCAGTATATGACTTCCTGATATACTAATAATATGAATAAGCAATGCTTAGGACCGACCCGCCGATATAACTACAGCAAAGTATTTTATTATTGCACATGTATTTTTTTACTCCACCTGCAGTGTTCGATTTGAAATTCTAGCAACACGGGTGACCCGAATCGTGATTGTGATAATCGAATACGGCCATTGTTTCCATGGAATAAACAATGAATATTGCATGTGTGCATCCATGTTTATGCAAAATTGTTCTTTATTTCTTTTAATTTTGAATGAAATCGTTAAGGCGTTAACCCAATCGCTGTCATCCACCCTGTTTGCTGTGTAGTGAAGTTCGACGATCTATTTCCGTTTCCGTTTGCTGGATTTTGATTTCTTGAATATTCAACACGGGTTTACAAATGGCGGCGCCCATAGAGGGCTATTTCCATTTCCGTTTGCTGGAGTTTGGTGATTTCATGTTCCACCTCTATGAGTACAGGTATTGTTTATGCTTATATATGTACACGTGTTAGTCCTTCGCCTCCACAGAGGGTGGGTCGGTATTAAATAGTATATGTATAATACATTAGGTGTCATTGTTATTTTCTCATTACATTGACTGGTATGGGTTACTAAACTTTCGACTTATGCATTCATTAATGTATTGCTCTAGGCTTGCAGTGCTTGTTGTGACAGACAATGCCTGTAACGCAAGACATCCACCAATATATTACAATGCCTGCCCCCCCCCCCCCCCCCCCCCCCCCCCCCCCCCTTCCTCCTGCGCCGCCTCCCCAGACCACACACACCAGTCAAACACTTGCACACGGCGCCCACAGTCACGTGACCTACCACACCCTTCTCTTTTGGCCGTAAACGTCATGGCGTTCATCTTTATCCCATATAACAATAACTGTCCTACGGCGCCGGCTTTATGGTAGCTACCGTCGCGCTCATAGCGCCCGTGGACACGCTGACCTCTGACCTGTGACCTCACACACTCGGGGTCACGGTTCGCTGCACCGTAAGGGCTTCGGACGTGGAGCTGTGTCCCGTTCTAAAATAAATCTATTTTTCTTCTTCTAATTGTTAGGGGGTGGAGAGTACAATCTGAGGTCAGTGTGCATTTCCTGAGGCGAGAAAGTGGAGATATTTATATATAAATGTTGAGGGGGAGGTGAGAGTTATAGCTTCTTCAGACCATAATGTTTAACACCTCTGTCGACAACTATTGTGGGTGCGCAGTTTGCTGAGTGCTGGGGTGTGTGAACTCATGCGTGACATGCCCGTGAGTCCCCTTCATTAACGCGCAAAGTAGGGGTTAGGGGGGTGTTCGGGTCATGTGCCCGTATGTTAGATGACCTCTACACCATACCCCTACACCTCGTCGAAGAAGCTCAGCAAGCGAAAATTGTGAGAAAGCCCAAAACACCCAACAGTCTATGTCGGAAGAAGAAAGCAAACCTTAACATAACCCCGTGTGGGTTGTTTTTGTTTGTTTGTTTGTTTGTTGCTGTTTTACGTCCTAGCAACATCTAAGGTCATATCAGGACGGGTACCGACTTGTGACAGTGTGCACTCATGGCGAGTTTATAGTGCTGCCCCACTGGAAGACCAGGCTGCCAGCACCATGACCTGATATCCCACTCAGTCACATTATCCTGACACTGAGCCAACCAGTCCTTGCTCTATCCTAATAATGCCAAGCGCCAGGCTAGGAAGCAACAAGTATACATTTTTAAGTCATTGTTTGACTCGACCAGGGTTCGAACCCGGCACCCGACGATCTACCAACAGGGGAGACGGACACTCTAACTCATTCGGCAATCCCGTCTGGTCCCGTGTGGGTTGGAGAAAGAATTATACCAGCCCTGTATTATTTATTGGTTGTTGTTTTTTTGCGGCTGCACAAATATGATTTGTTCTTTGTTTGTTAGAGTTTTATTTCCTGGTAACATCTAAGGTCACATCAGGACTTGACCAGACTTGTACCGATTTCTGACAGTGCCCACTCATGTCGAATTTATAGTGCTGCCCCATGGGGAGATCTGGTCACTGACACCATGACCTGATTTTTCACATTATCACGATACTGAGCTAACCGGTCCTTGCCCTATCCTAGTAATGCTGATCACCAGGCTACGTTGGTTGGTTATTGAAGTTTGACGTCCTGGCAACATCTACGGTCATATCATGACTGGGCCAGGCTAGGTAGTGACACGTATCAATGTTATAAGTCATCGCTTTGAAGTTTGATACGACCTGCAATTGAACTTCCCACCTTCCGCACGTGAAGTCTCCCCTCTACCGATTCGGCCACTGCGCCCGGGGGTACAAATATGATCCAATAGACGAGATCACCATTCTGACTGCGCATGCGCTGAAAACGGCGCTGGCAGCAAAGCAAAGGCATACGGCCATTGAGTTTGCAGATACGCGTATGGCAAAACTTCAATTTTATTCCAAATTAATAAAAATTCATAACAATTTAGCACAATATAATAATATAATAATATAATGAATAAGTTTAAGACACAACTCTCCATAAATAAGCATTTTGAGCTAAGAAAGATACAATTTCAGTCACTTTACAGGCTGATATTTACATCACCATTGACTAGACATATGTCATTCTTGTTCTAAACATTAAAATGTCAAATGTGTCAACAAAAACTTATTTCAAGGAAATATATAACTAATATCTGATTAACCCTACTCATTTTCTAGTTCTACATATGTCATTAACCACAGGATATAAATAAAAACATGAATAAAATAAGTAAAATTGACTCTGGCTATGGCTCTAACACTAGTCTGAGTGCCCAGATTTGTCTAAATCTAAATGCAAATTGCCTAAGATTTGCTGATTATATTGATGTAAATGCAATGCTGGATGAAAGATTAATATCTTAATTTATTATATAATTTTTTTTAGTTGGTATTCTATGTATCAAACAAGAGCTGAGATGAGCTGAAAATACTACGGTTTTATCATGTGCCATGTGCTTCTCATGGGTTTGTTTTTCTTCCACGCATCCCACAATGCACCCTGCCGCTGGAATGGCGATGTAGTCTATTGTATACACCTATTGTATATACTATGATCATAAGACATGGTCCGAGAGAAAGTACACCGGTGCGGGGTGGTGAAGGCTGTGGCAGTCATAATCCCGTGATGGATGGCTGTCATTTTAGGGCTCAGTTGAAATTTAATGGCGTCCCTGCCATATGGGCGAAGCCCTTTGATCTGTGAGACTACCTAACGTTAATGGCCTTCGGTGCACACTTGTTTATGGTCTGTAAGAGTTATTGCTCTACCGAAATCGTGTCGATACAATAGGAGTATTCGGTAGCGTACCTACATTATTCACAAGCTCTCATAAATGATATATATATATATACATGTATATATATATATATATGTATTTAATATATATGTATGTAATATATATGCATATATATATGTATATGTATATATAGACATATGTATATATATATATATGTATATATATGTATATATATGTATATATATGTATATATATGTATATATATATATATATATATATATATTATATATATAAAGTATTCTGTCGGTTTGAATTGAATTCCACTATTCGTCCCAAACAAATTTCTAGGGTCCCTTCAAGTTTGGTTTAACGGGGTTATACTGTAGTCGCCTATCTGAAATGTTTTTAAGAAGTCTGCGCATGCTTCGTTAACCTGGGCATGTTTTTAGACTTTGCCTGGTCAGCATGTCTTGTGTTTAGGCAAGTTCAGAGTGAATGCTCTCAAACATCTAACGCCGTGCTGATGTTAACCGCCTTCTGGGTAAATAAATGTTGTTCTAAGTTTCTAACCGACGACATATAACCAGACACCCTGTCTTACTAGCCATTGCGCACCACTAAAGGCTGATTCAAAGGTTAACTTGCGGCGGTAGGTCCTACGAGGAAAGGTCGGGCTCACATGTGGCCAAGCAATGACCCTGGAGCAGCTCTGAGTAACTCAATACAATCAGGGACAATTGGAAGCAGACAGGCGCGAGACAATAAAGTCAGGGTATCGGGGTGTGAAGAGGCCGTGTGTGTGTGTGGGGGGGGGGGGGGGGGGGGATCACGAAGAGATGTGCGCGATGGCTGAATCGGTAGAGCGCAAGGCCTCGCATGCGGGAGATCGGGAGTTCGGTTCCTGGTCGAGTCAAACCAATGACTTATAAAATTGATCATTTTCGCGTCATAGCCTGGCGCTCAGCATTAAGAGGATAGGGCAAGCACTGGTTCGCTCAGTGTCAGGATAATGTGACTGAGTGGGACACTGGCTGCTGGTGGCAGTGGCCTGATTTCCCAGTGGGGAAGCTCTATAAAGTCCCCATGAGTGCACACTGTGTAACATTCGGTGCTCATCCTGATATGATATTAGATGTTGCCTGGATTGAAAACTCCAACAATCAACCAACCAGATGTAAGAGGTGTCTGTACATTACTCCTCCGTTAAGGCCCTGTCACACTACGATGTTTCCCACCAACGTGCGTCGACGTGTTGCCTTTTTGGTCGAAACGTTGGTAGACGTCCGGTACGTTACCGGCGCGTTACCGGTGCGTCGGTACACATAGACTGATAGCAACGTGTGATCCAACATGTCGGCTCCCGTTGGTGCCCGCCGGCTTGCACCGATCGTTTTGTGCTTGCACAAAACTTTCGACGGGGCCGCAATGCGCATAAGCGTGTTGGCGGGCGCGTTACGGACGCGTTAGCAACAGCGGAACGCTGGCAGGACGTTGATCAACGTCGGTTAATGTTGGCTTTTTTTCCCCAAAATGTGATCATTCCGTCGCCGAGACCGTAATGTCCGATCGACAGGTAGTGGGCGCAATATTGGCATTGCTCCAGCATTTTTCGACGCATTGGACGTGTTGCCAGCATGTCTGGGCGTGCTGGTGGTGGGTTTGGACGTGTTCCAGGCCCGTCTTGACGTGTTGGTGGCGGGTGTGTATGCGTTGACATGGTATTAACACGATACCAACGCGCTGCCTACATGCCAGCGGCACGCCACAGGCACGCCACTAACATGCCACCAACACGCCACCGGCACGCTACTGACGCGCCAATGACACGCTACTAGCACGCCAATAACGCGCCACCAACACGCCACTAGCACGCTGCGCCCCGTCAAACTTTCTCCCAAATCGCCGAAGAGTTGGACGTGTGTCGACGGATTGCAAATATTTTGCGCATTGCCGCCATGCCAGTGAGAAACGTCGTAGTGTGACAGGGCCTTAACACTGTGGGTGGTGTTGGGGGAGGGAGGTAGGCGAGTAAGTGCAGTTGTGTGTGGTGGAGGGCAGGGGGGGGGGGGGCGTTGTGGCTCCATAAGTGAGAGTTGTGTGTACATTGGTCTTCTGTAACATTGTGTGGGTGCTGGGGTGTGAATGTGGGTTTGGGGTGTGGTGTGTCGGTGTTAGGGGTGGTGAGGGAGGGAAACGGCTATGCGCGGTTGTGGTAACATTCTCGGTCTGATACGCTGAGCTCTGCACGGTAGCGTTTGGCCTGGCTTGGTTTCTGTTACATTCAGCAACAGAAACAAATATAAAGCTGGCGTCTGCTCTGGTATGGTAAAATGCCCCGCATTCTGGCAAGTCACGCGTAATCGAATGTTTCTATTCGGCAGATAAGGAGTGAGGTTGTTATCCTAGATAAACGAGCGTTTCGGTAATTAACCGCCTGGCGTCTGTCACGTGCTCTTTTGGGCTCGGCCAATCACAGGCCGAGAAGGTCAGTAAGATCAGTTTCACCGGAAGTAAGCCAGTCTCGACGGGCGATGTTTAGATGGTTACAGTTACACAGTCAACATTGGGACTTAATGGGAACGGTCTTCTCTATATGGGTGGCATAGTCAGTAAGAGCGTCGAGTTCGAATCCCACCCGAAGCTAACTAATGGCTTGCAACATTGATAACACTGCCGGTCGACATTACTAGGATAGGGCAAATCCTTTGTGCGGGGTATAATGTGACTGGGATATCGGGTCATGGTGTCAGCGGCATGGTCTCCTAGTGTGGCAATGCTATAAAGTAATCATGGGTGTGCAATCACAAATAGGTACCGATCCTGATATGACCTTAAGCGCCCATTCCTTACACATGGTATGCAGTATGCGGGGCATGTGGCATGCGGTATGTGAATGGCATGATTCCTTACACGTGGCATGCGGCATGAGGCACATGACTGGCTATATTTAAAAAATAAAAATAAACAAGTATACTCAAAGATGCACTGTATATGACCTAATATGGCATTTATATATATAGGTACCTCTTGGTATGTCACATGGGGCTTCCTACCTTTATAATTACCAAATTATAGATAAGTATTCATATTGTTGTGGCTATGGTAGCATTTTTACCAACCCGAACCCCACCACTACCACTACCATATGTTTCCCCTCTGCACCCTTGTGTGTGACCATACCGTAATGCTCAGTTGCCTCTCCTCGTCTAAAACTAATGGACAAGTGCGGCTGATGTTTCTATTCGCACACCACATGCCGCATGCCGCATGCCACACCGATCGCTACAGGGACCGATCGAGTTGATGCATTCGCATTCGCATTCGCATTCGCATTCGCATTTGCATACCACATGTAAGGAATGTAGTCCATTGACTTCAAGGCGTTTCGATTTTTTGCTGCATTCACATTCGCATACCGTATGCCGCATGCCACGTGTAAGGAATGCATGCTTTAGATGTTGCCAGGACGAAAACTTTAAGAAACAACGCAGAGATATATGGGTGTGGTTGTGTTGTAACTGTAAGCGCTGTGCTTGCAAATATGTGGGTCGGTAGATGCGGCAGGGGTGGGGGTTGAAGTTAGGGGGACAAGGGGTTGAGGGGTGTGTTGCTGTGGTTTAGGGTTTTAGGTTGAGACATGGAGCTCCCTCCTAGTCCTAATGGAAGAGGCAAAGTCGGCATGTGGTAGAGTGTCAGAAGCATTGCCAGATGTGTTTTGTTTCATTGACACACACACAATAACTCAACATCGGAAAGTTCTAACCGAACCGAGATACCACTCACGGTGTCCTATATATATATATAATACGCTTTGTAATATACTTTATATTTAATCATATATCTGTAATATTCTTCATATATATTATATTACAGAGCATATGCATATGTAAGTCCACTGAAGCAAACACAGGATGGGTGAACAGGTGAGTTTATTAATTGGGTTCATCATCACAGTAATAATAATAATAATAATAATAATAATAATAACTAGGATAGCTGTTAAACATCGGCGTTATGCTAAAGTCATTTGAACAATTACCAAATCAAAAGGATCAATGTCAATCAGTAACACTAGCAGGAGTTCGACGTGAACAGTTAATGATGGGTAATAATCAACAGTAGTCAAATAATAATATAACAAGTGAGTTTTATTGATTACAATAATACTCAATAATAATAAGAGCATAAGCCGTTAACCATCGGAATTATGCCAAAGAATCATTTTGAGGAAATGTCACTCAATTTACAGGATCATGTCAATCAGTTGGGCGCTTCACGCGAATAGTGAATAATGGATAATAATCAACACTAATCAATAATAATAATAGTAACCGTAATCATCACTGTTCTGAGTCTGGCTCTCGCCAGTAAAAAAATATATATACATATATATATATATATATATATATATATAATATATATAATAATGGATTTGTGTATATGAATATATATATAAATATAGATTAGACTCGTTATGAGTAGTTGTATATATATATATATATATATATATATATATATATATATATATATAAATAAAGCCCCGGATGATAAATGTGCCTATTTATTTCATTGTATGCTTCCTTTAGGGACCTTATAACGTCATTGGCATGCATCTGATCAGAACAAGGCCTTTGAGGGGATGCGTGTGCCTAGCACTGCATACAGGGAGTCCTCGCACCATGGCTAAAGTACTCCCAGCTTCCCTCCCCAGTGGGCGGGTCTTTCATGTTCTGACGGCGCCGACCATAAGTTGATAAAACGCCCGCTGTTCTCAGGGCCATTGAGGCTCGGCCGATAGCCGAAAGTGGATGACACCGTTAAATGTGCCACTCGCCACCAGGGGGCGCCAGCCACCGATATCTGTTTAGGCGAAATAGCAGGGCATGAATTGCATTGACATTGCAACAAAAAAAATGAAGCGGAGAGGTGTTTGTTGGATAATATGGAAGGGTACAACGTATCAACTCAACTCATTGATGTGTGTGTGGGGTGTGTGTGTGGGGGGGGGGGTATGTAGGGGAGGGTATGTTTCAGTGGTCTGGTGATTCGGTTATGCTTCAAAGAATTCGGATTATTCCAGGGTTACTACTGTGGGTGGGATCTTGTAAGGTCCGGAATGGATCTTTCAGTTTCACTTACGTAAAACAAAAAACACAATGTGACAGTTAGTCTGGAAGGGTGGAGAAATATGGGCGGGGGGCAATATGGATACTGACAAAGGGCAATGGTGGCACAGTCAGGGCATTTGTACAGAGCTGTTCTTGTAGGTTGTCACTTGTTACTTGTAGCCTGTTACCTGTTACTCGGGACCAGACGGGATGGCGAATGAGTTAGAGCCGCCCGTCTCCCGTGCTGGTAGATCATGGGGTCGTGGGTTCGAGTCAAACCAATGACTTAAAAATTGATACTTGTCGCTTCCTAGCCTGGCGCTCGGCATTATTAGGATAGGACAAGGACTGGTTAGCTCAGTGTCATGATAATGTGACTGAGTGGGATATTGGGTCATGGTACCGGTGGCCTGGTTTCCCTATGGGACAGCACTATAAAGTGCGCACTGTCACAAGTCGGTACCCGTCCTGATATAACCTTAGATGTTGCTAGGACGTAAAACAACACACAAACAAAACCTGGTACTTGGCATTTGACACTTATACTACCTTACTACTTGTTGCTTGTTACTTATTATTAGTTATTACTTCCAAGTCACTTTTTCAAAACAGGAGGTACGCGCGCACACATCATGCAGAAGGTCATTGTAATGACACTGTACTTCTTCTGCCTTTTCTTCTTCTCCTTTTTCTTCTGCTTCTTCTTTTGTTTCTTCTTATTCTTCTAATTCTTATTTGTCCTCATCTTCCTCTTCTCCTTCTTGTCATCCCCAATTATTTCACCCCTCCCTCCATCTCTTTCCCTTTCTCTCTCTCCATCTGTTTCTGGCTCTCGATCCTATTAACATTTATGTCACTTTGTCTCACAAGAAACTAGCAATATGATACATTGGCCGGTGTTTACAGTTCGTCTTACTCTTAATTCGCCCGGGTCGATGGTTGGCTAGTTGGCTAGTTAGTTGGGTGGATGGATGGCTAGCCCGTTGGATGATTGGCTGTCTAGCTAGTTGGCTGGGAGACGAACATATTTTTAGTGGCTGGCTGACTGATTAGCTGTTGCTTGTTGACTAGCTGCTTCTTGTTAACTAGCTACCGCTGGCTGACTAGCTGGTGGTTTGTTCTCTGACATGCTGGTTGGCTTGCTAGATGACCGGCTAGTTAGCTGGCTGATTGGTTGACTAACCTATTGGATGGCTTCCTGGCTGGGCTGTTTCGTTGTCTATTTAACATCCGGACTGACTGGTTATTTTGTCCGGTTGATGGACTTGCTACCTAGCATGCTAGATATCTGGTTGGCTGGTCGGCGGATTAGCTGGTTGGCTGGTTGACAGACAGACGTGAGGGGTGAAAGGCGGGGGAGGAGGGTGTGTTGCCGGGCATCCCGCTGATTGAGCGTGAGTAAGGCGAGGCGGCGACAAGTAACTCGGTAAGTGAACCACTCAAGGAGTCGCTCACTCACTCACTTACTTCCCATCTCCACCGGCCCCGAGCTGCTCCATGAGCAGCTGACTGTCGCTTACTTAACATTAGGTAAAGTCAGCGGAGCGGCACCGCCGACACGCTCTGATACCCACGAGCCTCTCTTTGGTGGCGTTACGTCGGGCTTACGTCAAGGGGACACGTCGCAGCTGCCAACTGTCAGCGCGTCCCGCCGCTCCCTCCTCATGCACGCAGTGACCTCCCCCTGTGACGTCACAGCAGCATACTGGTCACTCATTCTGTTCGCTAACTCGAACCCCTGGAGACTCGATGCAATGGGCAATGTTGGCACTTCTCCATCACCCCTCCTCCCATTCACAATCTCCATTCTCCTCAAAAAAAATGGGGGGGGGGGTTCTTTTGGTGGACATTATTAGTTGATTAGGCAGAGGACGTTATCATCATGGACAATCTTTGTCATTCCACTATCCATTTCCCTATCTTAGTAATGTCGAGTACCAGACTAGATTGAGAAAAGTATCAATTTTTACATCATTGGTTTGACTCAGTCAGGGTTCGAATCCCATGACTTACCAAAATGGGAGCCGGACGCGCAACTTATTCGGGCATTCCCCCTTGTAGTCATGGACAATACGATGTAGAGCCTCCCCACAAACGCGCAGATGGTGATACTGAAAAGAAAACAACAAAATATTTCATTTGGTAAATACATTAATAGTATATTATGACTACTTCGGATCCAATTATCCCTGTCTAATTTCAAAAGACAAACCAATTAGATAGCAACACAATTCGATTGTGGACTTGCTATATTAAATATATTAAGTCAAATGGACAGATACTTGGAACAATATAACTAAATATAACCTAATGCTATCAGTATCAGCGCTATCACGATATTGTTCAAACCGATTCCGAAGACTACGAGAGTAGGCCATACTGATGACCATTTCACGTAGAAATTCAACTGGTGTTACTGGTAGATCGGATTTACAATTGATGTATACGATGAATATAGAAACCTAACCACGAGTACACAAATTGAACATGACAAAGTAGACATGCTTCTCTAGACGACATGTTTAGCGTGGTCATTGAGTCGTACTTATTATATTATTATTATTAGTAGTACATAGTAGTCTACCTATCGTACGCCCTGCCCTATCTCTCCAGTCTCCCTCGCCTTCTCTCTCTCTCTCTCTCTCTCTCTTACTTCCTCTTTCTCTTCGCGCCCCCACTTGTTCACTCTTTCTCTCCCTCTTGGTATTTCTTCCTTCCTCCCTCTCCACTCCCTCTCTTATTTTTGCTCTCCCTTTCTTTCTCTTTCTTCCCCAACTCTCTTCTGTTTCTGTTTCCTTTTCTCTTTCTCTTTCTCTTTTCTCTTTCCTTTCTCTGTCTTTCTTTCTCTCTTTCTCTATTTATTTTTCTTTCCTTTCTTTCTTTCTTTTTCTCTTAGTCTACTCTATATTTTGTTATTTCTCTTTCTCTCTCTCATTTTATCTCTCTGTCTGAGACACATATGTGTGAAAATGGGGTTTAGTACGGTTTTACTTTTTACAACCGAGGGGTTACCTATAAGTAATGGTAAAGTGGTGACTGAAGTCAACCCGTTATTTACTCTCACACAAGTTAATGTGGTCTAAATCAGTCTGTTCTTATGAATAGATGAATGTACTTGCTTGTTAGCACTGTCCATCTGCTCACATGGTGACTATATCGTGCTACCCCACTGGAACCATTACCATATCCTGATATCCCACAGATGTTATGTTTAAACTGACCAAAACATTGCGCCACCTGAGCATTGCCTCTCTCTGGCTTCACTGGGAGGTAGTTCCCCTGGCGGCCACCAGATGTCGATCACAGCGCGCTCTCGTATTGATCTGCGTCGCTTAAGGCAAGGCGTGCGGCCATAAAGATTCAACCAAGGTGTTAGGGGATCGACGCGACCCCCGCACTCACAAGCACAACTCACACCCACACATTATATATCCGCCCACCCACCACTCCCATCATTGCTCACTGGTGGAGAAACTTCCACTCAACACCGGACTTTGTGGCCGAATCGGTTGAGTGCAGGCCTCCTGTGTGGAAGATCGGGAGTTTGATTCCCTGTCGAGTCAAAGCAATGACTTGCAAAATTGATACTTGTCACTTCTTATGGTGCAGTCACACTACGATGCTTCTCGACGGCGACACGGCAACGTGTAGTGATTTTGGGCGATAATAAGTGAAACGTCTGGACACGCTGGTGGTGCGTTATGAGCGCATCGGTACACTATCCTTGACGTTGATGGTCGGCGGACAACGTCGGCGCGCGTTGCCGGTCGCCCAAGGTTTTAAGCGTGTCAAAAAAAAAACAACGACCGGCAGCGCACGCAAATATATGGGTAAGGATGTTAGGCGCGCGTCGCGATGCGTTGGACGCGCCGGAATAACGTTATGGGAACGCTAGGAAGACAGCGCGCGCGTGGGAGGGTCGTTGCCCACACATTGCGGCAAACTGGGGCGTTTTTGTTTTATGCCCTAGCAACATTTAAGGTTAGATGAAGTCGCGCCAAACTTTTTTTTTTCCCCAACGCGTCGACACACGTTGGCCACGCGCGCATAATGCACCGCGCTGATGCCGATCTTTTTCCCCAAACCGCCGAAAAGTTGGGCATTTCTCGACGTGCAAGATTTTATTTTCAATGCTGACGGGTCGCCGGGAGAAGCGTCGTAGTGTGACTGCACCATTAGCTTGGCGTTCGGCATTAATAGGATAGGGCAAGGACTGGTTAGCTCAGTGTCAGGATCATTTGACTGAGTGGGATATTGGCCTGATTTCCCAGTTAGGCAGCACTATAAAGTTGCCACGAGTGTGCGCTGTTACAAGTCGGTACTCGTTCTGATACGATCTTAGATGTTGCCAGGACGTAAAACTCCCAACAACCAACCAACCGGACACTGTGGCCGAATCTGTAAAATTCCAGCATCCAAACCAACCAAGTTTCACGCAAGTGTCAACAATCAAAACTTCCCCTTACTCCCATCCACATACATTAATGAAAACCCACCCAAGGCTGACAACACCGCAGCATCGATACATAAGGTTATATGAGCCATATCTTATGGCAATCTGAATTTAAAACATCCACCCATTCAAGAAAGGAACATAAAAAAAAAGCGCTGGTGTTTGTGGAAATGGTCGGCTAACTGGTTGGTAAAATGCGGTTGTGTGATGAGTGGTGCTAGGCCTGCAAAGTCAGTCCGCCTGCGCTGTGTTATTATTGCAGATTGAGCCAGCGTCCCTCGGCGTAGGGGGCTGCTGCTTGGGGATTGGTTTATGGAAGCCGGTCGCCGAGCAGTGGGGGACACACAAGAGGATGGGCATTGTTTTGTTTTTGTCGTAGCGTCTGAATTACCTGTAGATATTCTCACATCTATGGAAATGGATATGTATGTTTTTTTTTATGGTTGGTCGCATCAGGAGCAGATTCTTCTTCTCCCCAGCCCTCCTTTTCCTGTTATTTAAAGTTGCATAGTCCGATGATTTTGAATTTCTGTATATTTTCTGAGATAAATATATTAGATCGATCACTAGTATCTACTTTACATCAGTTCAAAGTTACTTTTATTTTAAATGGTAAACTTTTTTAGATATTTTGAGCGCAAACATGGAAAATTAGTTTTGGCATGCTTGCCAAAACTCTGACACCATAGGCCTAGACTTCTGCAGTAACGGGTTCTGTTAAATTGACTCAGTATTGCCTTCTGTGCAGAAACAAATGCTTAATAAATGCATCAGTATCTAAGTTAGATATGTAAGATCAAATCTAGATAATTGGTTTGGTTTTGAAAATTTGATATTTCATCGGACTATGCAGCTTTAATATTTAGGGAGAATTAAAAAGGGGGAAATGGAAAAAAAAAAGGTGGTTTGAGAGATCTTCCTGCCCTTTCAATGAAATACTGACAGATACACACATACATATATACACACATATACATATATGTATATATATATATATATTATGCATAATGCATTATACGACTATAAATGGAAGGGTAACATGTACATGCCTAGTTTCCCTCTGTGCTCATTGGTGAAGTCCCCCTCCCCCCCCCCCCCCAGCTGTGGGGTAAATTCCCGGGCGGGCGCCACCCTCGCGTCACACACCCCTCGCGTCACACACCCCTCGCGTCACACACCCCTCGCGTCACATACCCCTCGCGTCACATACCCCTCGCGTCACACGCCCCTCGCGTCACACACTGGAGGAATTATTTTTTTCTTTAGGGCTAGGGTTATTAATCCATGAGCCAGTTATTAAATACGAACCAAAGTTACTCTCTCCTATGTTCTGTTTGTGTACATAGGAATTTATATATATGACCACTTCTGTTTTCATAGATTCGAGTCTCTCTAAGGAGAAGTTTTCATGCATATATATATGCATATATATATATATTTTACCTCGGTATATAGCCTCTGGCTAGCCGCAGGCTAGGGAGAGGTAAGCACATCCGGGTCCAGCAATTAGCATAAGCAGCTCACAGCGGGAGGACGTTCGCTGAGCTGCTCCAGCAGGATTTATTTACTACAACACTTTAACAAACTGTAAGTATTGAGAATTCTCGAGAAACTTCTTAAGGATGGTTTATAGCATCCCATTATGAAAGTTTAGAACTTTCTCAGGTCCAATTCGGACATGTTTTCGTGTTTAAAAAAACACAAGGCTAGAACAACGCTCATGTTGAGAACCGAAACCGATACCGCTTGACATAGCGAAACCTGTATCCAGACAGGCAGAGATGTTAACCCGAGTTGCATCTCCTAAGGAAATTCCTCCGAACCCTAAAGAGGGTTATGTTGGGGATGATCCTGGGTTTCTTTTATAGACTCCCCAGACCGGTTTTTTGAGGCGAGCCTCCGAGTTTCGTAATATTTTCTTCAACTTGCTGGCGCAGAATGCCGCGGGTGGGAGAAGTGTACGAAACAGAGAGAGCGGGCGGGCCACTGGCCGCCCCTCCGTATGGTTGGTTTCACTACCGATAAAACCTATGGCATACCATTAGCTTAACGCCTGTATACAGAACGGTGTAAACACGTTACTATATACCATAATAATAATAATACCTCAACCCAGACTCTGGGGTTCACATTGTGACCATGTTGAGATGATACCGGTATTAAGTAACTTTTTTGTTACAGAAACCGATGGCCACCAAGCGAAACAAGGTTTCGCCGGCAGCGGCAGAGGGTCGCGTGCCCTCAGGGTACGATTCATCGCCTCCACAGACGGACCCACCGTCACCGCAGCCAGGAGCTGGTCCTTCGGACAAGGATAGTGGGGTGGATGATTTGGAGCAAAAGATCATGAAAATTATGGAAAAATTCAGTCAGCCCATGACTCGGCCTTCCTCCCCTCCCTTCCCAGACGATGATTGGGAAGACCTGTCGGAGGAGGAAACAGAATCGGCATTTGAGGTTCCGAAACCGAAAGTGAAGAAGCGAAAAAGACTCGCAAGCAGCTCAGGTGATGAATTCACCAAGATCAACAAGAAGTTGGTCAAAAAGACAAAGAAAAAGAAGAAGAAGAAGAGCTCATCATCTGATGATTCAGATGACTCGTCCTCAACTGAGTCCGACTCAGGGACAGAAAGAGCGGGTGTCTATGCGAGAATCGGCGCAAAACTAAAGAAAAAATGCCCTTTGGGAAAGGCGAAGAGATTGCGCACTACAAGTATGATGAGGGAAACGCTAAAGGGACATTTCCACACGTTTAAACCCGCCGAGGTTATAAACAAACTAACCGAACAAATTTCGGGAATCAAAGGCATTCCCCAGTCCATCAGTAAGGAGATGGATGCAGGCATCCATCTCTCGGATGAACGACGGTGTTACGAGAACGCATTGTGTACCATCCATAAAGCAGTACTCGGAGCTCTAACATCAATAACTCCGGTAGCGAACAGAATGCAAGCCGAGAATAAATTCTCGTCGCTTGCCCGAGTCATGGACAGAGGCATTGCGCTGCTTACCGCAGCGTCGAACTTTATGACTTTCCGACGCTTTGAAAACGTCTACAAGTCAGTGACCACAGATGCTGGCAAAGAAGTGGCTAGGTCTAAGAAGGTAACAGACAATGATGGTAAAGAGTTCACACTTTACCTTCCCCCAAAGCCAGTGCAAGGCAAGCCACTGGACAAAACCAAAATGTTTGGGGGACAGCTAGCGCACCTCTTCAAAGCAGTGGAGGTAGACACTAAAAGTGCTAACAACACTGACAGAAGTAAGAAGTTTGACAACCCCAGCAAATTCCGACGTGCCCGCTCGGATTTTCGCTTCCGCCGAGGCGGCAGGCCGGCACGAGGAGGTCCCTCCTTCGGGTTCAGTCCCAGAGGACGAGGCAGAGGAGAACGACAGAACACGGGGTGGAACGACAACCGCGGGTACAAAAGGGAGTTTACACCCAGACCCCAGTTCCCACGGCCAGCAGCCAAGTAGAGTCGACCACACAGACATCTACACTTAACATGGTGTCTGAAGAGACGCAAACATATGTAAGCATGTTTAAGGCAGGCAATAACCTGAACTGTTTACAAAACTGGTGTAAAATTACAACTGATAGCGAAATTTTGGACATTGTTAAAGGGGTTCAAATACCGTTCACAAACATACCAAAACAGAAAAGAGTTCCGTTCCCATATAAATTCAATACAGTAGAAAAGAGTCAAATTGATGCTCAGGTTTCTCTTTTTGAAACAAAAAGAATTATTGAACGAGTACAAAACACGGAAGGACAGTTTATTTCTAATGTTTTTTCTAGACCAAAACCAAATGGCAAAATTCGCATGATTCTGGATTTAACAGAATTGAATAAATCGGTTACATACAAACATTTTTAAATGTTCTCATTAGAAACGGCCAGAGATTTAATTACGCCGGAAGCCTGGCTCGCCAGCATAGACTTAAGAGATGCATATTACACAGTCTCCATTTGTGAACAACACAGAAAATTTCTGAGGTTTATTTGGAACGGTACCCTCTTCCAATTTACATGCATGCCTAATGGACTAGCTTGCGCACCCCGACTTTTTACAAAGTTATTAAAACCTGTTTTTGCAGTCATGGCTAGAATAGGACACACAATGTTCCCTTACATAGATAATTCATTTATTATGGCGGAATCCTTTGACAAATGCCAAACAGCAGTTAATGATTTGTGTGATTTGTTAACAGAATTAGGTTTCTACATTCATGACAAGAAATCTGTTTTCGTCCCGAATAGGGAATTAAAATGCTTAGGTTTTTTTATTAACACCAATACTATGACCGTATCTCTGACAGAACAGAAACTACAAAAGTTTCATGACACGGCCTCCCAGCTACTTGACATATCTAGGCCAAAGATTAGACAGGTCGCCGTCCTTATCGGTATTATGGTCTCGTATGCGCCGGCTGTCCTATATGGAGCGGCACATTTTAAGTCTCTAGAAATAGACAAGAATAGCGCGTTAGCACGCACGAAAGGTAACTTCGAAAGACCAATGAACATTTCCCAAGATGGGTGTAAAGATATTTTTTGGTGGATCGACAATATTAATAACTCCCCCAATCCCATTCGAATGGACCAACCCAACACGGTAGTTACTACCGATGCGTCATTACAGGGTTGGGGAGCGCATCGTAATGATGTAGCAACAGGAGGGAGATGGTTAGAAAGCGAGAAATCAGACCATATTAATGTTCTTGAATAAAGAGCGATTTACTTGGGCCTTTTGAGTTTAATCAAAATCCCTAAAAATAGTGTTCAAATTCTTACAGATAACACTACAGCTATGGCATATGTCAGGAATATGGGAGGTACAAAGTCAAAAGAATGCAATAACTTGGCACAGAGTATTTGGAACTGGGCGCAACAACACCAAATATGGTTAACCATAGCTCATATCCCAGGCACACAAAATGTCCTGGCTGACAAAAAGAGCAGAGTCTTTCACGATCACTTAGAATGGAAATTAAACACAAAAATTTTCAAAGAAATTTGTCAACATTGGGGGTCACCTACGGTAGACTTATTTGCATCAAGAAATAATTTTAAAATTAACAAGTATGTCTCATGGCACCCAGAACCATATGCTTGGCACATAGATGCTTTCTCACTGATTTGGGAAACTGAATTTTATTACATTTTCCCCCCCTTTAACATCATTACCAGAGTGGCACGAAAGATAAAGATGGACCGGTCCCACACCATCCTGATCGTCCCCGAATGGGACACACAACCGTGGCTAGCGGGACTATTCTCGACAGCCAAAGACTGCCTCAGATTCCCAAAATTCCGAGGAAATCTAACTCACCAAGGCCCTCTGGAACATCACGGAAACGTGGCAACAACACCACTCCTTGCATTCCTTTTCTGAATAAATACCTAGAACAATTTGGATTAGACAAAATTACACAAGAACGTTTGGTGTCGCATGCATGGAGAAAAGGAACAGTAAAAATGTATACCACATATTTGAAGAAATGGGGCGTATACTGTCTTATAAATAAGGTTAAACCTATGAACCCAACGATAGCCCAGGTGTGCAGATTCTTTAGATTCTTAGAGGAAGAAGGGCTAGGTTACGG